>JBBBDQ010001654.1:1592500-1905000 GCA_037127315.1 Ascarosepion bandense | reverse complement strand
AGAGAGAGAGAGGGACTATATCTATTTCTATATATTATATAGATAATATATAGAAATAGATATAGTCCCTCATGAGTCTTTTCACTTTCACACACACACACACACACACACACACACACACACACACATATATATATATATATATGTGTGTGTGTGTGTGTGTAGTTTTTTATAGATATAGGTTTTAACGAATATTGTATATGATTGTATAATGTATTCAATTTGAGTGACTGTAACATTTAAAAATATGGAAATAATAAAGATGTCAATATACGGTCCTCAAAATGCTTTTCGTCTAAATAAACCCTCATCGCCACTTCTTATTTTTATTGATTCCAAATAACTGGATTATAAGGTATTTGCCGACTGAAAAAGTCTCAGGTGCAAATAGATTTTTTTATTTTTTGTATTTTTTGTTTCTATTGTAGAGAACTAATTATACGTGGCATCCACTGAAATTTGAATCAGTTTCGCAATGCATTATTAACATCATTATAACTGTTACACAACAGATAGCCATACATGCCTGCCTTTACCGAAATAGACATGCTTTACAGTATATATACAAAGACATGGACGTACCAACTACAGCACACGTACACAATGAGCGACGGTAAGCGAGAAACGGAGAAATAAAAGAAAATATTTTACCAAAAGTTACGTAACATAGACTCAAGAAGAAATAGTAGCGCACACACTTACACACCAATGACTGTGAGACATTGGCTCGCTTATATGAAATGACGGTGAAGTAGTCAGTCAGAGTTGCAGATGTTTGAAAACTTATTCACCATTCCATACATTTGTGAGAAAGATAGGAAATCGACAACAATCAGTTTTTACGCCTCTCTTTCTCACTTTCTCTTTCTCTCTCTCTCTTTCTCTCTCTACATCTGTCTCTTTCACTCTCTTGCATTCTAACTCCCACAATGTAAACGAATGTCAAAATCGAGAAGAAATTAAAATCAGGTTTCGTCCCGAAAAGGAACGTATTCAGATATATATTTATTCTCATATATATATATATATATATATATATATATATATATATATATATATATATATATAACTAAGTTGTTGAACTCGGAGGTTTATTTACATTTTTGTTCATGCATTTACTTTTATAAAGAGTGCTCGATACAAATGTAGAGATACTGTAATGGTTGTTACAATGTTTTTAAATTCATAGTATCACTACACAAAAAATTTCGCATGTTTCGAAGCCAACCCATTATGTTTTGGCTTAATCCTCAGGTGATTTTTTTCTAAAAAAAATGTTTTGAAGCCAAAACATAATGGGCTGGCTTCTAAACATGCGAAATTTTTTGTGTAGTGATACTATGAATTTTAAAAACATTGTAACAACCATTACAGTATATATATATATATATATATATATATATATAAGTACGAATATAACCTAGAGCCAACTTGCCCTGACGATCCGTTAGGTGAAACCTACGTAGGTCCGTTGGCTCTAGGTTGGATTCATACTTATTTGTTTGCTCCGCTATTGTATTGAGCGCTTTACCTGTTAGAGTTCCCGTCTCGGGTTTTTCTCTTTCGACTAGTACTTTGATTTATGTTTAAGTACTTAGTTCGTTTCTTTTTTTTTTTTGTTTCCATTTTTCCCCCTCCGCGTTTATTCTCGGTGGGTTTTTCGAGACGGGTTTAAAAATAAATTTATTGTTATATTTATATATAGTCATCCGCAGACAGATCTGTTTCGCTGTATCGCAGCTCATCAGTACGATTAGATTCTGATTGCTTTTAACCCAGGATTGAAACCCAAAAAAGTGGCTGTCAGACGGCGATTCTAGCTGTGGGCTATGGGCGCTCGGTATAAGAAGGCACACTTTTTAGCATGTATATTAGCATTGTACACGCCCAATAGCCAGAGTGCTCTAATTCATTTCTGAATGAGCGATGCGTACATGTCAGGGTAGCTACTGTTTTTCAAAATCTACCATTCTTCCAGAGTGCTCAATCATAGTGTGAGAGCGTAATAACAGAAAACGAATGTCTATAATGTTTTATCATGAGCCGTTATAAAAATATATATAATGATTTATCATGAGCCGTTATAAACATCGTATTTTGGCTTTAGTTTCAATTGAAAATACGATCTTTAGAACGGCTCATGGTAAAACATAATAGACTTCTGTTGTCTGTTATATTTAACAATATATTTAAAATATTATCTGTTGCCTCTATACACATACATATAGTCATCCGCAAAGAAATCTATTTCGTTGTATCACAGCTCATCACTACGGTTAGACATCCGATTGCTTTCAGCCAGGGTTGAAATCCTACCGAATAAGCGCCCGTCGGCGAGTCTACATCTGAGCTATGGGCATTTGATATCAGATGTTTAGCATGTTATTTACAATGTACACACGTCAGTAGCAGAGAAGAACTATAATCAAATTTTAATATTTTGTTTTTTTAACAATTATTATGAATAGGATTTTCTTGGGGATATTACAAATAAACCTTTCTGTTTGGATTTAATATATATATATGGATAAGAATAAATCTAAGTAAGAGCCATCAAACCTACCTGGGCTTCACCTGACATATGTTCAAGTACTTAGTTTGCTTCTTTTTTTACTTCTCCTTTTTTCCCCTAAGAACTGAAATATATTATAACAATTATTAGTATTAGCATTATCATTGTTGTTGTTATTATTATTATTGTTATTATATATATATATATATATATATATATATATATATGTTACGTCACATAAACTGAGAAAGATTATATATATATATATATATATATATATATATAACACTATGTGTTTATCATCGCTTTATATGCACCCCGATATCGAATATTTTTCGATAAAAAAAATCTGCTTGACAAAACACATTTTATCAGTAAAACCACTAAAATGTAACAAATTTGGCGCTAAACCTAATCGGAACTTAACTTTTATTTTATCTCTCTCTCTCTCTCTCTCTCTCTCTCACCCTCTCTCTCTCTCTCTCTCTCTCTCTCTCTCTTTCTATCTTGCATTATATCTATAAAATAAGGAGCTGTTTTTCGATCACCCTGCATATAACTTTGGCTTTTTTGTAATGAGACATGGTTTCGAATCTCAAAATGGTCGATTTGGCAGGCAGGTTAGTCATTTTTTACCGGTCTGAGAATATATTAGCAAGAGACCGAAAACCATAACACGAGGATACCGAAGACGTATGGAATAGTATGATGTCAAAAGTTATTGTAACCTAGGTAACGAATTGAAGTCAGTTGTTGAGATCATGTATATATATATATATATATATATATATATATATATATATATATATAGTGATCTAAATTTCGGGCTATATAAGGAATATAACGAGTTCTTGAATAACGACAAATTTCTAAATGATATATTTTCAAATACAATATTAATTCATTTTTCAACTAGATATAGAATCTTGCACCCTTTTTTTCATATTTTTCTATGTGGGGTCTCTCTGTAGGACGTAAAAGACCGTAGCTCTTCACAATCTTCTAACACTTGTTAACGTTTGCGACGTTTGTCTCAATCTCATGCATTTACAGAAGTTCGTCTGCTAGTGTCCCACACCTTTTACCTGCCCACGGAGATGATCCGTGTGTCAAATTTACCAGAACCTGATTTCTCGTCGTTTCTGAGTAATTTCAGCTATCTAGTTCTGACTTTAGATTTCCATTTCCCCTAAGAATGTAGCATTGCTTCCGGCTCCGTCCGTCAAATTCTCAGAATCTTTCTGTCCAATTACATTCCTATTTTCTCTATTTTTCAATGGCAGTACAACTTATAGTCCAGCCTTTATATGTGTATATGAGGGTAAACAATAGAATCTAGTAAAGTATTGCATCAAATGCATTAAAGATACGAAAAGGCTCAGTTAAAAATTAAAATCTTTTTACGTCGGATGTATCTAAATATTTAACTCAACATATTTCATTCTTCATTTTCTCGCCTTTCTATTTATTCTTACAACATTGATTTCAATAATCCCACATTATATCAGTCTGTCAAAAAAATTATATATATATATATACATATATATATTTTAATCATAAGCAAGGTAACGCCACTGATGTGCAGGGGGCTACGTAAGAGTGAAAAGATTTGAAAAGAGAAAGCCGGAAACCACATCCTAAACAGGGAACAAGGGATGTGCCTCTTCACCTGTTCAATAGACTTGGGTGGAGTGTGAACTGGGCGATAGTTTAGTCTATCAAATATATATTGATTGATTGATTGTCTAATACTTACTTTTAGCTCATAAAAGAGTTAGACCAGTAGAAACCTGGGTAGCGTAATAACTCGTTTAAAAATGGAATATATATATATAGATAGATAGATAGACAGAAAAACGTACACACACACACACACACACAAACACACACACACATATATATATATATATATATATATATATATATATATATATATATATATATATGGGGGGGTATGTTTGTCAGCAGTGCAGGCACTGCCAGCGAAATTTACCAAACACTTATGAAAATTAGCATAATCGATAAAACGCGGACGACCAAATATACTCAAATGCATACAGGAGTCTTAATCTAATATATATTACAATTGAAATTCTGTGTTAATGCACTTAATCACTCATTTTTCTTCATTGATGATATAGATCAAACGTTATGCTTTTATAGTTACAGTTTTTGATAAACTTTATTATGGCAACGTAAGGTAACACAAGGTTATTGCTCAGCTCTGATAAAAATACCGGCGTCTCTGTCTGTTTTAAATGAATTATAACGAAATAAAACAAATGTGTTAATATACATAAATTATTTTCCTTTATATATATATATATAATGTGTGAGCGACAATAATAGAGAAAACTATATATATTAGTCAGTTAATATGTGCGTTGTGGTGCAGTAGCAGATATCGGCACGGAAAGAGAAATCGAAGTGCCGAGTTCAAATTCCAGCTGAATTCTGTGCACTCACTTACGCGCAAATACCATGAAAAAAGATATTAATCAGTCTACTGCAGAAAATAATGGCATCCTAGTGCGGCAAAACCTTCTGCTCTGTCAGTCATAACTCTTTCAAGACATGATCACCCTAGCGTTTATCACGTATGGCAATCAAACTAAAAATTCAACTTCAGTATTGTTAAAGTAAAGACCGTCAGAAACAAACAAACTGTATTCAGACTACTTTCCACTTTGGAACTTTCAAACATCTGATATTTGTAAACACGGGCACAATTTTGCCATCACGTAAGAAAAGTTTATAAAGACAATACAGTGGAACATACAAAATTTTATAAATTTATACAATCTGTTTTTCCCCGTTCACACCTATATATGTTAAACATGAAGTATATATATATATATATATATATATATATATATATTGAATGTTTAAATACTTAGATGCTGGTCATAATAAGATTAGACCAGTACACATTTGTACTAAAAAGTGTTCAATACAATTATATTGTAAAACTTTTGAATATTTTCCATTTGTAAACGAGTTATTACGCGACCTAGGTTTCTACCATGAGTGGTATTTTCAGGCGATTTACAATAACTGATTTTACCTTTTACCGTATTCTTTAACTAACAGTATATTTTTTGTTATTTTTAAAACGCTCGCGAGGCAGGGAATTTTTGAACGAGCAATTTTTAAAATTACAAAGAATTATGGCGTTTTCATCAATGGTTGTATGAACCTAAGATTTATTTTTTAGTAAAAAATCAGATTTGTTATTATTTTATCATCTATGAGATGGAGGTTGTAGTTAAACAGAAGAAATAAGTTAAGTATTTAGATACCTCCACTCAACTGCCAAAAAAAAATAAATAAAGAAAACAGCATAGCATGATGTTAAAAAGTTTTAAACTGAAAAAAAAAATCAAAGTTTTACTATCAAAATGTTTATACTATTACTAAGATCACATTTTGTTGTTATTATTTTTTTTAATTTAAATTCGAAATTTTAATTTGCATTTCATTTTTTGTTTTCAGTCAGCGATTCACTCTACGTTTACACTAGCAGTATAGCCCGGCGTTGCTCGGGTGTAATGAAAGCTTTAAAACTAATCCATGGTCCTGGAGCTCAAAATTAGCCTAAAGAATATTTGTGTGAAGTTTGGTGAGAATCGGATAAAAATTGTGGATTTGTATAAAGGACATACAGACAGATAAACAGACAAACACACAAACAACTTGCCTTTTATATATATATATATATATATATATATATATATATAATCGATTTTCTGCACTATTGTAAGAATTGCAATCTTGAAATTTCTGAATATCGTTTTTTATGTATTTGACTATGAGTGTACCAAATCTGATTAAAATCGGACCACACCTTCTATAACCCGATTTTTTCGATTATCGATTTTCGATATTTATCGGGGGTACCTCGAAATAAAACCTACCTAAGAACACTCACAGACGCTTATCGTACAACTGTGTAAATTTTCAAGAAAATCGATTCAGCCATTTCGGAGTCTATATGTAACGGATACACACACACAGACACACACACACAAAGACAAAGTTTCATTTATAAATAAGTTTAAATAGATAAGACGACTATTAAGAAAATAGAGTCGTTTGAGTAAAATAATTAGGGCTAGTAAATTTTACATCGCTCTCGATCTGAAAGGCTATATATATATATGTTCGTGTGTTTTTGTGCAAAGCACAAATATATGTTTAGCGATATACAAAAAAGATAATTATATTAGCAAAATTAATGCCTAATTGGATTTTTCTCATCTGATGCGTTTCGTTTTTTTTTTTATTTAATTTATCATTTCAATCGTTGTAACTACACATGCACTAGAAGGCATGGGGACTCAGATATTTTACTTTTGAATTTTTTTCTTAATATATAAATATCACGTTAATCTGACGATATAAGGGGTCTCACACAAATGTTCTGAATTTTATAATTAATTCTCGGAAATTTGTTCTGGTATATAATGATTTACATATACTTTTCTTTCATAAATTCTGTCTGTGTGTGTGTGTTTTCCTCCTCCAAATATAAAGCCTCTTTTTAATATATAGGGTGAAGCAGAAATACCTCACCACATAACACCCGACATTAGCGAGATGAATACAATCCTGCGACAAATCATAGTTGAGAGGCTTTTTTGCCACACCCTCTTCTATCCCTAATGGTCAACTTTATATATTGAAACATGGCAGAAGAGGCTAATCTTTCTCATCAATATTTCGAATTATTTTGTACCTGTTAGTTATAACAGTGTGGCAAATCGGCGTCTGAGATGAAAATATGTACGAAGTAAATATGCCGCACTAAATTTCTTCACGCAACTTTTGACATTTATCAATGCTTGCTGGAAGTTTACAGTAATTGCATGTTGATTCGAACATAGTTTAAACTGTGTCGACAAATATGTTTGCTACAAAGCTTCCGGCCACCCACTGCTCATTTTTCAACCTACGAAATAAGCGCTATGAAAATATGGAGCATTTTGCAATGATTCTGTATAGTAACTGAAAACATGATCTGTTTCTGTGCTCTGTTAGTTGTATTAGACTCCGTTGGTTTTTGCTGTAGTTTTTTTCGGTGGAATAATGAGACATCAGATTCGAGGCGGCTTTTCTATATTTCTGATAGATTAATTTAGAGTTTTAATATCCTTCGTCATGAAAACAAGATTATCACAGGTTTTAAAAAATTAATTCCTCCTCTGCAGGTTTTAACCAAATGTGTAAGTAATAATAAATAAACCCATTCTGCGAGTGATGATAGAGACATCTTTGAAGACCAACGCGCTTCTAAATAAACAATTTTGAGATTTTGTAAGGAAAATAAAATATGGTGGGAAATTTGTAAACGCAACATACCAAGATACATTCAAACAAATCTAGAGGCATTAACTTATATATATATATATATATATATATATATATATATATATATATATATATATATTCTAAACATATGCTGTTAAATATAAGAGACACTGAATGTCTATTATGTCTAATCATGAGCCGTTCTAAACGTCGTATTTTGGTTTTAATTTCAGTTGAAAACAAAGACAAAAATTCTCCAACATGGTTTTGTTTTCATTTCGCGCTATCACGCGGTATGACATCATAGAACCGCATTGCAAATTTGCGTACTGCGTTTGTTACTTTTAGTAACTGTTGCCGTTGCCTAGCGAAGTATTATGTCAACACAGAATAAAATCGTCGGTGATGGTGGATGTTACTGTATTACTGTCTTTATAACTTCTCTGAAGATGGCTCATGTGCGCCGAAAGCTTTGAACCAAATTAATAAAAAATTATCCAAATGTTGGATAATTTTTGTCTTTATTTTCAACTGAAATTAAAGCCAAAATACGATGTTTAGAACGGCTCATGATTGAACATAATAGACATTCATTATCTCTTATATTTAACAGAATATATTTAGAAAATTATTTGCTGCCTCAATACACTATATATATATATTTTGTTTTTAATCGTTTCACCCCAAGCAAGGCATTCCACTGTCACTATTGCGCTTGGGGCTACTTAGGGGAAGGTAAATAGAAAGAGTGGTTAGATATAGGAAATGTCAGAATTGGGGTGATAGGTAGTTGGGAGGATGGGAAGTGTGTTTGAAAGAATGGAATCGAGTTAGTTTGTTAGGAGGTGTCTATTGACCTTACATTTAAAATCCTGGAGATTGTAGCCGTCAGGGAAGCAGTCATGTGGAAGGGAATTCCACAGTCGGGAATATGAGAAAAGAAACTGTTGGAGTAGAAGTTGCGGTTGCATTTTATCGGTTTCACTGTAAAAGGGTGGGATCTAGTTGCTAATCTAGTATCTCGTGCAAATTCGAACCTAGGGAACCAGTGATTTAAGTTCATCGGAGCAGAAGCCATGGAAGTATTTATAGAAGAGACACAGGAAAGCCACGTCGCGCCTGTGAGAGAGAGAGAGACTGCAGCCGATCTGCCAAGTCGGTATCGATCACATTACAGACTCTCCGATGTACTTTTTTAAGAAGCCCGAGGAGAATAGCAGGGGCACCCGAACAGATGTGGCAGCAGTATTCAATGCACGGGCAGATGGTAGATTTATATATGTGCAGCATATATTCAGACGGAAATAACATCCGGGCCCTGCACAGAGAACCGACTTTCATAGCAGCGGATTTAGCAATGGATTCGATATAGTCATTCCAATTGAGGTCCGCTGAAAGTGTGAGACTAAGGAGGCGCAGTGTTTTACCCTCTGGGACGCAAGCCTGGTCCATGCTCATGGGAGGTAAGTGCACTTGTCTATGATGCTTAGTTGATAGTAGCTTCGATTTAGAAGCATTAGAATTTACGAGCCATTTCTTACCCCAGTCCACTACGGATTGGAGCTTCTTTCCAAGCTCGGCTGCAAGGTTAGCTTTGTCGCCACACCATATATATATATATATATATATATATATATATATATATATATATATATGTGTGTGTGTGTGTGTGTGTGTGTGATAGATTTGGCTTGGATGGCTGATGACAGACGGGCAGAGAGAAAGCAAATAAGAGATCGTGTGATTAAAACTTACTCATTCTTACATAAAGAGAAGGCGAAAGAAACTGGGCCGAATCACAGACGGTGATCGTCCAGCTGAGACAACTAGACTTAATGTTAAAAAATAGATTGACTTTGCACGCATAATAGGCCTGGAGAGACGCAAATAAACTCATATACACGAACATCGATTCTCGCCACAACAAAGAAGATGAAAGACGGTTTAAGCTTCAGAATAGGAAGAGAAAGAAAGCATAAACAGTGCGAGTAATGGCATAGATGATTTGGGTCGATGAACGAGTGAGGAAGGCCAATGTGAAAGCAATGAACCTAACGCTAAGCAGTGGCGATAACTGCCCGGTTTGTTTGGAAATAGGAGGCAAAAGTATTAATTTCTGAGGGTATCGAAAAATGCACATACTATTGTGTAAAAATCAAAGCTCAAGGAGAGAGAAGTTTATAGTTCTTTTTGGTTGAGGGTCAAAATGTAGGAATAAAATCGTTTAAAATCTACGTAAACAACGTCACACATACACACGCATATTGATATCTATCTTCGTGTTTATATATGCATGGATTACCCGGTTATATACATATTTTTAGATATTTTAAAAATACTTTAATAACAGTAGCCTAGTGGAGTGAAACCTTTTTGTAAGTGAGCAACAATTGAGGAGGACTAAAGTAGAACTAGACGAGATATCAACAGAGGAAAATCTAAGCCGATAGATTAAATAAAGTGTTGAGTTAAAATTTTCCGTAGTATACGCGGATTGGCACAAATTTAATAAATCTAGATGGCACAACGTTCGATACGTTACTACAACAAATAAAAAGAAGGTAATATTCGGCATAGAATTAATTTATGTAATATTTTCAGTTTAGGTGAATAGGAGTAACCGTAAGTTCTATGCTAACAGTTTCTTCTCTCGCTCTTCTCGATTATGGAACTCACTTCCGCCTCCATTCTTTCCAGCCAATTTTAATCTGCAAAACATGAAATGCAATATAGATCGCTATTACTGTTCTCTGATTACTCTTGCCTCTTCTCACTTTTATTTAAATAGTTTTACTGCCTTGCATGAGGGGATACCGATTTTTAAAAAAAGCGATCACTTTTGTACAAATAATTTTGGAAAAAGTTACTACAATCTATATGTTAAAAAGCACGGTAAAAGGCACGCTAAATTGAATTATCAAGCTGTTTACAGAAGGGAAAAATTTAAATTCCTAAGAGAAAACACAAGAAAGCATTGTATATTCCAAAAATCCAGGGTATTTCACTAAAAGTTTTACTGCCTTGCATGAGGAAATACCGATTTCACTAAAAGTTTTACTGCCTTGCATGAGGGGATACCGATTTTACTAAAATTTTTAATGCCTTGCATGAGGGTATACCGATTTTTAAAAAAATGCGATCACTTTTGTACAAATAATTTTGGAAAAGGTTACTACAATTTATATGTTAAAAAGCACGGTAAAAGGCACGCTAAATTGGATTATCAAGCTGTTTACAGAAGGGAAAAATTTAAATTCCTAAGAGAAAACACAAGAAACCATTGTATATTCCAAAAATCCAGGGTATTTCACTAAAAGTCTGTATCTTAAAAAAGGTCATCACGTCACCCCAAAGAACTCGATAACATTTGTAATACAAAAGGGATTACTGAATACAAAAGGATGTGAGAAAAAATATTAATTAGAAAGACAAATAAGAGACTAACAATTAAAAAGACAAATGATAAAGAGTGTTATTGCATTAACATTTTCGAAGATAGTAATTGATCCGGATGATAATGATAACATAGAACTTATAGTTACACCTAGTTATTTTAAACTATAAAATGGGAAATCTAAACTTATTTACAAATGGCACTTTCTCTGTGTGTGTATGTTTGTTTGTGTGTTTGTGTATGTGTCCGTTATCTATAGACTCCAAAACGATTGAACCGATTTTTTTAAAAATTTACACTGTTGTACTATAAGCGTCTGCGAGTGTTCTTAGGTAGTTTTTGTGTCGAGGTACCGCCGATAAATATTGAAAATCGATAATCGAAAAAGTCGGGTTATAGAAGGAGTGGTCCGATTTTAATCAAATTTGATACACTCATAGACAAAGACATAAGAAACGATATTCAGACGTTTTAAGTTTGCAGATCTTACAATAGTGCAGAAAATCGATAATATATATATATATATATATATATATATATATATATATATAAAAAGCAAGATGTTTGTGTGTGTGTGTCTGTTTATCTGTCTGTATGTACTTTATACAAATCCACAATTTTTATCCGATTCTCACTAAACTTCACACAAATATTCTTTAGGCTGAGTCTGAGCTCCAGGACCTTGGATTAGTTTTAAAGCTTTCATTACACCCGAGCAACCCCGAGCTATACTGCTAGTATATATATATATATATATATATATATATATATGTACAATTTGACATATTCATATGATATGAATTTAAGCACCAAGGAATTATTTTAAATCGAGGTGTGAAGATCGAAATCGATGCATCCTGTTGATAGCCAGTTTCACAGCTTAAGAGATCAGAAGATATTAACCTAATATATTAGAGACGTTGGTAAGTGTATGTTCATATTCATACGTATGCCAATGTTTATTTGAATGTGTGTCTCTCTTTTACTAATCAGTATTGATAATAACTATCTGATGAGACATTGTTCTTTCAATGTCTAAAGAAAATGTACAATTTTGTACTAGACTAGTTTATACATATTCTATATATTTTATAATGAATACTCATTGTTCTATCTCTGTTTTGAGCAATGTTTTGAATTAATGTTTTGAACGTTGCTTATATTCTCTTTGTTCTTTATTCATTTGTATATATATATATATATATATATATATATATATATATATATATATATGAATATGTGTGTATGTGTATGCACATTTGTTCGTGTTTTCTGTCTTCCTAAAATACGATATGAAATATATAGATCGCATAGCTATCTTTAGAGAAATATACGTACTCACGCAAGCGACTATATATATATATATATATATATATATATATATATAATGCGTATGTCTACGTCAACAATAGAAAGAAAGTTGAATTAAAGCAAGATTTGAATGAAAGCAACTGAATTAAACATTATTCAGATTTTCCTATTGGTACTTTTTAATCCTATTGTTGGCAGTCATCACAAATCACTTGATGCCTTCGCAGTTTTCCTCGGAGCATGCTTTTCTTTGTTTCCCGCCACAATTTTGCAGCTATAATTATATCAGTATTTAAGTTATCTGGTTATCTCTTGTTGAGTCTTGTTTTTCTTCAAAATTACAGCATTTCTCTTTTTTGCAGCAGAAATTTTAGCCATGATTTTAAGACCAAAAAAACAACCTAATGCTCAACTACAAGGACTTTCCCAAATTTTTACAGTTATGTTAAAAATTAAATTAATTACTACTTAAAAATATACATCCTATCATGACTTTATTGTCTTACTTCATTCACTGGCCCAAAAGATTTCCATAGTTTATTTTCAGCTTTAAGCTAGTTAAACAAGTATGTATTTTACTGACCAACATCAACGTCAAACAGGACAGTTTTATAATACATAAACACTACTGTTAATTGCATATTACTAAATACTCTTAATTACTTGATAAAATAAAGGTGCATAATAATTTTATGGAGTTGACCTAAAACATTTGTACGCCAGTGTTTATATTAGAGAGAGCAAGTAAGAATGATATAGGGAAGCTAAAAATAGCAAAAAAGATAACTTCTAATCGCATTTTCATTATGTTTATAAGCATAAAATATCTGGTAGCAAAAAATATTTATATATCATATATTTTTGCACTTTTATCCGCAAAAACACACGTTGTGGGGCAGTGGATGTCGGCTCGAAACTAGAAATCGGAGAAATGAGTTTGAATTCCAGTTGAATTCATTGCATTCTCGTACGTACATACCCATCTTGAGCTACATGTTAAATAACAGGATAGATTAAGTTCTATAGACTTAGTTGGCAATCTGTCTGCCGGTGAAAATAATAGAAACATATCGCGGAAAAATATTTTGCCCAGTCAGTCTTGTCTCGTTCGAGAAATGATCTTCCGAAACATGTATAACGCATGTCACTTAACTGAGTAACTTATGCCCTCCCAATAATGTATTTGTACATGAAATGAATTGCTCCTCTTATATACGGTAATGTAATCTAGGATGTGCGTTGTGGTACAGTGGATATCGGCTCGGAACGAGAAATCGGTGAGCCGAGATCGAATTCCAGTTGTAAATCCATTGTATTCACTTACGCGGAAATACCTTTGGGAAAGGTATTAATCCGTCTATTCCTTCCAGTTATGGGTTTAAATAGCAGGACACATTGGGTTCTATAGCTTTGGTCGGCAAAGAGTCTGCCGCAGAAAAGCAATAGTAACCTACTGCGGGATAATCTTCTGCCCAGGCAGTTATGTCTCTTTCAGGACATGATCACCCAAAGCGTGAATCACGTATGGCACTTGACTGAGTGACTGATATACGGTAAATATGGTTTAAATCTCATGATTCTTTTTGTTTTTTTGTTTTTTTTGTATTGGAATAATTATCGTTATCTGTAAAAAGAGCATTAAAAATCAAAATTCAACGTCAGCGTTGAAAATTGTAGCGCTTCTAAATCAGCCAAGCTTGAAAAACAGTTCTTAAATATATGAACAGGTAAAATGATATAATTTGTTGGGTTTCACTATTATGCTCTAATTAAGTCATTGTCAAGATAAACAAGAAAATATATAAAGATACACGCAGAGGAAATGAGTTTTCGCATTATAATTGTTTATAACGCTTAACCCTCATTACTTTTCGGTTTTATAAACTAATTGACGAATGTTCTCTCTAAGGGGACACCATTTCTGCTATTAACACGCTTTCAGGAGAAAAACAGGAATTATAATTTGCTCTTGGAGTAATCCCGAAATGGAAAATGTTAAAGAAGCATGAGTGTAATTTTTCCTTACTTAAATACGAGCGAAAATCCCACTATAAACTTTGAGTTGTACAGTTTGTGTCGAAATTGTGTTAAATATCGTGCTGTATTGATTCTTAGTTCTTTGATGATTCTAAATTCTTGGATGAATGCGAATGCTTAAAAACTAAGCTGTATTTTGCCTTTAGGAAAGAGCGAGTGTTATCCAGAATTGGATATTCTTTTCGTGAGTACCAAGTATATGTACATCTCCCACTAGGTCTCATATCAGATTCAGTTCACGTGGGCGTGTAGTTAAATATTATTGATCTGATACTTAGATAATTCCCAAATAAGTTCACCCGGGAATCTATTACTAAAAGTGATTTTCAACAGTTACGAAGAATTAATGCGACGTATCACTACGCCATTTTAGTGAAGAGTAGGGTGCATCAAAACAACAAGAGTAAACCCAGGTGTACTAAAAGCAAGATAATCATTGTAGAATACAACAGATATATCCCAAAAGAAAGTGCACATATCATTTATTTACGCACGAACAAAGATTTCCTACATATACAGTGACAATGTAGTACGATTTTAAAATGTTGTAATGACCATTTTCCAACAGTAATATTAGCTCTTGCTGATGTTAACTTATACAGGTTAAGAACAGAGTTTTTCACAGAAATTTTCCCGGCAAGATGCGGATCCCTCCAAGCGTTTCAAAAATTTATAGAGGGTGAATCTCAGTTCAAAGTCAGAAAAGATTATTATGTATATTCAGAGGGGAAAACAACACGAATTTCCAAAGGAAGCTTTTGAATGCTTTAAAAACGTGATAAATTTTTCAAGCCTTTTCCATCACATGAAAGTCTTTAAAAACTAGCCATTCTTTTATTATAATAGCATATAAAATCTTTAAAAACTGTCCATTTATTTAACTCTTTTGCTCATCCGTTCAAACTTTTACAGGTTGCATCTCATGCCTTAACAAAAACAATTTTATAGGTTTATTCAAAAGATGCTCACACCCACGATTTATTTTCCTTATACAAAAACAAACATTATAAACGAAACATTCTAATGTCTTTAACAACACAAGCTCGCCAATCGCAGAAACTTCATTTGTAATATTGCAAATGAATAAGTTTCCTGTTCCTTTCACATGCATATTTACTTTCTTTAATCCTAATTTTATTGGTATGTTTTTGTTTTCTAGTTAATTAATAGCAAATCAAATGTTTCTAAAAAATTAGTTTTCTATAAAGTTTTCTGTCGGCAATCCATTGTCTTTTAATGATGGCTACTGGATTGTTTCATATAATACTTATACAAAGCCACATGTTAAGAGTAATAATGTTATCATACTATATAAAATACCGGCAAAAGTATTATAATGGCGAATACATAATTTCAGTTTCCATGCAAGCATATAGATGATTAAACAATTGTTTAAATACATACAAAAATAAGCTGATTGCTTGATCTTACTCAAATAAGGGATCCCTCCGCACCGCCTGTATTACTTAAGATTGCTTCCATCACGGTTTGTTGACAATAGTCAGTAAGATGATTCTTAAGACTATCATTCGATTTCACAGGTATCAAACATATATGATAAATAAACAATAAACTTGATTCAATTCATGGGATCTGCATAACCTATAACTTTCCTGTGCAACTCAATGAGCTTCTTCTGCCCAGATGGATGTGCGTTGTGGTGCAATGGATATCGGCTCGGAACGAGAAATCGGAGAGCCGAGTTCGAATTCCAGCTGAATTCATTGCATTCACTTACGCACAAACACCCTTGGGAAAGGTATTAATCCGACTCTTCCTCCCAGGATAGATTTGGTTCTATAGCCTTGGTCGGCAACCAGTCTACTGCAGAAAGCAATGTCAACCTACTGCGCGATAATCTTCTGCCCAGTCAGTCATGTCTCTTTCGAGACATGATCGCCCAAGCGTATATCACGTATGGCACTTACCTGATGACTGAATATAATAGTTGAAATAATGATTAAGGCTTCTACTGATCATAAAGTGGAGGATCAGTTTATTACTTCATAACAATAGGAAACCGATACCCCACTAATTACTACATAATAATATAATACATTTCTTTCCCCTCTACCTATGAGTCAAATAACAGGATAGATTGGGTTCTATAGCCTTGATCGGCAACCAGTCTACCGCAGAAGGAAATGGCAACCTACTGCGGGATAAACTTCTACCCAGTCAGTCATGTCTCTTTCGAGACATGATCGTCCAAGCGTGTATCACGTATGGCACTTACCTGAATGACTGATTATATGAAAGTCTTGTTGAAAAAAACGCATTCATTGTCGGCAGCTGGCTAACTTTTGGTTGTTATGATGACCTTTCTAATGGTTTACGTAACCTGCGTTCGGCAGAAATACAAATATTTTTGTAGATGCACAGTCATAAAAAATAAATAAATATTTATGATAACTTGTACTTTTATTGCTAAATCCGTCATAGGTAAATTTTGTGCCAAATTTGATCGAGTCAGTTTAAATGATTAATTAGATCGAGGCAACTCGACGTGGTGTAATAGTTAGAGTAGTGAGTTCAATCCACACTGGGTACCCCATACTTTCGTTCCCGTGGCACATTTAAGCAGCGCTTAGAAAATCGACTATTTAACTAGCTAGCAGCATTGACATATAAAGCTTTAAAATAAATCCGTAACGTGGCACAATTATTTGATGAATTTTAATAAAAAAATTCATTGTATATTGTTTTTATCTACATGATTAATAATAATCCCCAAATTAATTACATTTCAAGAAAGATTAACTTTTAAATTGCGAATACGCTGTGTAAAGACAGGGTTTCTTTTCATTTTTAAGTTACCCACCCATCCTGATGTAAATATCTTCATGCATAAATAACATTTGGCGATATTACAAAGAGTGCTGGATAACTGTTAGTTTCAATACATTCTATATTTAAAAAAATATATGTAATGTGGCTGCACGGGCTGTTACTCATATATCCCCACTACGAGGTACCCTTCAACAGCTGTGGTTAAAACTTACCAAGCATGTAGAAACCGTAATTCCACTTAACTGTATTTAGTTACCGCAGGTAATTCTTTCCTTGCTTGTATGTTTATATTGCGTTAAATATAAATGTTATGGTGATTCTTTTTAATATCAGAGTGGATGGGTGAGTAAGGGAGGAGAAATAGTGGGTATGTGAGTCTGAAAAGAGCGAGTGTCTGTGTGTGTCGAGAGAAAGAAACAAGCAGTCTTAAGAGAAATAGAGTGAGAGATATTCTTGAGGATAATGGCAACTTCAGAACACGTAATTAGTAGTAGACATTTGGCAGCTGCAGGGCATTAAATTTTACCCTGTTCATCTCGGCTGGGCGTAATATTTCTGTTGTGACTAATACCGGATTTATATATATATATATATATATATATATATATATATATATATATACTACCGGCCATAATTATCAGGCTATTCCAGTTTTTAAAAGTAATTATTTCATATTGTTACTAAGTGGATAATTCCAAATGAAAATAAAATTGTTCTTTTGTTATTATTACTTTGCAAAATTTTACAAGGCAAGTAAGCAAAGATGAACCCGTCCGAATCACCCTAAATTATTTATCATTCTTTCATTGATGAAACTGCAATATCGGTAATTATTAAATATTTATAAATTTATTTGATGCAGAAATTATAATGCAGTATTAACAACAAAAAAAGACATTATATTTTCATTTACAATTATTCAATTAGCAAAGTATACGAAAAATAATATTAAATACATCATACAAGACACGGGGTTTGCCTAATAATTATAGCCGGTAGTATATATATATATATATATATATATATATATGATAAATTATCGTTTAGAACATGTACAAATAATTTGTAATAATGTTCGTTTCGAACATGTAAAAATAATTTTGTACTTGGATATATATATATATATATATATATATACTTTTATTCTTATTTTCTTAGTCATTTTTTTATTTTATTTTATTTCTTCTTTAGTTGAAAAATCATCATCCTTTCCATTTCGAAATTGTTTTTCTTTACGTTATCTTTTTTATCTTTACAATCATCTTATTGTTGTTATTATTATCATCATCATCGTAATCATAATTGATTTGTTGTTTTAATTTCTCCCTGGCATATACCAGATTTCGAAGAGCAGAAAATGCATAATGACATCTTACCCTGAATATTTCTGTAAGATAAATCACTTTTTGACATATAAACACTTTGTATGATGCAAAATGTACTAATGTCAATCATTCTTTGTATTTCCTTCAGGCACTGGGTGACGTGAATAACCTATGAAAACCTTTCCAAATCAAACAGTTGACCCTTACTTCAAGTAGAATGATTGATGTCGCAGATTCCTGAAATGTACACTTCAAGAGAGATTAATATATATTTATTGCTTAAAATGTTTAAATCTAGAAAATAATTTTAGATTATAAGAATATTTCGGTGAGGGTAATGATTGACTTAGTAATAATCTATAGCTGATGAAAAAGACAATGAATTTGACTGGAATTTGAACTCGGCTCTCTGATTTCTATTTCGAGATGTTAACCTATACACCACCAGCATATTCAAAATCACTGCACCTGCTATTCTCAATCTGTCACTAATTAGTAACCATGGTCGACGTTGCTCAACCGCGGTGATCGTACCAGAACAGATATTTCTTCATAAAAAGTCGTAAAATTCAAGATTTTTGCGTTTTGTTAGCATTTTTTTTAGGACAGTACAGTTTACAGTTTATTGTGGTGCAGTGGATATCGACTCGGAACGACAAATCGGTGGAGCCGAGTTCAAATTCCAGTGGAATTCCTTGTATTCACTTACGCACATATACCCTTGAGAAAGGTATGAATCCGTCTTTTCCTTCCAGTTATGGGTTAAATAACAGAACAGATTGGATTCTTTAGCCTTGGCTGGCAACCAGTCCACCGCAGAAAATAATGGCAACCTACTGCGGATAATATTCTGCCAGTCAGTCATGTCTCTTTCGAGACATGATCGCCCGAAGCGTTTATCACGTATGTCACTTAATTGACTGACTAAAGGTTCTTTAGGATTTGCTATGTAAAAATAAGGCGCATTATATTTTAGTGCTCCTGGATCCCTATGACTGGGAGGTTAGTTTTCATTGTTCTGTCTGTGTATATCTCAACATCCCACAAAATTATTACTGGCCCAATATTTGAAACCAGCTGTGGGTGGAGTTACAACATATTTTTGCAACCTCTTTCAACTAGAGAAGGCCGATTTTGAATATCAGATTTTTAGCCATTCTGTCATACTGGGAATGATGTTTGGTGGACGCTAATAATCTGTAACCTATTTTGAATTGTATTAAGGCACCGTAGCCATTCAACGTAGAAGGATATTAGCGGATATTTTTTGTATGCATGGTAAAAAAGAAAAATAACAAACGCATGTTATTAGGATAAGTGAGAAACAGAACTATTAATTTTGCATTTCTCCAGAAGTTCGAGAGAAGCTACAATGGAGTTGGAAATTTTTCTACCTACCATCAGAAAGGATTATGCCTCTTCTTCTTCTTCTATGTGCCTTGTCCTTCCAGGACATAGCATGGCCTTAAACGTCTCCCTATCCCTGGTGGTTCTTAACACGCTTTCTCCTGTAACATCTCGCAACCCCCGTTCTGTCATCCACCTGATCGGGCACTACAAATATGTTATCCGCTGCTTTTCTCTGTCTCGTTTCCCTCTATCTGGCCTGTTAGTATCAGGTTCTCCAAGCCCTCCTTCCTCATTGCATGTCCCAGGAACTTCAGTTGTTTCTTCCTGATGCTCACTTTTAATTTTCGTTTTCGTTTCCATTTCTTCCAACACCTTATCATTGCACACATGCTCGGTTTATGATAATTAGCAGCATCCTTCTGTAGAACCACATTTGATTTGTTTCAAGTTTTTCCTTCATCTTCGATGATATTGTCCAACATTCACTGCCATATAGAATCGCATAAAATCTAGGGTTCTCAAATATTCTCGTTGCACAAGTTAAATAGATCCAGTGAAAAGACACATCCTTGTCTTACTCCTCTTTCTATCTTTGTATAGCTACTTAACACGTTATCTGTCCGTATGCAGGCAGTTTGCTGCCAGTGTAGATTCTTAATTAGTTTAATGTCTTTCCCAAAAATGTCGAGGCTGCTGAGCATCTCCATCAATTCTTTGTGCCGTATCTTGTCAAACGCCTTCGCATGATCGATAAAACATAGGTACAAGTCCTTTTTTATTGTCTTTTCTGAAAGCAACACGCTGCACCTCACTTTCTAGAACCGACTTCAAATAAAACGACGTCGAATTTATAGCTGTATTTGCTGCTAGGAATCTTGGATCTCTGTGTAATGCCAGGAAATTTCTCTTCGTCAGAATCAATTTTGAATATCTATGATTCTACTAATCGCCCGTACACTGAATACTGTTGCAATATCTGGTTGGCTCTCTACAAAATCCAAACAAGTATCTGTAATGTTATCAACATTTGGCAGCCTGTCATTAGCCACCGTCTCAGCGACGCGATGTGGCTTCACTCTAACTTTTCTACTTTTTCACACATTTCTTCTTTTTTTTCAATTGGAGTAGATAGACTAAATAATCGCCCGGTTCACAACCACCCACGTCTATTGAACAAGTGAAGAGGCTCATCACTTGTTCCCTGTTTAGGATATGATTTCCGGCATTCTCTTTTGCAATCTTTTCATTCTTTTCTTTCTTTTCCTTTTTTTCAATTGGAGTAGATAGACTAAACTATCACCCGGTTCACACTCCACCCAGGTCTTTTGAAAAGGTGAAGAGGCTCGTCCCTTGTTCCATGTTTAGGATGTGGTTTCCAGCTTTCTCCTTTCCAATCTTTTCACTCTTTTCTTTTTTTTTCAATTGGAGTAGATAGACTACACTATCGCCCGGTTCACACTCCACCCATGTATATTGACCATCACAGGCAACCTCTCCTTCCTCCCATAAGCTTGGACCAAGCGATTCTCCCTGAGAGCAACACACTACGCCTCCTCGGCCTGACTCTCTCCTTGGACCTCAAATGGAACCACTATATTGATTCCATAGCTAAATCTACTGCTAAGAAGTTTGGGTCACTATGCCGATCCAGGATGTTTTTTCCGCCTGAATCCATCCTGCATATATACAAGTCTACTATCCGCCCGTGCATGGAGTACTGCTGCCATTTATGGTCAGGCGCCCCTGCTGTTCTCCTCAGTGTTCTAGACAGACTCCAAAGGAGAGTCTGTAATGTGATAAGTACTGATCTGGCGGCTCGACTGCAGCCACTTCCCCACCGTCAAAATGTGGCCTCATTTTTGTCTATTCTATAAATACTTTCATGGCTTCTGCTCCAACAAAATTAAGTCACTGGTGACTCCTCAACAGGTATTTACTCGTGCAACCAGATTGGCAACTGGGTCCCACCCATTCACAGTTAGGTGAGCCAAATACAGACGAAATTCTACTCCTACAGCTTCTTCTCTCGCACTTCTCGCCTGTGGAACTCGCTCCCATATTCTTGCTTTCCTGACGGCTACAACCTCCAGAAATTTTCATGCAATGTCAATACTCATCTATTAACCGCTGGACTCTAGCTCTCTACTCACCCCCGTATATCCCTCCCTTTCTTTCCACCTATGTATCTGTCATCGCACCTTCATTCTCACCTTTCTATTGCTCCTTTCTAACTAGTTTGTACAACTCACTCTTTTCTAATTAATCTTTTTACAGTTATGTAGCCCCCAGCTCATCAGTGGCATTTCCGCCTTCCTTGGGGTGAAATGATTAACAAAAAAAAGGTGAAGAGTCTCATCCCTAGTCCCCTGTTTAGGATGTAGTTTCCGGCATTCTCTTTTCCAATTATTTCACTCTTTTCGTTCTTTTCTTTCTTTTTTTACAATTGGAGTAGATAGCCTAAACTATCGCTCGGTTAAACTCCACCCAGGTCTATTGAAAAAGATTAAGAGGCTCATCCCTTGTTCCCTGTTTAGGATGTGGTTTCCGGCTTTCACTCTTCCAATCTTTTCACTCTTTTCTTTTTTTTTCAATTGGAGTAGATAGACTAAACTATAGCCCGGTTAAAACTCTACACATGTCTGTTGAACAGGTGAAGAGGCTCATCCTTTGTTCCTGTTTAGGATGTGGTTTCCGGCTTTTTCGTTTCCAATCTTTTCACTCTTTTCTTTTTTTTTTCAATTGGCGTAGATGGACTAAACTATCGCCCGTTTCACAATCCACACACTTCAGGTGAAGAGGTTCATCCCTTGTTCATTGTTTAGGATGTGGTTTTAGGCTTTCTTTTTTCCAATCTTTTCACTCTTTTCTTTCTTTTCCTTTTTTTTCAATTAGAGTAGATAGACTAAACTATCGCCCGGTTCAAAATCCACCCTGGTCTACTGAAATGGTTATGAGGCGCATCCCTTGTTCCCTGTTTAGGATGTGGTTTCCAGCTTTCTCTTTTCCAATCTTTTCACTCTTTTCTTTTTTTTTTTAATTGGAGTAGATAGAATAAACTATCGCCCCGTTCAAACGCCACCCTCCTCTATTGAACAGGTGAAGAGGCTCATCCCTAGTTCCCTGTTTAGGATGTGGTTTCCGGCATTCTCTCTTCCAATCATTTCACTCTTTTCTTTTTTTTTTCAAAAGGAGTAGATAGAATAAACTATCGCCCGGTTAAATCTCCACTCAGGTCTATTGAACATGTGAAAAGACTCTTCCCTTGTACCCTGTTTGGGATGTGGTTTCCGACTTATCACTCTTTTCTTTTTTTTTTTTCAATTGGAGTAGAGAGATTAAATTATCGCCCGGTTCACACTCCACCCAGGTATATCGAAAAGGTTAAGAGTCTCATCCCTTGTTACCTGTTTAGGATGTGGTCTCCGGCTTTCTCTTTTCCAACCTTTTCACTCTTTTCCTTTTTTTCAATTGGAGTAGATAGACTAAACTATCGCCCGGTTCAAACTCCACCCTCGTCTGTTGAACAGGGGAAGTGTTTCATCACTTGTTCCCCATTTAGGATGTAGATTCCGGTTTTCTCTTTTCCAATCTTTTCACTCTTTTCTGTTGTCTTTTTTTCAATTGGAGTAGATAGACTAAACTATCGCCCGGTTCACACACCACCCACGTCTATTGAACAGATGAAGAGGCTCATCCCTTGTCCCCTGTTTAGGATGTGATTTCCGGCATTCTCTTTTCCAATCTTTTCACTCTTTTCTTTTTTTTTTTCAATTGGAGTAGATAGACTAAACTATAGCCCGGTTAAAACTCCACCCTTTTCTGTTGAACAGGTGAAGAGGCTTATCCCTTGTTCCTGTTTAGGATGTGGTTTCCGGCATTTTCGTTTCCAATCTTTTCACTTTTTTCTTTTTTTTTTTTCAATTGGAGTAGATGGACTAAATTATCGCCCGGTTCACACTCCACCCAGTTCTATTGAAAAGGTGAAGAGGCTCATCCCTTGGTCCCTGTTTAGGATGTGGTTTTCGGCTTTCACTCTTCCAATCTTTTCACTCTTTTCTTTTTTTTTTCAATTGGACTAGATAGACTAAACTATCGTCCCGTTAAATCTCCATTCAGGTCTATTGAACACGTGAAGAGTCTCTTCCCTTGTTCCCTGTTTAGGATGTGGTTTCCGGCTTTTCACACTTTTCTCCTTTTTTTTTTGTTCAATTGGTGTCGATAGAATAAATTATCGCCCGGTTCACATTCCACCCAGGTCTATCGAAAACATAAGAGTCTCATCCCTTGTTCCCTGTTTAGGATGTGGTCTCCGGCTTTCTCTTTTCCAATCTTTTCACTCTTTTCCTTTTTTTTCAAAAGGAGTAGATCAACTAAACTATAGCCCGCTTAAAACTCCACCATTGTCTGTTGAACAGGTGAAGAGGCTTATCCATTGTTCCTGCCTAGGATGTGGTTTCCGGCATTCTCTTTTCCAATCTTTTCACTCTTTTCTTTCTTTTCTTTTTTTTTCAATTTGATTAGATAGACTAAACTATCGGCCGGTTCACACTCCACCCACGTCTATTGAAAAGGTTAAGAGGCTCATCCCTTGTTCCCTGTTTAGGATGTGGTTTCTGGCTTTCTCTTTTCTAATCTTTTCACTCTTTTCTTTTTTTTTCAATTGCAGTAGATAGACTAAACTATCGCCCGGTTCACACTCCACCCACGTCTATTGAACTGGTGAAGAGAGTCATCTCTTGGATGTGTTTTTCGGCTTTCTCTTTTCCAATCTTTTCATTCTCTTCTTTTTTTTATCAATTGGTGTAGATAGACTAAACTATCGTCCGTTTCACACTCCACCCATGTCTATTGAACAGGTGAAGTGTCTCATCCCTTCTTCCCTGTTTGGGATGTGGTTTCCGGTTTTCTCTTTTCCAATTTTTACACTCTTTTCTTTTTTGTTTCAATTGGAGTAGATAGACAAACTATCGCCCGGTTGAATCTCCACCCAGGTCTATTGAACACGTGAAGAGTCTCATCCCTTGTTCCCTGTTTAGGATGTGGTTTCCAGCACTCTCTTTTCCAATCTTTTCACTCTTTTCTTTTTTTTTTTTGTTCAATTGGAGTAGATAGACTAAACTATCGCCCGGTTCACACTCCACCCACGTCTATTGAACAGGTGAAGAGACTCATCCCTTGTCCCCTGTTTAGGATGTGGTTTCCGGCATTCTCTTTGCCAATCGTTTCACTCTTTTCTTTCTTTTCCGTTTTTTCAATTGGAGTAGATAGACTAAACTACCGCCCGTTTCACACTCCACCCAGGTCTATTGAAAAGTTTAAGAGGCTCATCCCTTGTTCCCTGTTTAAGATGTGGTTTCCGGCTTTTTCTTTTCCAATCTTTTCACTCTTTTCCTTTTTTTCAGTTGGAGTAGATAGACTAAACTATCGCCCGGTTCACACTCCACTCTCGTCTATTGAACAGGTGAAGAGTCTCATCCTTTGTTTCCTGTTTAGGTTGTGGTTTCCGGTTTTTCTCTTTTACAATCTTTTCACTCTTACGTAGCCCGCTGCGCATCAGTGGCGTTTTCGCCTTACTTGGGGTGATATGATTAAAAAAAAATCTTATATAATTAATTTTTAAATGTTATTAAGTTAGTCTGTTATTTATTATTACTATGTCTATATATTATATTTACATGTGTTAGATTTGATAGCGACCTATAAGCAAACAATATTGTAAACGTGTATTAGTTTTATCACAAAAAATGTAAATATTTGTAATTTATGGAGAAGATATTGTAATTTCTAGAAGTGTTTATAAATGGGCTGAAATGTTTCGGTTTTGAACCTTCGAGTCAAAAAAAATCTTTAGTGTAGGTAGAGCAGCTTTGTCAGAACGAGATCAAATTCAAATTTTACATGTACTATGAGAGACGGTAAATTGAATTTTATCTTAATCAATCGTTAAAATGTTATTAGATGAGTTTATTTTTATCTGTGCTCTCCTAATGAAGTACATTGTACAGTAATTGCCTTTTTAACACATTCAGACATACAAAAACTGGATATTTCTTTATCAATGTGGAAAAAAGCAAAGCAGTCGTCACCTTCTGTCTTATTTAAAATTGTTGTTCTTTTATCCTTTCTTTATTTAACTTATTGCGTCTTAGTTGCCTTATCATTTTTCATTGAGTGAAATGATAACAAAAGTCGTGGAGCAGTCGAAAGGAACCACAACTAAGCCTGCCTGATTTCAGTCATCATCCAAAGACTGGGGTGATGCGTATAAAGTGTGACGGGCTCTAGGCATTTACTACGATATACTTCCAAAGAATTAAACGTGTGATTTAAATAATTACTGCTACATAAAATAATTGACGGTAAACATCGTTGAAAAGTATCGGTACTAATTTAACTTAAATGTTTTAATATTAATATCAGTATAAATGTTTGTGTTCTTTCGGCGTTCTGGCAAACATTGTTAGTTGTTGAAAAAATTTCTACTTATTTTTCGTATTCTATAAATAATTGCATATCGAATTTTAAATATTATTTTTTTACCAACGCTCTCTCTGCCTGTGATAGTTTGAAAAACTTACGTAATATATATATATATATTTAAAAATAACGTTGATCCAAAAATAAACGTAGGAAGGTAAATCCCAAAGACCCGATCCTAATTAATATTAATATTTTAATATTAAAAACTGATACAGGTGCGAACTCAATGTAATTAAAATTACAGAGCTAATATAAAATAAAATAAATATTGTTGTTCAAAACTGTTGAATGATCATTTAAACATGAAATCCCTCCGTGAGATTTCACAACTCATCGGCAACTACCACATTTCAAAAAGAAATGTTGTAGTCGCCGATGATATGTGAAATCTCTCTTAGGGATTTCATGTTGAAATGATCATTCAACAGTTTTGAACATCGAAATTTATTTTACTTTATATCTAAACTTATTTATAAATGGAACTGTGTGTGTGTGTGTGTGTGTGTGTGTGTGTGTGTGTGTGTGTGTGTGTGCGTGTGTGTATCCGTTACCTATAGACTCCGAAACGGCTGAACCGATTTTCTTGAAAATTTACACAGTTTTACTTTAAGCATCTGCAAGTGTTCTTAGCTAGGGATTGTGTCGAGGTACCCCCGATAAATATCGAAAATCCATAATAAAAAAAATCGGGTTATAGAAGGAGTGGTCCGATTTTAATCAAATTTGATACACTCATAGAGAAATACATAGGAAACGATATTCAGAAGTTTCAAGTTTGCAGTTCTTAAAATAGTGCAGAAAATCGATAATATATATTAAGCAAGATGTTTGTGTGTGTGTGTGTCCTTTATACAAAATCCACAATTTTATCCGATTCTCACCAAAATTCACACAAATATTCTTTAGGCTGAGTCTGATTTCCAGGACCTTGGATTAGTGCAAAACATTTGATATCGATACCAGGAAATCAAAATTGGACTTACAACCATTCATTTTTCTTTGAGTCTACCGTTTCGCTTTAACTGGAAACAACTATTGCTTTTTAGTCTTTCATGCCAACTTCCAAAGTGTCTGAGCTCCAGGACCATGGATTAGTTTTAAAGTTTTCATTACACCCGAGCAACGCCGGGATATACTGCTATTATATATATAATTTTCACATGACCAAATTCCAATAAACATGTATGTTTTTTAATCTTTAGTTCGATTGCCAACCAAGGCTGAATGGTCATTTAGCAACATCATCGCTGATATCTAAACAGTTTCATCTAAACAATTTCATTTGCAATCTTAGGACAGTACATGTTATAGTTTCTGACATACTGGGATTGTAATTCCAAGTCGATATTTTCATAAAGATTACTACTACTATTATTAATTGACCATATTGTAATTCAAAATCCAATTAACATTACGCTTCACGTCCACTTTTATAGTAAACAATCCAACTCATTGCAAAACATTTGCTCAAAAATTATATTACTGCTGAAAAATGAAGTTAGTTAGAACATAGGGCATCGGTGACCATGGCTGTCCACAACTTTCTTCCTTTTTTAGCTATTAGTCAATGTATTTTTGTTATTTCTCTTAGACCATGTTCTGGCAGCCATATATACAAACTAGTTATGTAGATTATGTAATTTTTTCTCTGCGGCAGTCCTGTCTTCGATATGTGCTATGAGTGGTACATTTTACAAATTCACTTTCTTCATTATGTTCTCTACAAATTTAAATCTCTTCCGGATATTATGTTTAAGTGTTCTATTTTCTATAAATTGTAGAACCACATTTCTTTTGCTTCAGGCCTCTTATTCATCTGCGAGAAAATTGTCCAGGTTCCACTTACATATAAGAGGACTAATATAATATAACAGTTCAATGCTTTTTTTTGTCTCTAACTAAATTTTCTTCTTTCATATTAATATGCAGGGCTTATGGAAATCATCTTTTGCTAACTCAACGCGCCTTCATATTGTCGCATTCTCCTTCATCTGTTAAAATAACTTCCAGTTATTTAAATTGATATACTTTGTTATTTCTAATATTTTAATTTTCATGTTGGGTTGTTTCTTTTGTTAACAAATATACATTCTATTTTCTGGCAATTGAAGTTTAATCCTTTGTTTTCGCTTTCAGTCACGGCCTCCTTGCAAGAGTTCTTGTAGTTTGTTTTTGTGTCAGCTATCAACACTGCCTCATCTGCATAACACACATTGTTAAGTTGTGCAACTAATATATCCTGATAAGACTTCTAATTATTTTGAATTGGTTCACTTTGCAGGTGCAATACAGGCAATAAGAAAGTACATAATTCTCTTAAAGCTATTTATGTTTTCGTCTCGTCTTTTATGTGGCTTGTCCTTTCAGGACGTAAGCGATCATGGCTTTCCACATCTCCCTGTCAAGGGTGGTTCTTAGCACGCTTTCTCCGGTTACACCACGCAACACTCGTTCCGTTATATCCCTGATCAGGTCCTTCAAATATGTTATCCGCTTGTTTCCCCTGTCTCTTTTTCCCTCTATCTGGCCTGTTAGTATCAGGTTCTCCAAGCCCACCTTCCTCATTGTATGTCCCAGAAGCATTAGCTGTCTCTTCCTGATGCTCAGTATTAATTTCCTTGTTGCTTCCATTATTTCTAAGACCTCGTCATTGCTCACATGCTCCATCCATGATATTCACAGCATCCTTCTGTAGTACCACACATTAGATGCTTCAGGCTTTTCCTTCATCTTTGATTATATTGTCCAGCATTCACAGCCATATTAAAGGACTGACAACACATAGCATTCCAGTATCTCTTCTTTGTTTCTAGCGAAATTATCTTGTTTCTTAATATTTTACTTAACTGCTGGAATGCTTCCTTCACCATGCCAATTCACCTTCGAATCTCTATATTTCCTAAATTAAATTTAGAAAATTTTACTCTCAGTATAAGTTATTGATCACTTTAACATCCATCCCAAGGAAAATATCAATTGATTTTTTGTATTCATTTTAATTGATAAGACCAATAATGTTTTCATCATCTCGAAGGATGATGCGAAATTTAATTTATAGAGATTGTGAAAAAAGTACTTCATAAAATTCTGGCTGCTTAATGTAAATCTAAAATAGAAATTAGAAAGCTAATTAGAATAGCAGAAGATACCTCTGGAAAGCTAAGCAAAATACAAAGAAACATGAAATCTCCACTGGGAATAATGATAGGAATAAGAGAGTTGATAGAAACAACAGAGCTACGTTTCCTCAAATATAGACACCTCCACATAATCGCTGAAAAACAGCAAAAACTCCTTGTTGCTTGAAACAGTATGAAGGAAAAAGGCCTCAAACTAAATAAAAACAATGTTTTATCGGCAAAATATTTATATTATTATTAAGAGGATAAATCAAAGAAGTTTTAATTATATTTTAAATTTTTAAATTATTTCTAACACGTTCGTAATTTTTGTAGAAAATCTTTCTTTTCTTACGCCAGTGCGAGATCTAAATTGCCGCAACGTTTATTAAGTAAAAAAAAAACGTAATATTGCACAATGCACTTTTTTGTCCGTGAAAGACACATTAATTTAGAAATTCTTGCAAAAATCAAATAATGGTCGGCTTTTGATGAAGATTTCAAGATTTATTCCTAATTGACCGAAATCAATTCTGAAATAATCGTTTTGTATAAAATATTGAAAAAATGTTTTTTTATATATGTTACCCTCCACCGATTAATTTCCAGAAATGCTTAAAAATTCGACTTTGGGCAAGAATAAGCTTAATATAATTAAATTCAGGAGTCATTGGGGAATGCTAATCAACAGTTTTTTCTCCAATAGAGCCCCTTTCTAAAAAAGTAGGTTCGAATTGCGAAAAATGCAATAACTATGCCAATGTTTATGTGGATAATTTTCTGATTGCTTTTATAAACAATATAAATTAAGCGTATCATAGTCTGAAAAGAAAAAACATTTCAATGAATAATTAATTTTTACAAGAATTATTTTCATTTTTTTAATCTTTTAATTATATATAAAAATTATATATAAAAAGTTTCAAAATTATTGTTAAATTTCTTCCTATATTGGGCCGGCTAGGGTATGCAATTAATCGAAAATTTAAAAGCTTAATACAAATGATTTAGCCAATGGATTTTTTAAATAATTTAAACATTTTAACTGTGTGCATTTTGATTGCCCGTATCTTTATTTGTACGGGTGGCCGCACGTGATATTTATCATTAAAAGGTCACGTGATTCAATGGTTGTCTTCCCTTATATAAAAAAATACATTTCTATATTTTTGTCTCCTTTGCCCTCCCTACTTTAGCCTTCTGAACAGCTTCCGGTTGTTATTAAATCTGTCAACACTTGAGATAAGCACTGATACACGGACTACCGTATCGGATAAAAACTTTTATCGAATATTTCAGACAGTAAGCAAGTAAAATTGCATGAAATCAGATAAAGGTAAGTTTTAATTTAAAAAATTGACTTCAACAACTTGTCAGCGTCGTATATTTTATTTTTGCCAGATTTTTAAAACAGAAATGTGGCTACTGTTTACATAATGTGTCGATCAATAAAAACAATGGCAGTTCGTTTAATTTTTTTTTTAATCTGAAAAACTTTAGATTCCAATCAATATAATTTTGGTTTAAAATACGCCAGTGTATTTTCTTTACTAGAATTACTAAATTTAATCACTCGACTTTTAATTAAAGCTAATTTTAAAGCTAAAATATAACTGATTTATTTTTAAAATTTGATTTTAAAATCAGGTATCAAAAATTTATACTGAAAAGTAGAGGTACCTACTAAAATATATGCTCAGAATATTATGGAAAGATGTGAGTCCGAGGAATTGTAAAGAAAAATCAGAACGAAATTAACTTACCGACTTCGAATCTGAAACAGTCTATTGGACATTCTTCTATATGACCAGTCCCTTCAGGACGTAGTGGATCATGGCTTTCCACGTTTCCCTATCCCTGGTGGCTCTGAGCACGCCTTCTCCTGTTACACCGTGAAATAATCGTTCTGTCGTCCACCTGATTAGGTCCTTCAAATATGTTATCCGTTGCTTTTCCCTGTCTCTACTTCCCTCTATCTGGCCTGTTAGTATCAGGTTCTTCAGGCCCTCCTTCCTCATTGCGTGTCCCAGGAACTACAGCTGTCTCTTCCTGATGTGATATATAATCATGAAAAGCGACTTGGAGAATTCGACTAGTAAAACGTACTGAAAGCGCGGCAACCAACCTAACAACTTTGTATAAATTGCTGACAACTGAGGAAAAATAATATTTTCTTCTTTGTAAAATCTTCTACTTTTCTTTATTATGCTTTCATTTCATTGCCGTAAATTTAGGCGTGGTATAATGGTTAGCAAGCTTATCTCGCTAGAATCATTATAATCATTGAATAGTGAAATCGACCTCACTAGGTGCCCCGTACTTTCAGCTTTGCGCCATATATAATCGCCGTTTAAAAATTATCTCTAATATCATTGTGCTGTTTCGGGCTACTGTTTCCAACCTGAAATGGATAGACAATATTGCTAGGTCAGATGCTAAGAAAGTTGGCACACCGTGTCATGCTAGACAATTTTTCTCTTCTGAATCTGTTTCATATGTCTACCATTCGTCCATACTTAGACTATTGCTGCCATATATGGGTCGGGTGATTCCGCCATATTTACTGCCTTGCTTGGGGTAAAAATCGACGAAAAATCTCTATATTTCTTTCTATGACAAAGATATTTCAAAGGCGGGTTTTGTAAATTCTTATCAACAGATACAATTAATGCATTTTCTTATTTTATATGTAGATAATCATAATTTAGTGGAAATCTCTCCAGCCGTTTTCATGATACTACTAATTATTATATTAGTTGAAAAATCTTTTGAGGAACGGTATACTTTATAATATCTTCTAAAATGATTTTAAGGATTTAGGACAACACCAGCCAAACATTAGTGATAATAATAATTGAAAAAAGATGTAACAAAGATGTGATATTAAAACCATGAAAAATAATAAAACCAGATGTTAACAGAAAAAACAATATCATTACGTATTCTAAATGTCCAAGGTTTAAAATTAAGTTAACTTTCATTTTTTTTTCTTTTAATCGTTTTATCCCAAGAAAGACTGTAATATCACTGATGCGCAGGGGGCTACATGAGGGGAGAGCGTCAATATAAAAAGAGAGTTACGTGAGAGTAGAGTGAAAAGTGAGAGAAACAAGATACAGGTATGTCGGAGAAAGGATAAAAATGAATAAGAATCAGTGAAACAAGAGATGGCGATTGATGTTGCATTTAAAGCTTTGGAGATTATAGCTATTAGGGAAGTAAGTGTATGGAAGTGCGAGAAATGAAGCTGTTATTGTAAAAGTAGCGGTTACATTTAACTATTTTGACAGTAAAAGGGTGGGACTTTGTTGTCAGTCCAGTTGCTCGAGTAAATTCGTCATACGGGTGCATAAAGAAGATAAGCTCATCAGAGCAAAGGCCGTGAAAATATTTGTAGAAAACACAAAAGAAAACAACCTCTCCTCGGTGAGATAATGACTGGAGTCATGATTTCAGGTGAGGGGCAATTACATTGCAAATTCTTGTGTTTTGTTGGGAATACCGAGAAGAGGCACCAGGCCTGATAAGATAGCAGTATTTAATGCACGGGCGGATAGCTGATTTGTATATTGCTTAAAATGGAATCAGACGAGAAAATATTTCACGCCCGACTCCTAGCAGTAGATTTAGCTATATATTCGATGGTGTCATTCCACTTGAGGTCGGCCGTGAGAGTGAGGCTGAGAAGACGCTGTGTATTGTTTTCCAAAAGACTAGACTATACTGATAAGTGGTGGGGTTAGAGAGATTTTTTTTGGTTGTTAAAGGAAGTTCCGGAAGCATTAAAATTTACAATCTATTTCTTACCCCAGTTCAACACAGATACGAAATCAGCTTTAACATCAGCAGCCTTGGTAGATTTCTTATCGAGACCGGAATAAATAGTGGTGTCGTCAGCGTAAACTACAAGGGATCTGGTCACATCAGGGAGATCGTTGATGAAAATCAGAAAAGGCGTCAAAAATAGGCTAGAGCCCTCGAGGAAAACCGCTTTCGTATGATAGGATGTGTGTCGTCAGCGTAAATGCCTATTGGGATGTATGATGCTAAAATTATTGTTATTAGACATCTATTGCATCAATAGCTAAAAATATTATTGCTATTCTTACTACTCCTACTACTAATAATATTGATACATTCCTTATATTACTATATGATATTAATCATATAAATTATATGCTTCTAAACACCGTTGTAGTTAAGCAAAACAAAACTTAGAATAATTTTAAGCTTATAAATATCCTGTAATATTTATTACATGTAGGCTTCAATTTACCTGTGTAAAAGTATTCTCAAATCCTTTTGAATTATCTATACCGATAACACAAAAAGCCAAATACAGCGGGGGTTATTAGAATCAAGCAAGTACAAAAATTTAAATACGCAGTAAGTGTTCTAACAGGAGATGGAATGTGCGACACAGAAATACGAAGGCGAATCGGCATGGCGAAGGACGCGTTCCAGAAGCTGAGTAAAATACTAAGACACAGGAAAATTTCACTACAAACAAAGCAGAGAGTACTAGATTGCTATGTGATGTCAATTCTTAAGTACGGCAGTGAATGCGGAGCAATATCACCGAAGATGAGAAAAAAAACTTAAAGCAGCGGAAATGTGGTTTTACAGAAGGATGCTGCGGATATCATGGACCGAGCATGTGAACAAAATAAGGTGTTGGAAAAAATGGCAACAAAAAGATGATTAATAGTGATCATCAGGAAGAAACAACTGAAATTCTTGGGACATGCAATGAGGAAGGAGGGCTTGGAGAACCTGATACTCACAGGCCAGATTGAAGGAAAAAGAGACAGAGGAAGGTAGCGGATAACATATTTCAGGTGGATGACAGAACGGAAGCTGAGAGGTGTAACAGGAGAAAACATACTAATTGCCAACAGGGTTAGGGAGACGTGGAAAGCCATGATCGCCTCTGTCCTGAAAAGACAGGGTACATAGAAGAAGAAGATACCGATTATACGACTATATACCTGTGCGCCTCTAAAAAGCTTGATGGTCGGAAATTGACAGCTGGTCATTCTTGTATCATGAGTCGCTTACTCCACGTCGTTGCAGATTGCAAATAAACATAGGATCTGATAATCATGTTAAATTTTTGTGCCTACACTCACATGCTGGCTCAAGGGCATATTAGAAGAGAGCAATTGGAGATTGCCTGTTTTTTGTTTATTATTTTTTGCGGTTGACTGATTGACAACCAACTCTATATGACTCAGTCTCTCTTACTATTAACCCTCTTCAAGCAAATTTTGAATTCAGTGTTTCCTTCTCCTAAACTTCTTGACACTTAAGGCTATAGAACCCAGTCTGCTCTGTTATTTTTCTATAACTGGCAAAGGGAGAAGTGGGAAAATTGGTCTGTTTTCATTCAATACCTCGAGAACCAAACTCTAGATTTCATCATCGACGATCGAACTACTGCCAATCAAGAATCGATATCCACAGCACCACAATGTACTTACAGTGCATGTATTCACTATGACTGAAACGATACGTTTTATATGCCGGTCAGTATGAACGTTAAGGACACAAAAAGAGTAACTACATTACCTTCGATAATTTTAGTTGTTTTAATTCTATTTTCCAACATGTGGCGCACTTACTATTACACTTTATTTTAGTCAAATTTATCGGACGAAATAAGAAATAAATTAAACCCTCATCTCCTCAGTCCTTTAAGACATCCTTGTGGTATTAAATTTTTGAAATTCTTTTTTCGCATATATCTTCCGAAAATTTTAATTTTCAGCGTTTTGACAAGGAAGTTTCATATTATGGCCACTAGATGTGGATTTGTGCTTTACGTGGAGGCATTCTGTTGTCTCATAAATCATGACTCAGAATAATAACGCGGAGAATTGATTTCAAATTCTATTTAGACTCGTTGCATTCACTTATGCAATTGCATTGGAGAAAGATATGAACATCTCTTGAAAAATCATAATTTAGTCTAATGCAAAAAGAGTTAACATTATATTCGTTTCCAAATATTCTTACCATCCGAAATGTTTTATAATTTCAGTAACGTTCAAAGTGTTGATAAGCCGTAAAATATATCAACACAAATATTTTTCTGCCTAACAAGATGTTAGTGACTACTGCTACATCTGAAAATAATTTTGACCCAACAGCGCTTAAGATGTATACACAGGGGTAAACCGTGTGACAGGAAGTTCCATAAATCCCCTCTAATTGAAAGGAAACTATCATATTTCACACATCCCCATGAGGAGATTGACGTTCTATGAAATTCCCTATTCCACACACACACACACACACACACACACACACACACACACACACACACACACACTATTATTGATTGACGAAATCCGGCTTTGAATAAATGAAATTATATTGTGTTTCGTGTTCGTTTTAATCTTTACAACCATCGCGTTACACATTATCATACAGTTTAAGGTGCAGTGGATAAATTGAAACCATTTTATATTTTTCATTTTGTCTATGGACAATGTTTGTGTACTGCACAGTAGAGTAGTCCCACTTGGACAGTGTCTACTATATAAAGAGCCCCATGACTTAAGCTACACTCCGCCAGAAATTTGGAAAAAACATGCTGTACTGCGATACGAACTTTTAACAGTGTTTGGGTGTCAATCTGAGGAATTTAAAGAAGATGGGAAAAGAGCTGAATGAGTCTAATAGTGATTACGAATTTTAAATTATCACTAGTGTTCGTGACGTTATGCCCCCATTCATCTTCCCATAAAACCTCAGATTCAACACAGTAGCCTACATCAAGTGCCTTAAGGAGGTTGTGCCGACCTGGGTCAAGAGGGTGACTACTGGAAGATCCTATGTTTGGCAACATTACTCTTCATAAAGACACACGAGCAGGAGAGCGGTAATGGCTGTCAGACAATTTCTGTTACTTCATTTCCCTTACATATGGCCCTTTAACTTCCTAGTTTGTAGCCTTCTTGATTATTATTTTTGGGTCGCAGTTGAGTGAGAGAATAACAAGAAAAACTATTTAACAATAAAGATGGACTGAAGTTAAAGAATATGGCAGCCTTCACCAACTTAAACAAGGTGAACGTCCAGAAGAGTTGCAGGAGATTTCGAAATCATCTGAAGGCAGTTTAAGTAAATAAATTTATTCTTTAATATTTCAATATATTCAATATAGTTTTGTTTAATTTTGGTAAGTATATATTTTAAAATAAGATGTAGGTGTTAATTTTGTTTTAAGTTTAACAACAATCTATCACTCTTACACTTACTGAATATAATAATACTTTTATTATTATTGTTTCAGACGCTATTGTCGATATTTCTATTAAGGTTGTCAACATCGTTAGATTTCTTCATCGAGAATTTCCTTCATTATAACTGAAAATTGACAGAAACGATTTTCCGATGTCTAGTATCGTTCAAAATATGGATTTCATTATTAATGACACTGTTGTTTTCAGTCTATTTGCATCCAAGCTATAGATATTGTTATTTTATGAGTCAACTCGAGAAGCATTTCTATTGTTTCAGTAAATGATGGACCCAGATATTATTGTTATAAATATTAATTCAATCTTCCCTTTTGAAGAATACCCGGATCTCAACCTCAAACGATGTTAAAGAATTTCCTGTTAAATGTCTTGCTTTTACTTTTTTCTAACAAAGCCAAGTAGATCTCCGAAATAATTAAATATTTATTTCTTTTTCTTTTGTTTTAAATATGTCGGTGTTCTAGGAGAACATAACTTCTATCAGGATTCCTGATAATATCATAATATTAATATTACAAATATAAGACACCATGTTGTGAGAGAGATTATAGAAAGAAAAATACTGCAGGAATTCATATATTTTTTCAAATATATAATCGTGTCACCCTATGGAAGGCATTTTACTGCCACTGTTGTGCAGGTGGTTACATAGGAGGAATGTTATAAGAAAGAGTGACCGGTTAAAGGGGGTGTCAGGAAGAGAGCACGAGAGGGATGAGAATGATGATGAGAGTGGGGTGGACGGATAAAAGAGCATCACCCGAATAAAAACCCTGTACCCCTCTCTGCTAGTGGGCCACTCATATAGATATGGAAGTGGATGGTTAGAGATCCGATTCCCCAGCCCCGTCCGATTATTAGCCTTTGCTAAAAGTACAAAATTTTATGTCTCCCCACCTCTTAAAATTGCCACATTTTCTTGCATGTCCAGCGGGTTAGATTGAATTCAGGCTTGAATTCTTTGAATGTAAGTTGTCATTTCTTTGCATTTCTGCATGCCTATATTTATTTTGCATTGGTCAATTGGTGAATCTTTGGTCAATTGGTGAATCTTTGGTCAATTGGTTAATCTTTGGTCAATTGGTGAATCTTTGGTCAATTGGTTAATCTTTTTTAACTTGTCAGAATTTTTTTGCTGGTAGTTTGGACTTTAATTAGCTTTTTCTTCCTTTATAATCCGGATGAAAACCCCCTTCCACTCTCTGCTAGTGGGTCACTCATGTAGATATGAGTGTGGGTAGCAAGAGATCCGACTCCCCAGTGCCATCCGATTATTGGACTTTACTAAAAGTAAAAAAAAATATATATATTTCTCCCCACCTCTTAAAATCGTCACTTTTTAGAAAACTGAAAAGAAACGACTAAACATCAATTTTCAGATGATAGAATAAATGGTCGTTAACATGGGGAATATCTTAATATAATAACTACAAATTGTAATCAAGTCAAAATCAAGCATGGACGAAAATTTAAATATATGCACGTCTTTATATGAGACGGAAAATGTAACCCTGATATCCAATAAACATTAAACTAGCAAAAATGCTTTTAAAATCTAAGCAAATATTAAGAAACAGGAATTTTATTTTAAAAGCACAAAGAAAATAGAACTCAGTAATTATACCATGTGGAAGTGCGTTGTGGTGCAGGTATGATATTTCATGTGTAAAATTGCTCAATATAGAACGTGTATGAGAATAATGCATGGGCGAAGTGGTGCAGTGGATATCGGCTCGGAAACGACAAATCGGAGAGCCGAGTTCGAAATCCGGTTGAATCTTTTACATTCACTTACGCGTAAATACCTTTGGGAAAGGTGTTAATCCGTCTCTTCTCTCCATTTATGGGATAAATAATAGAACAGATTGGGTTCTATTGCCTTGGGTGGCAATCAGTCTACCGCAGAAAGCAATGGCAACCTACTGAGGAATAATCTTCCGCCCAGTCAGTCATTTCTGTTCAAGACATGATCACCCAAAATGTGTATCACGTATTAATTGTCTGACTGATTTATACCATAAATAAAATGAAAGCAAAAAGCAGATAAGATCAGAAAGTGACACTTAAGATTTCTTAACACAGAATTTATGAGGGCCTTGAAAATCTGAGGCAGGACATATTAAAAGCAAAAAAACAAACTATAAAAAAACAGTAAATAACCTACCTAAAAAGCTAGTGTGAAAAGATTAAATGATGACAAAAACAAAGTTTACTAAATGTCATAAAGTTGAATATAAACATGATTGTTCACGTCTATAAAGAGAACGACGCAGATTATTATATGCGAGCTTGGGAAAATAATCGCGTTTAAAAGGTCATGGTAACTACTGCACTTTCACTGCTCTAATCGTCAAAATAAACATTAAAACAACAACAGAAGTGATATTTAATCAACATGAAAAGAGATTTTTTTTTTAATCATTTCAGCCCGAGCAAGGCAGAAACGCCACTGATGAGCAGGGGGCTACATAGATGTAAAAAGATTAATTAGAAAAGAGTGAGGAGTACAAACTAGTTAGAAAGGAACAATAGAAAGCTGAGAAAGCAGGTGCGATGACAGATACATAGGTGGAGAGAAAGGGAAGGTTATACAGGGGTGGGGAGAGAGCTAGAGTCCAGTGGTTAGTAGATGAGTATTGACTTTGCATTTAAATTTCTGGAGGTTGTAGCCGTCAGGAAAGCAAGAATACGGGAGCGAGTTCCACAGGCGGGAAGTGCGAGAGAAGAAGCTGCAGGAGTAGAATTGTCGTCTGCATTTGGCTAATCTGACTGTGAATGGGTGGGACCCAGTTGCCAGTCTGTTTGCACGAGTAAATACCTGTTGAGGAGGCATCAGTGACTTAAGTTCGTCTGAGCAGAAGCCATGAAAGTATTTATAGACAGACAAAGGGAGGCCACATTTCGACGATAGGGAAGTGGCTGCAGTCGAGCCGCCAGATCAGTACCTATCACATTACAGACTCTCCTTTGGAGCCTGTCAAGAACACTGAGGAGAACGGTAGGGGCACCTGACCATAAATGGCAGCAGTACTCCATGCACGGACGGATGGTTGACTTGTATATATGCAGGATGGATTCAGGTGGAAAAAACATCCTGGATCGACATAGTGACCCAACTTTCTTAGCAGTAGATTTTGCTATGGATTCAATATAGTGGTTCCATTTGAAGTCTGAGGATATTATGAAGAGACACGACTTTTTGTGACGAAAATTATGAAAATTAAAAAGAACATGTACGTATACAAGGTAATGTTTGTTTTAAATTATTTGTTATAATCGATTGATTTTTCTAAAAAAAAAACATGTATAACATAATTACAGTCAAATAAATTTAGTTACGTTATGTCATTTAACCATTTCCTTTGGGACTAGAGGAACAAATCGATGATAAAACGTTATTCATATTAGTATGTTGACACAAATATATATAACGTAAATCATAGTATCAAGTACATGATATCCTGCTCTGGTAGCGTTTGCATTGCAGAGAATAGACAATTTACTCCTATTTACAATTCATTTGTTTACATCCCACAGCCTTCTCGATAGAAGAATTCATTGACAAGCACACATACTAATATTTGTTTAATACTTATCGAAAGTCGGCTCAAGCGTTTCATAACCTTACGATTCCTAATCATAACTATCGACAAGAAAGAAAACCTATTTTGTTATTACATAAAGACATATTTTAACTTTTAAATTTTGATTTAACATTTACATCTGTCTATTTCACAAGCTTGCTACAAAAATTGAAAAACGAACCAATTATATTTTGCAACTTTAATTTTACAGTTACAATCGTCAATCACCTAAGTTTTCTATAAAAACTGAAATGCCAGATAATTGTTATTTTTAAGTTTAATTTGCTAGTCCTACTTGTGTTCCATTAGTGATTTAGCAATAATGTTGTTTCTAGCGCTTTTAAAATTGCCATGAGTTTATAACAGAATTTAAATTCATTATTTACGTTAAAAACTTGAAGCTAATAAATACAGTAAAATGATAATAAAATAACTATAATGTAGATATAGAACAAAATAAAAAATAGTTTTATAGCATAATTCTAAAAATTGTTCAGCTGAAGATGAATCTTACTACTTGAGTTTAAACATAGTTTTATAAAAACGATCAAATGGGAATAGATTTTCAAACGTTAAAAATCACAAATAATCACGTGAAGAAGCCTTATTTTGAAATACGACATAATGAGTGGAGACTTGATATTCGACAAACGATGCAGCGGGCATAGAATTGAAGACGAAGGTCCTCAGACACTGTACAATTTATATTTAATCAGGTGAAACTAAAATTTAAAAATAAAATTATTATGCTCTCAAGACAAAACCATAAAAACAAACACTGCCGTCTAAATACACCTTATGAATACATACACATGTATATGAATACGTATGTAATCATCCGACGCTAACAAATACATACAACTTTGTTTAGGCCAATTAATCGACTATTTAAAAACAGCCTCTTTATTTGAAAAAGTTTCGACAGAAATCCGACCTCTGTGCTGTCAATTACAGAACTGCCTTTCTCTTTCCCTTTGAATAAATATTATGATGGTATATTTAAAATTTTCTTTTCATAACCCATTCTTAGTGTGAAGTAAAGAAATGTATTACAAGTTTTTGTATATGTCACTCCCGTCTTCATCAAAACACGTGCAGACGAAATATTAATTTAGACAGACAGGTCTGTGAATTCGAACACACACATGTATATACTGACGTTATCTCGTTCATTGTTGTTATTTACGCAATGGTTAATGAAGACACAGCTGTCTTGAAATATCGCACATTGTCTGTAAACACTTGAAGTAAAGTCACAATAATGTGCAGAAGTTTGAGTAGAGAGCAGAAGCGAAAGTAGTTGCAGCGAGAGTAACGTTGTATTGACAATCGCAGACTAATAAAATGTTTGCTCAGTCTGTGAAGTGATATTTGAACACAGGAAATACTGCAAAGGTAAACTTGTGTGCAGATGCATACACAAAAAACAATGTGTATGTGTGCGCGTGCAGGCGTATTGTACCTATTAGGATATTCGAAGAAAATCAGATTTTTCGGTCGTAACTTTCAAACTATAAGTGACGTCAAATGTACATAAAAATTGCATATATTTATGAAAAGGTCAGAAGTTCACAGGATCTTTTAAAGCTTAAAATATGCTTGGAAATTCAAATTTAATCCCGTCAGTTTTCTGCGATAGTGTCATATTTATTTCTATACAAACTATACAAATATTTTATTAAACATACCCTGTATGCATGTGCGCGTGTTCGTAGTGAAAACAAAATACAGGTAAAAAGGTATCAGTCATTTCAACACTAAGTGAAAACGTACTAAATTATTACCTATCAGTAAATCAAACCTCACCTCTGCTCTGGTAAGACTGCACATGTTATGCTAATAATATTCTAAGCCATGAGTTCATTTTGTTGCTTAATTTCATTCGGTAGTGATTGCCATATAATAAAAACAGTATAGAAACCCTAAAAATGTTATACTGAATGTTTGAAAACATGCAATAACGTGTCTATGCGCACATTAAACCCTTGTGCAAACGGTTTCAAACAACTGTATCAGTTTCCTTTCTTACAGCATACGATCAAACCCACTAAAGTGACAGGGTATAATCGATTTCCTTTTTATCTTCGGAAACGAACTGGAATAACGTAAAGGAAAATTCATTTGGAAGAGAAAAACGACGCCAAGAGACAACGTATACGTGATCAGGGATCGTGTGAAAGATCCTAAAAGTACACTATTCGTTTTGGTCTCAAGGATGTGTATGATGCAGGATCCTGTAAAACATTTACAAAGATTATTTTACATATTGTATCCTTTCAAACCGTCGGTAAATATTAGCGTCAATTTAGATGTTTAAAACGTAAACTACTAATCAATATGGGAATGATGCAAATCTATTGATAATAATATTATCAATAGATATTTTATAAAGACTCTTACAAAAACATTCAGTCTAAGCAATATTTGGTTGAAACTCTATTCACTCGTGTCATTTTCTCTTACTTCCGATTAAGTTTCAGCTGTTTTCTCATGAATAGACTTTTGACATTTTAAGTCTATCAATTCTATTTATTAACAGCATTTTACAATTCATGCCACAAATCCTCAGTTGAATTATTTTCAGCTGAGAAAAACCACTATCTTTTCAAACCACTTGAAAGTGGTTTTCGGAAAAGGTTTCTGCTCGTTGTCTTGTATTACTTAAGAGGATATTCGTTGTAGCGTAATGGATAACAGCTCGAAATTAGGAATTATAAATCAGAAAGCTGAGTTCAAATTTCACTCGGATTCGTTACATTCACTTGCTCGTCCAAACGTGTATCACGTTTAGAACATAACTGACTAGTTAAAGATAAGTTGGCTAGCAGTTTAAAAAAAAGGATTTGATATGATTTCCACCTTTACTTCTGCAGAGCTAACACAGTCACTACAGAAATTTAATTTTGTGTCGTCTCCACATAAAACAATATTAACTTTCAGTGTTACTGCTTATAAATGTTTCATTTATTTTTTTGTAATTTTAACACTATCATGAGAATGTTTGAAATAAATTATAGCGAAAATGGAACGTGCATTTTAATATTTTATAATAATGATGAAGTTTTTTTTTCTTGCAGCGCTTCGTAACACACCTGGGTCAACGTTCATGGAATTACTGCGTGTAAATCTTCGTCAATATAGCTTTATTTTACGGTTTCAGATTATTCTCACCCCTCTAATTGAAAGATATTTTGGGTGACATAATCTTCTCAGTTCTGAAGCGATAATATATCATTTCCTTTAATGAATGACAGTTACAACTGTGGAAAGCGGTACGTGAAACCCAGTAGAAATTTTCCTAAAGCTTTGAGCAGACTGACAAGCTTCAATCAATTATTCTTGTCTAGAGATATATAAATAAACCCTTCATAATGCATTATATATATATATATATATATATATATATATATATATATATATGATACCGGCCATAATTATTAAGCTGCTCCAGTTTTTTAAAAGAAATGATGTATTTCATACTATTTGTAGTATTGATTGGCAAATGAAATTAGAATGTGTTTTTTGTTATTATTACTTTGCAAAATTTTACAAGGCAAAGAAGCAAAGACGAAATCGTCCGTATCACCCTAAAATTTCTTTATCTTTTCATTGACAAAACTGCAATATAGATAACTAATAAACATTTATAAATTCATTTGATGCATATATTATTGTGCAATATTAATAAAAGAATCATTCTATTTTCATTTACAATTATTCACTTGGCAAAAATTACTAAAAAAAGTATTAAATACATCATTATTTTAAAATACTGGGTTGGCATTATAATTATGGCCAGTAGTATATATATATATATATATATATATATATATATATATATATATATATATATATAAATGCATAAATGCTCTCATTATGATTGAGCTCACTAGAGAAGAAAAATTTAGAAACAGTTTACACTTCTGCAATATATGCGTGACTCTTCAGAAATTAATTTAGTTATTTAGGTGACTGGCGTGTGTATGCACTGCTTATATACAACACGTTAAAATTTCCCTACCCTGATTCCATGCGTCTATGGATTACGGGGTAGCGATTTCGACTGATACCAAAGCGGTTGAGTTTCGATCTCGGCCAGAAGCAAGTAGATGTGTGTAGCCACACTGATGAGCTGTGATAGAGCGAAACAGGCTTGTATGTAGATGACTAATATATATATGTATATAGAGTGTTTGGGAGCAATCCCTGTTTTACACATGCTTAGATAAAAACAACTTACAAAGTCGTGAAATTAAGATTTTTATTTATGTTCGTGAAAGTATTTTCTTTTCTTGACACAAAATATGTAACTACAAACACGGTCAGAATGTACTGACCGTGTTTGGAAAATAAAACATTCTTATAACTTCAGAGACACACATAAAAAGTACCCATATATTTAGTTAAAATTAAAAATAAAACACGTCATTGATAATGCCGAAAAGAATACCCTTAGCGCTCGGATACGCAAATTTTTACCCAAATTGTTTCCAACACTGGTACAACACAAGAAATATTGAAATAAATATCATGTGACATCCAGTCACCCGGATGTATAAAAGACAATGTACGTTTAGTACGAAGAGTTGTCATTATGAAGTAACACCGACTACTGCGAGAAACTGGAAATATTGTATATACATTTTGGTTGTACCACTTTGGTAATAATGTTGTTTATCTACATTTCACTGTGTATCTGTTCATTCCATGATACAGTAGTTTGGGTTTTGTATAGACTTTGGTTTTGGCTTCTTTTGTTGTTGTTGTTGTTGTTGTTGTTTTGTTTTACTTAGTAAAACATTCCGTTTCTTCAATATTATAATAAACAAGGCAGCTTTCCTATTCTATATGACCTTCAAAGTAACAAAGTAAAGCAGCAAACCAGCCAAAGTTTGAATAAAACATTGCCGTAAGATGCGAACATTTTTACATATATTTTATGCCATCCGCTTAAAATGTGCTTCGCATTACCGAAAGCAAATAACTCTAAATTTGATGTTAGCTTTTGATCAGAATCTAGTTAAAGGAAACCGATGTTAACTGGGTAAACCTATATATATCCGGCGGGTCCTTCATCTCGATCGATGAACTTAAATTAGAGCATAGCAAATCCTGCGGAAAGCAGTAAGTCATACGGTTTCAAGATATCTGTCAAGTTATGGAAATGCATGAAAACCTTTTAAAAGAATCTGTTACTATTTGAATAAGGTAAGATTTTCTATATATGTATAAACATATATATATATATATATATATATATATATATATATATATATATATATATATATCGCAGCGTCGACTGAGTCTAATGCCGGAATTAACTATTAGTGGAAGATTGTGTACATTTTTTCTCTTGCATTCGGGGCGTATTTCTAAATTTTTGATTTGCAAGCAAATCGGACTTACATCTACCTTTTACACTCGCGGGAAAACGGGACTGATATCTATCTAACTTTTTGAATCTTGTATTGACCTATGTTATCGATAAAAGTTTGTGTTAGTAGGACGAGGAAATTCAGCTTATCAAAACATTTGTTCAGGATTAAGTTTCTCAGGAAGAAACTGTCATAGTGAAACTTCTATAAAAATTGAATACAAAGGAAATAACACAGATTCGACCCTGTATACACGACATGATAATTCTTATTGTTAAGATGTGAACCAGTTGAACTGAGGGATATAGTTCATCAGAAAGTTGGCGATAATGTAGTGTTGTGATGTCCGAACAATGTGAATGATGTTCCAGAGTTGAAAATTATTGATCGCCTATAAGACTGAGTGAATTATTTGAGCTTTGTTATGACTGAAAAAATGAGGTTTGTTCAGTTCCATCTAAAATATATTAGCAATCCACTTTTAATGGTCTGAAATGACCAGGACACTTTCAGCGGCGACACAATTGCCTTAATAAGAATATGCGGGATTTCTAATGTGTTTAAAGAATTTTCAAAATTGTTACAAAAGGGAATGCTCCTCCATTATATTACATGCACCTCCAGGAATCATGAGCAGATATTTCTAACATTTTAGTAGTTGTGCTAAGAATACGGATTCAAGTAGATTGTTTTTTCGTAAATAGAAAAATTCAAGTAGATTGTTTTCTAGTTATCGGCGTTAATATAAAACACAACTAGTTAATATATCTGAGATACAATAAATTTGAAATATAATAAATCTGAGACATAATATATATATATACATATATATATATATATAGATATATATATCTGAGAATAATATTATATATATGATTCAAAGAAAAGAGAATACAATGCTGTCACATGGAATGAACTACAAAAGAAAACAAACAAATGCAGACAAGATAAAAAAGAGTGGCTCAACGACAAATGTACAAATATAGAGGTTGAGTATCGCAAATAAAGGAGATAGGCACAAAAAATAAAAGAACTAACAGGACAAAAGACATTCTCATCAAACGGATGCATAAAATTCAAGAACTCATCGCTCATTCAAGAGAAAGAAAAATTATTTCAGCGATTAGACAAATATGTCGGAGATTCCATCCAGAACAAATGACAGCAACTGCCAAAGCATAGAAATGCCGACGGGCCGGAAATATTTAAAAAACCAAACTGGAAACTGCACTAAAAAAAACTGATAATAAACAAAGTACCATAGACAGAAGGAATTGTAACAGGGATGCAGACAATTTTAGACGATCTACACCTGGAAAAGATTACAGAAATAGTTCATGAAATCTACAACAATGTTGATATACCGAAAAAACCTTAGCAGATCGATGTTCATAGCACTGATTCATGAAACAGGCGAAAAGGAACGTGAGCTCCACCAAAGGATCTGTATAATGAAAAGCATAAAAAAAACTCTTAATCCGGATTCTTATAAACAGAGCGAAGAGCTGAATCAAGCAAAAGACAGAACAAAAAATTGCGAGTTTGTCAAAGATACTGGAACAAAAAACGCGATATTATTCTCATAATGTTATCAGAAAGAGAAATACAAATGGATAAGGACGTGTAGCTCCGTTTTATAAACTACGTAAAGGTGTTTACCAAAGTCCGCCACAATGACCTGTTAGACCCGCTCAACCACCTTGACATATTCGTGAAAATATAAGAATAATCAACATTTATACTGGCAGCAACCCGCTATGCATACGAACAGGAAATACCAAAGGAAAGCGAGAAGAAAGGACTAAAGCTAAACTAAGAGAAGATTAAATGCATAGTCATCAGCAAAAATAAGAAGCTCCAAATTCCCTTTACAGATTATGGACACTGAAATCGAGCAGGTGCAGAAATTCAAAGCTTTTTTTTTAATCGTATCACCCCGAGGAAGGCGGTAACGACACTGATGTGCAGGGGGCTACGTAATAGTGAGAAGATTTGAAAAAAGAAAGCCGGAAACTACATCCTAAACAGGGAACAAGGGATGAGCCTCTTAACCTGTTCAATAGACGTGGGTGGAATGAGAACCGGGCGATAGATAGATCTATCTACTCCAATTAAATAACTTGAAAAAGTTCTAGCAGAGGGCAAATAGTGCGCCAATGATATCCAAACGTGTATGAGGATAAGAAAAGACGCATTCCAGAACCTAAGCAGATTATTGAGAGAAAGAGAAACTTCGTTGGCATCAGAGAAAAAGTACTGAATTGTTACGTGATATCTAGCCTCCTTTATGGCAGCGATTGCTAGACAATCTCTGCAAAGATGTAGAAGAGACTCAAAGCTACAGAAATGGGATTTTACAAAAAAAAAGAGTCTGAGGATAATATGTGAGTAACAACGATGTTTTGTAGATAATGGAAACAAAAAAGAAACATACTAAGCATCAGGAAGAGTCACGTGAAATTTTTGAAACAAGTAATGAAGAAGGAGAGCTTGGAGAAATCGATACTCTCATGGCAAATAAAAGGAAAAATGAACAGGGCAAAACAGCGTCTGACGTAAGTGTGGGCGTGGGCAAATAAATGTCAGAACAGGGGTTGGGAGAAACAGTACGAAAAAACTTTTTAAAAAAACTGCAAAGGGGAGAAAGATGTGGAGAAGCATGATCACCTACGTCCTGGAATCTGAGGAAAACATAGATTTGGTAACTGAAATTTGTTAGATATATAGTTTACTTTAAATTTATCATTAATTGCAGTCGCAATTTCTACAATATTTACTTTTATCTTTTACCTTTAAAAGATTTTTTTTCCTTTTTTTCTAGAGCTTTGACGTCACGTCGTGTGATTTAACTAAAGACTAAATCTGAATTATATCGTTATGAAAGCTCAAGAAACATTTTGATTATTTTCTTATATTTTAAAGAGATTATTGAGAAGTGACTGTATAGTTATATTGTCTTTAAAAAATAATCATGTGCAAATTAATGCATAACTGACGGAAAAGTCAAGTGAACCTCACTAACAGGCTCGAATAGATTCTGTCTGTCTCTGCTTGTCTGTCTGTCTGTCTGTCTCTCTCTCTCTCTCTCTATATATATATATATATATATATATATATGATTAATACAAATAGAAAGTATGCAATGCAGAAAGAGAGAGAGAGAGACAGAGAGAGAAATATGTTACACTCCATATTTATTGGTATTTTACCTCAAATGAAATATATATATATATATATATATATATATATATATATATATGATTAATATACAATAGGTTCAATTAACGCTATATTTCACAAAAATACATTTCTCCTCCTCTTCCGTAGGCACACACACATTCACACAAAACAATTCCCAGATAGATAGATAGATAGATAGATAGATAGATAGATAGATAGATAGATAGATAGATATACACACACATGATAAAAATATAATTTTTAGTTATGCTATGTGTATGGGTAAATGTACACAAAATTATAGATAAAGATCGTTCTGAATGGGCGTGCCACTTCGTCCTACCTATGCTGGTGTCCCACAGGGTTCTATCCTGGGCCCGACGCTCTTCCTTATTTTCATCAACGACCTCCCAGATGAGATCAAGTCCCAAGTAGGCATCTATGATGACACTACAATATACTCCCGCACCAGTAAGAAACCTGTCGTGGCGGACAGACATAATCTCGCTGCTGACCTTGAACGGGATCTACACTCTGTGGTGAACTGGGGCAAGAAGTGGCTTATCAACTTCAATGCGTCTAAGACCAAGCTGTTGTCTGTCAACCATTACAGGCAACCTCTCCTGCCTCCCATAAGCATGGACCAAGCGATTCTCCCGAAGAGCAATACACTACGCCTCCTCGTACTTACCCTGTCCTCAGATCTCAAATGGAACCACTATATTGAATCCATAGCAAAATCTACTGCTAAGAAGGTTGGGTCACTATGTCGATCCAGGATGTTTTTCCACCTGAATCCATCCTGCATATATACAAGTTAACCATGCGTCGGTGCATGGAGTACTGCTGCCATTTATGGTCAGGCGCCCCTGCCGTTCGCCTCAATGTTCTTGACAGGCTCCAAAGGAGAATCTGTAATGTGATTGTTACTGATCTGGCGGCTAGACTGCAGCCACTTTCCCATCGTCGAAATGTGGCCTCCCTTTGTCTGTTCTATAATCATTTTCATGGTGTCTGCTCGGATGAGCTTAAGTTACTGATGCCTCCTTTACTCGTGCAACCAGACTGGCAACTGGGTCCCACCCATTCACAGTCAGGTTAGCCAAATGCAGACGACAATTCTACTCCTGCAGCTTCTTCTCTCGCACTTCCCGCCTGTGGAACTTGCTCCCGTATTCTTGCTTTCCTGACGGCTACAACCCCCAGAAGTTTAAATGCAAAGTCAATACTCATCTACTAACCACTGGACTCTAGCTCTCTCCCCACCCCCGTATAACCTTCTCTTTCTCTCCACCTATGTATCTGTCATCGCACCTGCTTTCTCAGATTTCTATTGTTCCTTTCTTACTAGTTTGTACTCCTCACTCTTTTCTAATTAATCTTTTTACATTTATGTAGCCCTCTGCACATCAGTGGCATTTCCGCCTTGCTCGGGGTGAAATGATTAAAAAAAAAGACAAGCGTATGTAAATATCAAATATAATGATGCACATTTATGTCAACACACAGTGGCAACACAGTTTCCGGCTTGAAAAGGATATTCAGATCACGTTGTGTCCCAACTACGTATATAAGCTGTTTAATTGCACATAATGGGCAGCAGTATCTATTTTATCAAACTAAAAGATCAGTAGGCGGTTACATTTATGTTTCAACTTATTCTCGATGTTGCTGAATCTGAATAATTGTTGATAGCATGCGCTTATTTGTAGCTATCGTATTAAGACATTAAATAAATTCTCGCTTTTTTATGAAAAGAAATGTTTTAGTTACGAAAATTAGTAAAAAAACATGTCTCATAAAATATTGTCAATCACTAACCAATATTTTTACCTATCTTTCTGACAGCATTCAAATTCCAAGTCGGAAAAACTGCACGACTTTTGAGGCAACCATGACTCGACCCATTTTCGAATTTTCATAAAAATGAAAATTTCATGTCATGTGCCATCGATAAGAATAAGTGATAATCAAAGGGTGTAATGTTTGAAGAATACGGCGGGTGGGTTGGAACTTCCCATATACGTGTTTCCAAGTGGATTTTCACACGTGCAACATGTGGCCTAGAATTTTCATGTTACAAAACCACTTTGTCATCTCACTGCTCGCATAGCGCCTTTTTTTATCTACGGCTCAAATGCATTAATTTCTTTTTAATAGTCATATCGCCCCAGTCATGGCAGTTTACTGCCACTGATGCGCAGGGGATTACATAGAAGGAAATTTATGAGAAAGTGTTAGAGGTTATAGGGGTGTCAGGAAGTGGGTAAAAGAAGAAGGAGAATACTGCTGAGAATTGAGAGGACAGAGAATAGAGTATGAGAAAGAGGATGCAAGTCACTGAGATAAGAGATGAATATTGACTTTACATTGAAATTCTTGGAGATTGTCGGAAAAGCAAGTAAACGAAAGGGAATTCCACAGGCGGCAAGTGCGAGAAAAGAAACTGTTGGAGTAGAATTTGCGTTTACATTTCATTGGATTCACAGTAAAAAGGTAGGAGCTAGTTGCTAATCTTGTGGCTCGAGTAAATTCATACATAGGGGGCACTAAAGAGCTACGTTCATCGGAGCACAAGCCGTGAAATATTTGTAGAATTGACACAGAGAAGCAACATTATGCCGGTGAGACAGTGACTGTATCTGGGGTGATCGATCACATTACAGGTTCTCAGTTGGGTTTTGTCAAGGATTCCCGGGTGGATAGCAGGGACACCTGACCAGATAAGGCAACACCAATGAATGCAGGAGCGGATGGTATGTTTGTATATATACAGGATGGTTTCAGAGAGGCAAAACTTCCTGGCCCTACACAAAAAACCGACCTTCTTAGCAGCGGATTTAAATATAGAGTCAATATAGTCATTCCACTTATGGTCTTTTGTGAAAGACGCAATGTTTTGCTTTTAGGCAAACTAGACTGATCCATGCTAATGGTGAGGTTGAAGATATTGTCTGCGATATTTAATAGATAGCATCTTAGTTTCAAAAGCATTAAAATACTGTTTGCCAGAGAAGAGACTGTGGTCTGTAAGATGTTGAACCACCATGGCATTGATGATGGCTTCGAACACTGTGGCAAATTGGCCAGGAGGCTGATAGGTTAGAGAGGTCAGAGGTTTCCCCAGCATTTTTATATATAGGAACCACGGAAGGGAACTTCTAGCAGGCAGGAATGTAAGAATCATAGAGGCAGTAGTTATAGAGTTTAGAGAGAACAAAGGAGAGTTCAGGTGCACATCTTTGCAGTCGTTAATGATATCCTGTGATAGCTTTCGTAGGTTTGGGCTGCTCATAATAAACTAGCCCCAGCTGATGTCAAAAAATGCAGAGTAGATGCTTTGAACCATGGATATTCGGCTTTGCAGCAGATGCTGATGCCTGGTCAGCTTTACCCCTCACTCTTCTACGCTTAGGGTTATTTTAGGGTGTCCATTCCTTATCGCTATTCACGAACGATGTAAAAAAATCCTTTCATTTTATGCCGTTTAAACAGTTGTTCACACGTCACAAGACGCCGTTCTACGTCTCTCGGTTTCAATTCGTACATCACCCAATGTCCTTGTTTCTGTATTGTTCCTAATGTTTTTAAATGTTTCGAAACTGCTATGTGATCAATTTCTATTGATTCTGCAAGTTCAGCTTGTGCATGTCATGAGTCTTCATAAAGTAATGCTTCCAATTCTTCGTCTTCAATTTTTTTCGGTGCGCCAATGCGTTCTTCATCTTCTACTTCTAAATCATTATTTCTGAAGCGTCGAAACCAATCTCTGCATGTTGTTTCCGACAGAGCATGGACGTCTTAAGTTTCCTCATTATGTTTGCTTAAGCCACATATTTGTTTTGAATAAAGGAATACAGTAAAAGTCTCTGCAAATACACTTTCTTTGTTACGAAAACCGATATATTTAGTGCTATGAAGAACAATTTTTTTTTTACTCCGGTGAAATTTCATACACTGATTTTCAAAGTTGTTTATATCCTTCCTTATAGACGTGTTACCATCTGAATCTACAGGCACGCAGTTCTCAGAATGCCATCTGTTTGAAAACTGCTAGAACTTATTCAAAATTCAAATATGCAGTGATGTTTTTGTTTGACTAATTTTAGCAGCATATGAAATGCTATATGTTATTTAAAAGAAAAATCTGAAAACAATTTTTTAACTCAAAATAAATGTATTTTGAAAGCTTTTATATACTTTCAACAAAAAATAAAATATATAGCGGGCCATTTTATCTTAAAAATGTATTGTTAGTCATTTTTATACAAGTTTGTATTGCTAATAGTTATACTATAAAATATTTTTTCATACTTTCATTGTGTTTTGTTTGAAGTATTTATTATTCGCCCTTAGCTTGGAGCCTAACATATGTTCACCTTTTTTTCAATGGCAATCTAGCCCTGTCAGCGTGGCTTCAGCATAACCCTACTGCACTTCTGTCGACGGTAAAAGCTCTCAGTTGGTTCCACTGTTGGCCATGGGTGGCGACCCGTAATGCCTGCAGACAGGATCCAGTTGGCTGAACAATCCACGACCCGGAGTATTATGCAACACTTCACTTCGGCCCTTATCTGGACTAGACGGGCGGTCAATCAATCCTCTGGTCACGTCATGCTCTAAATCAGACTTACTAAACACGAAAATACGCACACGCTCTCTACATCAGATAATAACTTGATATAGTAGCGGTGGCTGTAGGGTCAATTAACCATGGTGAGTATAGAAAAAACATTGCTGTATCCCCTTCACTCTTTCTATTTTGCTACTTGGATAGGAAAATAGCGACCACAGGTGCTTGAGTCTCACATCATGTTCAAGTATATCAATCCTGTTGCTCTGATGTGCCCGGGCGAATGGGTTTCTGCATTGGCATTTCCCAACATATAGGACTCCGTGGTGGGTGGGGAGCAAGATTGACGAAGGGAAAAGACAAATATAAATCTGGGAAAAACAAAAATTAAGCGGTGGTTCCACGCTCCTCAGAACATTCATTCTCCCAATTAGTCGCCTTACTGAAAGATATAGTTAATCTTCATACCAAGGGATTATTGTATTGTTTTAGCATTTACTCGTTATTAATTGCTTAATTTGTTGTCGTTCATTATTATTATTAAATCGGTACCTATCACATGATTCTTCTTTGGAGCTTGTCAAGAACACTGAGATGAACAGCACGTGCGCCTGACCATATATGGCAGCAGTATTCCATGCACGGACGAATGGTTGATTTGTATATATGCAGGATGGATTCAGGCTGGAGAAACATCCTGGCCCGACACAGTGACCCAACTTCCTTAGCAGTGGATTTAGCCATTGACTCAATGTCTTGGTTCCATTTGAGATCAGAGGAGAGGGTAAGGCCGAGGAGGCGCAGTTTATTTCTCTCAGTGAGACTCGCTTAGTTCATGCTTATGGGAGGCAGGAGGTGTTGCCTGTGATGATTGACAGACAGCAGCTTGGTCTTAGACGCATAGAAATTTACAAGCCACTACTTACCCCAATTCACCACAGAATGTAAATACCTCTCAAGGTCCGCCACGCCAGGTTTCTTACTGATGCAGGAGCAAATTGTGGTGTCATCAGCGTAGATGCCTATTTGGCTCTTGATCTCGTCTGGGAGGTCATTTATAAAAATAAAGAAGAGCGCCGGGCCTAGGATAGAGACCTGAGAGACTGCAACGTTTTTACCGTAGGATTTGGAGGCATGCCCATTCAAGACGACCTTCATTTTAGAAAAGATTGGATCAGATCAAGCAAGCATCCGATAATACCGTAACCCCGTAGTTTGCATCGAAAGCCAGAGTGTCAAAAGTCTTGAAGAGCAACAGCACGATCCTCGCCGGACTCCTCAAGAGCCTGGAACATGTACTCCGTAATGGTCGTTAGCATGTCGGCCGTGGACCTGGCAAAGCGGAAGTGATACTGCCTCTCAGAGAAGAGTTTATAGGCAGTAAGATGTTGAACTATTTCAGCATGAATTATGGCCTCGAACACTTTCCAGAAAATTAGTAGAAAGCTGATAGGGAGATAGTTGGATTGGTCCGAGGGTTCACCACGGTTCTTAAATACAGGAACGTCAGAAGAGGATTTCCAGCATGCAGAAAAACAGGAATCAGAAAGGCAGTAGTTATACAGTTTAGAGAGGACAGGGGAGAGTTCAGGAGCACATTTCTTAAGGACATTCACCGGGATTCCATCGCCACCGCTCGCCATATGTGGGTCACCTTTTGCAATTACTCGGGATACTACTGTCGGAGTAATGTATACATCGTAAAGTTTAGCCTCAGTTCTAATAGGGAAGTCGGGTGAGGGTACACCAGATGAGTCAAATCTGGAGTTGGATGACAATCTGCGAGCAAAGCACTAAAGCATGTTCGCTAATGATGTGAGAACCACAAATTCATTGAATAAAGAAGGGATAGAGGATGTGCTATTGTTCAACACCCGTTTGCATAACCGCCAATAGTCCTTGGAGCCGAACTTGCGATCAGCTATGCGCTGTCTCATTCTCTCGGCAAACAACCACTTGGCATCATTCAGGATTCACTTGCACTCATTACAAGCAGACGTGAATAGGTGCCTATCTTGGTCAGATGACTGTCTCCAAAATTGTCGGAAGTAACGGTTCTTGTGGGCAATGGCGGCCGAACAGGCAGAAGAGAACCAAGGGAAGGAATGAGGTTTGAGATAAAACTTCCTGGTAGATATGAAGGCATCAATGTTAGCTTTCACCCAGGATGAAATCTCAGAGGCACAATCATCACTTGGGAGATCGAACACTTTTCCCCAAGGAACATCGCATAGGAATCGCGAAAGGCGTCCCAGTCTGCTCTTTCGTAGCAGTAGGAGGTCCTATATGTAGGAGACTCCTGAGGGGAGTGAGAGTGGAGAGAAATATTAAGAGAGACAACAGCATGGTCGGAGTTGCCGAGAGGGCAAAGCTGCGAGACTTGGCAGGAGTCAGGTGCAGAGGTAAAGCATATATCTAGTAGAGAGGCGTGTCCAGAGGGAGGGTTTCGAAAGCATGTGTGGAAGTCCACTACTTGCGTATGGGATTGGGAAATGGCAAAGTTTATAGCGTGGATGCCACCTGAATCAGTAACAGTGTCTTTAAGCGACTCAGCATGATGGGCATTAAGATCTCCGAATACAAATATGCTGTCTAGAAGGGAGCAGTCGGGAAAGGAGGGGGAAAGGTAATGAAAGAAAACGTAGCTCACCGAATTGAGAAGTGACAGACGGAGACGCACATATTATTGGTCAGGGGATTCGAGTGATGCCACCCTAGCTACAGGAAGGTGTTCACTAACGTAAGCCCCAGCCCATGCATATGGACAGAGGTATCATTCCTTAAGAGGGGAAGATAACAAGGGATCGAGAAGTCAGAAAAGGGAATTGATGAGTTGAGGTTAGTCTCACAGAGCGCTAGCATGTCCAGCGACCTTTCGTGGAAGAAAGTTTCTACGCTACAAAGGTTAATACGAAAGCCCCGGATGTTAGTAAAAGAAACGTTAAGGGATTTTGGTGTTTTGAGGTTGGCTGGTTTAGGATTCTTTCTGATTCCGTTTTTACATATTATGGTTTGTAGATAGGGAGGGACCTTAAGTAGAGGATGCAGGCGGTCATTATCCACGATCTGTGCAGGGGTAGAAACTGGCTCGGGCTGCATCAAAGTGTGGCCTCAGGGTTTTCCACCGAAAGCACTTGCAGGGACACCTATCCATGCGTGACATGGCACTACAAGAACCCCGGTGTTATACAACTGTTGATCAGAGCAGCCGCTCTAGTCGCTACCCAAGAGTTAGGGCTCCTAATCACCAGTCGGATTCATCAACCAGGAAACTGCCTATCCGGTACACTCACAATGATGCGATGTTGCCCAAACCAAACACATCGCAGGAAAATCACGGAAGCACCAATACTTAAGTCTGAGGAGAGAAAAGAGAAAGCCGGAAACTACATCCTAAACAAGGGATAAGCCTCTGCGCATATTCAATAGACGTGGGTGGAGTGTGAACCAGGCAATAGTTTGGTCTATCTACTCCAATTATTAAGAAAGATTGGGGTGGTGAACTGCTAAGTGTTAACTTATTTCAAAAGTCAAACAATTAAAGAAATTTTGGCCAATTTAAAAAAGAAAACCAAACGTACAATTAAGCATGAAAAGTTTAAAATTAAGCAAAATAGCCTACTTTCAAGAATATTTTAAAGAAAGTTACAACCATCCCACACTTACTGCCAGTAAGCTAAAAAATAATTCTCTTTGACTTTTTTGTCAGTCCAAGCGATACAGGGCGAGGGTTGGTTGTCAACTGTAGCCAGTATCTGACCTGTACATGAAAGTGATAGAAGTAACTAGAATCCGGATCCTGCTAGGAAAAAGAAAAACCGAAACAAATAGTCTAAGAGCCGGCAGAGAAATAGTAAGACATATATATATATATATATATATATATATATATATATATATATATATATATATATACTTCAGGAAAAAGTTTTGAGGAACCTTTTGTTTGTTTTTAAATTACGAGGACAAACAAAGTTATAGTCATTATGTAGAAATCTACAGTTAGCTGTGATTATGCAAAGTATTTTTGAATCATTATTGATAATCGCTTAAAGGAAAGACGCCTTCCGAGTAACGATATTCCTTGTGTAATTTTCTTGCATAGACATAGAAGAACTCGTGTCAAAAAATGAATAAAAAACACATTTAAAGTAATGCTATTTCGCTATATATTTTCATAAATCGTATACTTCTGCGGCAATCAATAAACAGTGATGTTATCATAAGTGGACGTGATACTTAGAAGGACATGTAACACTAAGAAAAGAGAGAAATAGAACAGAAACCTGAGCTAATGTTTGAAATATTAAACTTGTACAAACATATTTAAAATTATATTCGAATAGATGATATTTCTCTCAGTTCGAAAACCATGAGAACAACAAAAACAATGATGAAGAAAATATTTCGAAAATAGATGTAAATATTTAGATTTTTCATTTGTCATTAACCCCTCAGCAGACTTTCTGAGATTACCAATTTGTCAACAAATTTAAATGATAATACAGGTAATAAATATTAATTTAACACGGAATAACGCTGTTAAAAAAAACGTATATAGCTGCCTCTGAGTAAAGAAAAAAAGTTCTGTCATTGTGATATTTTTTCATATATATATATATATATATATATATATATATATACTTCATTTTATACTATTTTTTAGTATTTGTTGCCAAGTGAATAATCGCAAATAAAAATAGAATCTTGTTGTTCTTAATACCGCAGAATAACATGTACATCCAATGAATTTATAAATATTTAATAATTATCTATATTGCAGTTTCATCAATGAAAGAATGAAGAAAATTTAGGGTCATTCGGACGAGTTCATCTTTGCTTCTATGTTTTGTAAAATTTTGCAATGTAATAATGACATAAGAACCATTCTAGTTTCATTTAGATTTATCCACTTAAAAATAGTATGAAATACATAATTTCCTTTAAAAACTGGGGTGCCCTAATAATCATGGCCGGTAGTATATATATATATATATATACACTCCCAATCAAAAATTTAACACCACTTAAAATCTTTAAAAAGAAATTTATTTTTACAGATAGATTTTAAACTCCTCCCACTTAAGGTTACCAATACTACAATCTAAAAGGTTATGGAAACAAAAAGCTACATTCCAAACATTTTATTTAGAAATTTACATTTTTATAAAATGAGGCGATTATACACATGTTTAAATATATCCATGTTTAAAATCTATCCATAAAATAAATTCTTTGTAAAGATTTTTAAGTGGTCTTAAATTTTTGATCAGGAGTGTATATATTAAGTTTGAAGTAATTTGCTAAAAATAATAAAATCAAAGCAGCTAAGCATTGTGGAAAGTTTACGAATTAAAATTAAATTTAGTGAAAGCTACTCTCAAAGAAAAAAAATTCAGAATTTTAATGTCTCGAGACACGCGGTTCAATATTCGTTACAAAGAAAGAAAATAGTGCAAAAGGTTGACAAAAAACTGGAATGCCAAACGTGACAATTGCAACTGATAATAAAGACATTATTACTGAGGGTAAAAGAAACAGAGCAAAATTTGCTGTAGTTAAATGCTGAAAAAATTCCTCTCGAGTGTAACCAGTGCCTCTCTCAACTGAAAAGTCGATTTGATACTCGGGGCTTGGTGGGGGTTGCATAGACATCAAGAAATCTCTGTTACGGAAGGTAAATTAAATAAAAAAATTTACGAGCAAAAAATCATCAGGTACTGATATTGGAAGAGTAGTAAAATACTTTGCTGACAAGTCAAAATTTGAATTTTTTTAAAGTGGATAGTTCATGCCAGAAGAAAGCCATGAAATAACTGTACGATGAATGTGTGGTTCGAACGGTTAAGCCTGGTGATCGGTTTTATGTTTATAGAGTCTGTTTTATGTAAGAGAGGTCATGGGAAGCATGAGTAAAGAAAAATAACACTCGATTTTGAAATGAAATATTATACTATCTTCTTTATGCATAACTGGGAAAACAACTTTCACTAATACGGCGGTGGACAATGCTCTTCTGATTTCTGTTCATATACGCTTGTGTTAAAAAGATGACTCATTTTAATCGGTGTGAATGACAATCTACTGTAACTTTTGTGAAACCGAAGAAATTTAATCATATGCACAATTATAATAATTATACGATAGATATTAATATTTGAAGTTGATTCTAATCAATATTTCAGAAGCACTTATTGTATCGTGCATCGACCTTGATTAGAGATCACTTGCTTTTCAATTTTTTTTTATTAATCGAATCCGGCTTGTTATATTGAATATAGAACGACTTCCTTGTTAATCCGTTTAATTCTAGCTTTTATTTAATGAAAAAATTCTGAGAACATTTATAATTTGGCTTTCATATAGGTTATCATCTAAACAGCAACGATAAATTATAATCTTCAGTTTAGGCCGACTTTAACTGAGACACATTTTATGCATAACGATTAAAACCTAGGCTTATTAAATATCAAATGAATATCATGTGACTATTCCAAAATAATTCACTTTTTTCTCTGTTCACGCTCTTAACAAAAATTGTCTGTCATTTGGTATTGATGGCGAGAAAAGGTGGAAAAAAATCTGTGTCAGAGACGAAGCTTGAGTTTAATGAGATAAAAAAATGAACATATAAATAACGAAGACTTATTTAAATATGTACAAAATTTCCTGAAATTTATATTTTAAGTTAAAATTGCATAAGAATTCATTAATAAAATGATAAAAAGTAACATCATTTTTAAGTTTAAAATGTATATTACCCACCCAAGCATTAATTCAGAATAAAATAATAGACAATTCTATTTTGGTATCAAGGAAGGACTGTAGAAAAATATCTGGCAGTACTAGGTTCTTTTAATGAGAAAAAGAAAGCATAAGACGAAAGAAATAAACAAATGAAGAATGAAAATTAACAAGAAAGAAAAATAGAAAGAAATAAGGATGACGCTATCATGTGCTTACCATCTACTTCGCTGAATTCAGAAGGACGATAAGTATATATTGGAAAAGCCGAAAAGAAACGACAGACAGGAATGAAAGTAATTTTTAGCCCGGTGAAATGAACATACATAATCTTCTTTTATAATTATTTTTCCTGTTTCTGACGTAACTTTTTCATGAGGATTCAAATTTAATTGATATGTATTTTTCATTAATGTAATAATTCAGAGTCGTATTACTATGAGAAAATTTTCAAAAGCAAGAAATGTAAAATAAAAGCAATATATTTTATTAAAGCTGCTAATATCAAATGTTTATTTTTATTTTATTAGAAGAACATCCGCGTGTACTTTTTAGCTGTGAAATTGCATGGAACATATAAATTCATTAAAGAAAGAAGTGGCTCGTCAAAAGATACAAAACTTGAGCGCCGTGAAATTTACAAGTGCACTGCTAGTCTACATCGATTTTTCTCTAAAACTTGCTTCAATTGAAAACCAGATTTCTCAAGAATTCATATTGAAATTACATGATGTTATATAAATTACATACACGATTTATCTATTTGCATGAAATTAAATTAACTCTTCTCTGGATTTAATTAGAATGTAGCGATCACCATTTCAATATTACTAATGTATTTTATATAACTTGATTAGAGTTCGATATGAATTCCATTTCTATTAATAATAACTCTAATATGGCGTAATTAAGTTCCTTCTTGACTGAGACGAATTTCAGTTATGGCTTTCACGTTCACTAATTAAGAAATTTGATTTTATGTTCGACCTAAAATTAGTCGACAAATATTTGAAGACAAAATTAAGCATCAAACTATCGTTTCTTGCAATTTAACCTATAGCAGAGGGAAGAAAATATGAACTTACCTATTTTCTAAAAAACATTAATCTTGCACGGATAACTAAAACAGTGTATCAAAATTGACCCAAAGTTTGATCTCTCTATTTCTCTGAGTCATATCCTCTGTAGAGAAATATAGAGATCAAACTTTTTGTCCCTTCGTCGTCTATATGATGGACATGCTTCTCAACAACATACGCGTGATAACAACATTTGTTGAGCAAAATAACACAACCCTTTGACTAATCTTGTTATGCTGTTCTTTTACATAGGGTCCTAAAATAGACTATATATGTTTTTTTTATTTATTTTTGTTATGCTGTCTTTTTACTTATGATCCTAAATAGTCTGGCTATATATATATATATATATATATATATATATATATATATATATAATTTTTCTTATGCTGTTCTTTTACTTATCGTCCCAAAGCAGAATATATGTTTTGTTTTTATTTCTCTTAAGCGGTTCGTTTACTTATTGTTTCAAAGTAAACTATATATGTTCTTTTTTATTTTTGTTATGCTGTACTTTTACGTATATAGTCTACTTAGGGACAATAAGTAAAAGAACAGCATAATAAAATATATATATATATATATATATATATATATATATATATATATATATATATATATAGTCTGCTTTGGGACAATATTTTTTTTTCATTTTTGTTATGCTGTTTTTTTACTTATTGTCCTAAAGTAGACCACATATTTTTTTTTATCTGGTCATGCTGTTCTTTTACTTATGGTCTTAAAATAGACTATATGTTTTTTTTTATTATGCTGTTTTTTTACTTATTGTCTTAAAGTAAACTATATGTTTTTTTTTATTATGCTGTTTTTTTTACTTATTGTCCTAAATAAGAGTATATATGCGTTTTTTTTGTTCTGCTGTTCTTTTTCTCATTGTCCTAAAAGACACTATATATATGATTTTTTATTTTTGTCTGCTGTTCTTTGACTTATTGTTCTAAAGTAGACTATATATGTTTTATATTATTTTTATGCTGTTTTTTACTTATTGTCCTGAAATAAACTATATATATTTTTTATTTTTTTATGCTGTTTTTTACTTATTCTCCTGAAATAAACTATATATGTTTTTAATTTTTCATGCTGTTCCTTTACTTATTGTCCTAAAGTAGACTATATATATTTTTTCTATCGCATCTTTTGCATTCTATCTTCAATATGATTGTTAAATTCATAATGTATCCATTCACTTATTCAATATGACAGCTATCTTCTTTTCTCCGGAGTTAGCAGTAGTCTTTTGTAATTATTATACAACCAAAAGCTTCCTTGTTTCGCACTTACGTAAGATATTTACCAAGCTTTAGTATAATCAAATTAATCGCTTTTTGTCCCTTCGTCGTCTATGCCAAACTGTCGGGCAATAATAGTCGTATAAGAAATTATGAACTGCATTACATTTTCAGCATTTTATTTCACTCAGGTTTTCCAATCTATTAATGTATTTATTACAGTTATTCGACTGTTTCTCCTTCTTATTGTAGAATCACATGTTCTGTGGTTCCTCGTTTTGCTGTCCAAATGTTCACACCTGCATTGGATTTAGGCCACTGATACGTAACTTACACATACATCCATACGAGTTTTTATATTTTATCTCATGAGTAATGACTAATAGTCACCTACTGAACGAAACTGTTTCTTTAGGAATGCCCTGTAGAAACAGTGATATCAGCGTATGTCCGTGAATAAATATTCTTAGTTTTCACTTTTTTAGAATATTCTCGCTGCAAAATTTTAAAAAAAAGATTCGTTGACATACATTTCTTTAAAATAATCATATCCTCCCAAGCCAGGCAGTTTATTGCAACTAGTGGGTAGGGGGTTACTAAGGAGGAAAGTTGAGAAAAAGTGACAGGTTCTAGGGGGTGTCAAGAAGTTCGTAAGAGAAGGAAAATGATACTGACGAGTGTAGTAGACGGAAAATGGAGCATAAGAGAAAGGATGCAAGTCAGTGAGATAGGAGATGATGACTTTGCATTTAAATTCTTGGAGATTGTTAGGAAAGCAAGTAAATGGAAAGGAATTCGACGAGCAGGAAGTGCAAGAAAAGAGGCTGCTGGAGTAAAATTTGCGTTTACATTTTGTTGGTTTCAAAGTACAATGGTGGGACCTGGTTGCTAAACTTGTTGCTCGAGTAAATTCATATCTAGGGAGCACCAGAGAGCTAACTACATCGGGGCAGAAGAGGTGAAAGTATTTTTAGAAGAGACATAGGTGTTACATATCAATAAACAGACAAACACGCATATATATAAAAATATATCAAGTGATATTTTTATTGATGAACGATGAACCGTGTAGCCTAGGGAACAGAGAGTGAGAGCGCGCTTCCAAGGGTTGACGGGGGGGTGTCGTATCTGTTGCTCCTTTGGTCTGGTCTGGCTCTCTGCCTGACTCTGTCTCTCTGCCCAGACTCGTATGTCGTGAAATCCGTGCCCGAGGTCTTTTTATCTCCAAACCGGTACTTCCGATTTTTGCCTCGCCTACGCACGCTCACGTAATTCTCAGAGACACCTGTTCTGTTTGCCTCTTGTAGCCATTTCCGCTACTGCCGGAAATAAGGTCAAACAACCATCCGTTCCTTTCAACGGCCGGAAAACGCCCCCGCTTCCTCACTTCCTCGGGTGGGCCTAGATTGTTATATAACATTCCTCGCCCACCCATTTTCCAAAATGTTCACCTAAGAACATTTTAAGTGCCACATCCTCACTCTCCTCCCCATGCCACACAAGCCCTACAATTGTATAAAACATGTGTTGAAACAAACAAAACAACAACAAAAAAAAAAAAATAGGGGAGCCTACATCGGTAACCCAACAGTTCGTGTCCATCTTGAAAATTGTTCTACCAGCTCTATGTTTCATTGTTCTTTTTTTTTTTTAATATCCATTTTCACAGAATTGGGCAAAGTTCTTAAAAATGTTCATTTTCTTTCTCGACTCTGTCCATAAGCGTAGACTCTTCGATGCATAATCCACATGATTATAGGTGGTAATTGCGCCCCAGTTTCTAAACTAACATCGAGTAAATGACCTTTGACCAACACCATGTGTGCTTCTGCTCGAGTTTATTGTTACACATGTAACCTCATTTAATTTAATTTAATTTCAAACATACTATGTTTGAACACAGAAAAAAATGGTCATTATCTGCCGTACATATCATTCATAGTCTGACCGAGAAATGTTCAATAGAAAATGAAGAAAATTACCCTGATTCCAACGTTAATCCGCATGCAATTTACTTGGGGAGGATATTAATTTAGTCTTTAAAAAAATGGACCCGTAACTCGTAGTACCTTAGTTTGTACAATGCTTTCCATTCCCTGAACTACTTCCTCTGGATTCGAAACCAAGCATATCTGATTTGTTAACATCTCTCTGTTTAACGCCGAGACATTTGAGGGTTGAACACCCGTTGACCCCGGAGTACTATTCACAACGGATAACTCAATTTCCTTTTCCGAAGCACTGTTGCTTCTTTTACACTTAAAAATCCGCTTCCTGGCTATTATTCCCAGGATTATTATTACGCCGACCACGCCAGCAATGACTCCTATCGTCAACGTCTTCGGGAGTTCGTCATATCCTTCACTAAATCTCTCCATATTTATCTGTTCCAAGGTATTTACTAGTTTTCAGAAATTAATATATCTTCAAAAGATATTTCCCAAGTCACATAAATGAAAATTCACAGAGGATGTTGAATTTATGGGAACCTGCACAAAAGCATAAAAGTGAAGTACTTTTACGTAAATAAAAATAAGTTTTAGATTTTAATTTAATTTTCCCAAATCTCCCCAAATAATCCGATTCCACCATATTGATAACAAAATATCTTTTCAATATCTGACTCATATCGCGAAACACTGATACGCGGGTGAATGTTTTAAGAATATATATAATCGGTGTATTCGCAAAGAAATAACCAAACAAAGCAGTTGTTTTCAAGCAACGATGTTGAGATATATTTATAATTGGCGATTTTGTTGGCTGTTGTTAACTGCATAATTAAAATTACACTTTAAAACTCTCGATAACATTTAAGTCATTTCTATGCTGTAGAAATGTCACGCAAAACACAAACATTTTTAAATTTTGACAATATCTGTGTAAAGATTACAAATTTACGTTTACGAACAAATTCTGTTGACGAGATCAAAATTAAAGAACCCTTTCGTTTCTCTGATTTTCCTATTGTAGTAGCATTCAGCTACATTTATAATTTGTTAATGTTTACCAATTTTGATTTAGTTCATGCAATACAAGGCCAAATGGAGAAAATGAAGAGGGTCATTTTACGCTAATACTCCAATTGGGGAAAGTTTGTGTACGTAGAACATCGATTGTTTTTTTTGTTTTTTTTTTAATTCGGCTCGAGTACTGGTCAGAAAAACTCAACTATTTCAACCATACAACTGACCTTCATAATCACATTGAGAATAGTTGTTCGTCAATATTTCTATTGGGTTGTCTGGAAAGTTCATGCCGCTTTTTAAGTAAAATTAAGACACAAACCAAAATTATTTCATTAAATATTTATTCTACGAAATATTAACTACTTTCTTGCACAAACCAAAGAAAACATTGTTATCAACAAGTTAATCCAATTATCCACTTAAACTCACTTCACATATATGGTAAAATTTTAACAAAAAAAAGAAAAACAAATCACCAACTCAGATGCCCCACACCTACAGATAGGCAAATATTTCAACTTCTTCCTCCCGTCAACCCCAAACCTAAGCGCTAGGCATAATACTCTCTCTGCTTCACCGGCGTTCCCTGCTACTCTCTACATGTAACCTGTACCCCGTCCGTTCTACTGAACAATCCATTTTTCAACTCTAGTTTCAGATCGGCAAAAGTATGCATTTTTTTTTCTAACTGGACTTATTATAAACACGAGCAGAGAACACACACACTATTAAATCAATGAGTCACTTACTTTGACTGACTGTCCATAGTCACTTAGTTGCGCAGCTGCTAGATATTTTCGTCTTCTTTTTTTTCTTTTTTCTTCCTTCCTCGCTGTCGTCCGGTTGTTTACTATTTTCGTCTTCTATCCGGTAGTTTTAATTCCGTTGAATTTTCAATCTCACCGTGGTAACCCTCGTATCAATCTGTTTTGTTGTCTCAAAACAGCAAGTCACTAGCACCAAAACGTATATGTCTGTTACATATCAATAAACAGACAAACACGCATATATATAAAAATATATCAAGTGATATTTTTATTGATGAACGATGAACCGTGTAGCCTAGGGAACAGAGAGTGAGAGCGCGCTTCCAAGGGTTGACGGGGGGGGTGTCGTATCTGTTGCTCCTTTGGTCTGGTCTGGCTCTCTGCCTGACTCTTTCTCTCTGCCCAGACTCGTCTGTCGTGAAATCCGTGCCCGAGGTCTTTTTATCTCCAAACCGGTACTTCCGATTTTTGCCTCGCCTACGCACGCCCACGTAATTCTCAGAGACACCTGTTCTGTTTGCCTCTTGTAGCCATTTCCGCTACTGCCGGAAATAAGGTCAAACAACCATCCGTTCCTTTCAACGGCCGGAAAACGCCCCCGCTTCCTCACTTCCTCGGGTGGGCCTAAATTGTTATATTACATAGGGAAGCCACATTGCGCCGGTAAGAAAATAATTGTATCTGAGCTGCCAAGTCGGGGTCGATCAAATTACAGATGCGCCGTTGGAATTTATCCCGGACCCCGCGATGGATAACAGGGGCACTCGACCAGATATGCCAGCAGTATTCAATGCACGGGATGATAGATTTATATGTGTAGGATGTTTTGAGACGGGAAAACTTCCTGACCCTACACTGAGAACCGACCTTCTTAGCAGCGGATTTAGCTAGAAATAGTTCAATTTTGCTTAATCAGTTTAATTATTTGACCTCATTCAAGGAGTTTTTTAATGCGTTTTAGGACATTTATAGCCGACTTTTCTATTAACTATTCTATGAACTACTCTCCTTTAACCACCATACAGAAACTTCCCTGTCCGCCATCAGCATGTCCAATGCTAGACTCCTACATAGCAACAAACTTCGCCTTCTTGAAATACATTTTTCAAACGACCTGTAGTGGAACGACTAAATTGAATCTACAGCTGCATATACTGCTAGGGTAGACGAACAATTCTCCAAAAGACCGTTCGCCGAAAAACAGGACAACTGGTCTACGCTTTACGACTTTTCAATTTTAAGCACACATTCATTTTTTTATAGAAACTGCCGACGAAATTTAAACAAAATACATATTTGCATATATTTTCTATATTCCTATATCAGTCTCGTTTTCATTTCGTTTAAATAAGGTGCTTTGTTCTTCATATTTACTGACCTAACATCGGATTTTAATATTCGTCTTAATTATCTGTCCTCATTGAAGTTGTTTATTTTTAATACCGATGGGGAATATTTTCCGTATCTTCATGGAGAATATCCTCTCGAATATTTGCATATTTCAAGATATCCCCATGATAGGATTAGGTATTAATTTAATCTCCGAGAGGCCTTTTCTTGTTACCGATGTAGATAAAAAGATCCGACTTTTTCTTCACTTTCTTTCATAAATTTATGCGCGTCTCTGCTTAATCTGTGTCCCGCCCTTTTTGGTAATCTTAGCAAATTTAAATTTAGGTTATCTCATTTCTGTTAGCACGAAGTTTTATGTTGGTTTATTTAGCTTAATTTATTCTTCGCATATTTTCTGAAGTAATCTTGGATCGTAAGTCGAAAATTTCACTTGTCATTCAGTTCTTGACTTTTTTATGTATTCTCTTAATATCTAAACTTATTTATAAATGGAACTTTGTGTGTCTCCATTTCCTATAGACTCCGAAACGGCTGAACCGATTTTCTTAAAAACTTACACAGTTGTACTATAAACGTCTGCGAGTGTTCTTAGATAGTGTTTGTGTCGAGGTACCCCCAATAAATATCGAAAACCGATAATCGAAAAAATCGAGTCATAAAAGAAGTGGTCCGATTTTAATCAAATTTAACACACTCATAGACAAATAGGAAACGATATTCTGATGTTTCCTGATTGCAGTTCTTAATATAGTGCAGAAAATCTATAATATATCTATATATGAAAGGCAAGATGTTTGTGTGTGTGTCTGTTTATCTGCCTGTATGTCTGTAATTTTTTCAAACCTTTTATTTTAACTTTTGCTTCGGGTTTGGCTCTAAATATGTATAATTGTAGTTCTTAGTCTCAGCCATGATACCATTTACTCAGAGGATTTATTTAGCCCTCAAAATTCAGTTTACTACGAAAAAAACTTATTTGATATCGATACCAGGAAATCAAAATTTTACTTACATCCATTCATTTTTCGCTTTAACTGGAAACAGCTATTGCTTTTTAGTCTTTCGTGCCAACGTCCAAAGCGTCTGAGCTCCAGGACCATGGATTAGTTTTAAAGCTTTCATTACACCCGAACAACGCCGGGCTATACTGCTAGTTAGTTAGAAACTGAGAATTCATTTATTTACTAAAAGGATTGCTCTGAAGTTTTTTATATTCGTTATTGTATTGAGCTGTTTATATTTTTGTAGTTTTATCCTTAGATGTTATATGATGAGGAATTAATTACGACATCAGGTGCGAAAATGGCTACACACAAAAGTACGATAAAAAGAATTTTGAGCGTTAATATTTGCCTCTGGGGATCTGTTTGATCAGATGATCAAAGAAGAAAATGCCTTTGTGGACTTTCGGGTAAGGTGTAGGACGTTCTGTGCTTCTCAGGCAATAATGGCGAGAGGTTCTCACGCAAAGCAGGAAGGAGACGTGTTTGATCAGGTGAACAAATGAAGGAGAAGGCCTGTTTAAAACATCAACTTTGTATCCAGGAATTGTATATATATTTTTTCTTTATTCAATTTACCTTTCTTTTTTTTTTTTTCGCGTTACTTTACTCTAACCTGACCGAACCGATTCATCAATCCCAGTCAGTCATTCGGACCAGCTAAGTTATGCGATGAATTTACCCAGCGTGCGAGTGAGACAAGCCGGGGAGACTGAGCTTGAATTCAGAGCGACCAGAGAGGACCTTATATTATATATGCATATATAAATTTTTTTTTTCATAATCATATCGTCCCAAGCAAGGCACTTTATTGTCACTGTTTTGCAGGAGACTACATAGGATGAAATTTATAAGAAAGAGTGACAGGTTATAGGAGGTGTCAGGAAGTGGGCAATAGAAGGATAAGAATACTGATGAGAGTGAAGTGGACAGAGAAGAGAGCATGAGAGAGAGAGGATGCAGGTTAGTGAGATAGGAAAGGACTATTGACTTTACATTTAAATGCTTGGAGATTGTAGCTGTCGGGAAAGCAAAGAAAATGGAAGCGAATTCCACAGGCGAGAAATGCGAGAAAAGAAGCTGTTGGAGTAGAATTTGCTTTTATTATCATTATATTGAGTGTTTTTTCTATTTTCGCAAGTAACCCTTGCCACTAACGTAATCGAACTACGTGTCTTTGTCTAATATTGAAATATTTTCGTTCGCACATAAAATTCTCAGATTGTTGCTTATGAAATTTGTAATGATTTTCCCATATTGTTTCATTTCTTCAATCATTTCACCCCAAGTAAGGCATTCCACTGCCACTATAGCGCAGGGGGTTACATAGGGGAAGGTGCTGAGAGAGCGATTGGATATAGGAAATGTCAGAAATGAAAACTGACAGCTTGAAAGAAGAAAAGTATGTATTAATCCACTTAAACTATTTTATATTGGTCATAAACTTTCCTTTAAAGTATTGTCTTTCGAGTAATATTTGGGTTAAAAGTACTGAGTCATATCCTATGTTATATAAGGTCTCACTTGCTCACAAAAATCGTGAATGCGCCATAGGTCACATTTAGGGAAATTTCAAATATATTTTGCTTGACAATATACGGTAAAAATTAAACACAGAATTTAGAATATAGGAATAATGTTTGAGAGAATGGGTGTGAGTTAGTGTGTTAGGAGGTGTTTATTATTGTTAATATTTAGATTTCATTTCCTGATTTATATTTTCTAACATTCTGTAATCGTACAGTATTATAACATTACATGTTCTGAGATTTTATTTCTGCGGACAATCTCCCTCAGACGATCAGATGGTACATTTTGCACGTTGTTTGCATTTCTTTCTCTAGCAAGTGCAATGTGATTTTAACATAAATTGATTCGATTCGTGTTGGGAATTGTTATGCAGAGAGGCAACCAAGTTCTTTCACCCTTTTAGATTTCTACAATAATTTTATCAAGAGGTCACCTTTATTTGACTAGGCATCGACCTTTCATATGCTTGTTTTGCTTATCACTGTGCTATGCATGCTTGTTTTGTTTCGCTATCTGGTCACCGACAATCCGAAACAATATCACAGATTTTCGCACAAATATATTATATAACGCCTTTGAAATGTCAATTCAGTATTCTCTTTTCGTCGATTTTTTTAGAGTTTTCTTTTCAGCCAACCAGAATCCTAATGTAAACACATACTTCAAGGGCGATTCTGATGAAACAGCCAATAAGAATCATTTCAGTAGACCACATGTCATCATTCAAAATAGCCTTTTTCTATCTTCTCACATTTGCACTACACATACACTATCAGCCATAATTATTAGGCCATACCAGTTTTTAAAAATAAATTGATGTATTTCATACTATTTTTAGTATTTATTGCCAAGTAGATAATTGTAAATGAAAATAAAATTGTTCTTTTGTTATTATTACTTGGCAAGACAGCCAGGAAGCCTTGCTTTGACCAGCCAATAAGAAGCGACTAGCATAGGGAAGAGAGCACAAAAACTGGACATCAGAACAGTTCCAGTATTAAAAAAGAACAATTCTATTTTCATTTAGAATTATCTACTTGGCAATAAATACTAAAAATAGTATGAAAAACTGGGGTGTCCTAATAATTATGGCCGGTAGTATATATATATATATATATATATATATATATATTCAGTTTTGTTTTCATTTTATCGAGAGAAACAGAAAAATTATTCACTAATCCATCAATCTAAGTTACAATAAAATCATACATATTGAATATCGCGTAATGGATTAATGGATTAGTGCGGAAGCTTACGTATAAAGTAATTCTAGCTTCAATCCCTGAGCTGGGCTGTCTTGGGTTGAATGCAGTATATACGATGTCGGCAATAGATTAACACTATTAAGTAAGAACCAGTCATCTCTAGTAGAACAAGATTAAACTGCATCCCTCTAAATGATTCAGTTCAAAATATCCTGTAGTTTTTTTGGATCGGTATCAACCTGAATTTGTTCGGGAAACGCAACAGCGGAATAGCTGTGGTAAAAAAAAAAAAAAAAAAAAACAAAGATGCTGACAACTGACTGCTTGAAAGAATATATATATATGAAATGATTTGTTTGAATATTATTACACGTATTATTACACATATTTAAGCTGATATTCTGTTTATAATCAAACCGGATTACATATTTATTTCTACCGGCCTGATTATTATTATTATTTTTTTAAATAATGTGGCCTCAGACAAGGCATTTTACTGCCACTGTTGCGCAGGGGTTTACATAGAAGGAATGTTATGCGAATGCGCGACAGGTTACTGTGGGTGGCAGGAAAAGGGTATGAGAAGGAAGAGAATACTGATGAGAGTGGGGTGGACGGAGAAGGAATCATTAGAGAGATGTAAGTTAGTGAAACAGGAGATGACTATTGACTTTACATTTGAATTCTTGAAGGTTGTAGCTGTCGGGATAGCAAATAAGCGGAAGGGAATTCCACAGGCGGCAAGTGCAAGAAAAAAGTTACTGGAATAGAATTTGATTTACAATTTATCGGTTTCAAAGTAAAAGTGTAGGACCTAGTTGTTAATCTTGTGGCTCTAGAAAATTCTTGACCCACACAAAGCGAGCGGCGGTGACAGAATCCCAGTCATAGTACTGAAGAAATGTGTCCCAAAACTCTTCTCTGTCCTCTCTAAACTCTATAACCTCTGCCTATCTACTTCCTGCTTTCCTGCCTGTTGGAAGTCCTCCTGCGTAGTTCCTATATTTAAGAATTCTGGCGAACCCTCAGACCCCGCCAATTACCGCCCTATTAGTCTCTTTCCAATCTTTGGCAAATTTTTCGAAGCCATTATCAACGCCGAGGTGATTCAGCATCTCATGGCCAACGGGCTTCTCTCTGACAAACAGTACGGGTTTCGCTTCACCAGGTCTACTGCTGATATGCTAACGACCATTACCAAGTACATATACCGGGCAGTCGACAAGAATGGTGAAGTCCGAACCGTTGCCTTGGATATCTCCAAAGCATTTGACAGGGTCTGGCATGCTGGCCTCTTGTGCAAACTGCGGAGCTATGGGATAACAGGACATCTGTTTGACCTCATCCAGTCTTTCCTCTCTAACCGCACATTGAAGGTGGTATTAAATGGGCATGCCTCCCAAAACTACCATACGAACGCGGGCGTCCCTCAAGGTTCTATCCTAGGTCCCACGCTCTTTCTGATCTACATTAATGATCTCCCCGACACCATTAGATCCCAAGTTGGCATGTTGTGATGACACAACAATCTACTCTCGCATCGATCAGAAACCAGGTCTGGACGACAAAGTGAACCTCGCTGCCGTACTTGAAAGGGACATCCAATCAGTAGTGGCCTGGGGTAGGAAATGGCTGGTAAATTTCAATGCCTCTAAAACGAAGCTGTTATCAACTAACCACCATAGACAATCGCATCTACCTCCCATTAGCATGGGACAGGCTAGCCTCCTTGGCCTTACACTTTCGGCGGACCTCAAATGGAATGACTGTATTGAATCCATTGCCAAATCTGCTGCTATGAAAGTCGGCTCCCTGTGCAGGGCCCGGAAGTTTTTCCCACCTGAATCTATTCTGCACATATACAAATCTACCATCCGCCCGTGTATTGAATATTGCTGCCATATCTGGTCGGATGCCCCTGCTGCTCTCCTTGGGCTTCTTGACAAAATACAAAGAAGGATCTGTAACGTGGTTGATACTGACTTGGCAGACCGGCTGCAGCCGCTCTCTCGCCGGCGTGATGTGGCTTCCCTGTGCCTCTTCTACAAGTACTTTCATGGCTTCTGCTCCGATGAGCTTAGATCACTGGTGCCGCCTAAGCACGAATTTACACGAGATACTAGATTAGCAACTAGGTCCCACCCTTTTACAGTTAAACAAATAAGATGTAACCGTAATTTCTACTCCAACAGCTTCTTTTTTCGCGCTTCCCGCCTGTGGAACTCCCTTCCATTTAATGAGGTGTTTAAATGTAGGGTCAATAGACACCTCCTATCACACTAACTCCCAATTATTCTCAGAACACTCTCATCTACCCAACCCTCATTCTCGGTATCCTTACCCGCCTATCACCCACCCTCTGACATTTCCTATATTTAATCATCCTTTCTCCACTCTACGTAGCCCCCTGGGCAGTAGTGGCAGTGACATGCCTTGCTCAGGGTGAAACGCTTATAAAAAAATATATATATATAGGCCGTACCAATGAGCTAAGTTCATCGGTGTTTAAGGTAAATGTATGTTACGAAAATGTATGTGTACATAGGGAAGCCAACGTGTGATCTGGCGCGTCTTAGACCTCTCGACCACGAATGACGATCAGTCTAAACGAGGTCAAATTAAGCCTATAACACAATTTTCAAATTCAACGTCATAATACTCTGAAATGTATCGTAATGTCAACAAATGTAAACATGTTAGGGAAATTAATGAAGATTGAGGAAACTGGTTATAAACAACCGCCAATTTGAAATGAAATCTACTTAAATACGAGTATCGATTAAAATAATGTTAAAAAAATCATTTCAAATTGTCGGTTGTCTATTACCGGTTTCTTTAATCTTCTTTAATTTCCGTAATATATATATATATATATATATATATATATATATATATATATATATATATATATATGTATGTGTAAGTACCATAGGTGATACACTCTTATATCGAAAGACACATGACTGACTGAGAAGAAATTTTCCCGCTGCAGGTTGGCATTACTGCAGTAGATAGTTTGCCAACCAAGGTTACAGAAACCAATCTGTCATGCTACTCAATCCATAGCTGGAGGGAGAAGAGACGGATTAATATCTTTTCTAAGGGTAATTGTTTGTAAGTGAATTAAACAAACTCGGCTACAATACGAACTTGGCTCTCCGATTTCTCGTTCCGAGTCAAAATTGCCATCGCCGACTGTTTATATCAAGAAAAAAGAAAAAGAAAATGAATAATAAAATTTATTGAACGCTTACAAATTATAATTACCCGTTACCAAGTCCGGATGAAATTTCAACAATCTAAATGAGTTCAACTTCACACATGTAATTTCCTTAATTTCAACCATACTATACCTGAACACAGAAATCTGAGATTATTTGCAATATATGTCATTCAAAGTCTGACCAAGAAAACAACAATAAAGAACAAAAAAACGAAGAAAAAATAGCTTAGTGTATCTGTTGATGATGGGCATGCGGTTTGATTAAAAGATTAGTCTTATCACCTACGGTTCTAACTGATTTAGTCTAAAAAATAGACCGGTCACACTCTAAATATTATTTTTCTACATAGACTGTATTTGAAATCATCTAAATATCATTCAATAAGTGGAAGAGGTTGAAAAAATCTCTTCGCTTTGCAACATTTTCTTTTCCCCCGTTAACTCTTACGTATGTACGCCCTGCAAAGTATACTACCCTGCTTAATGTGTTTGAACAAAGCCCATTTTAACTCCAGTATCAGAATCTGCACGAAATGGGAACAGCATGTTGTTCAATGTTTTTTTTTTCAAAACTAGCAGCTTATGTTAAAAACTAGAGCAAAGTACACAAAATGTAAAACGAAAAGTCACTTACCTTGCCTTGCAGATAGCAACCAGGTCCTCATCAATATATGTTTTGAATAAAAGCACAAAACTATTCATTGCGAACCAAATCATGTACTTTGTATGTAACCTTGTATTGGATCTTGACGAACAAAATTTGTCCTGTCAAACAAATGAACAAGAAAACATACTTATATAAACTTATATTTTTATTCTTCGTCGGTGAGGGCTGTGTGGAGTAGAACGGTAGCCAAAGATATAATGCGCACACACATGAGTTGCTGCGAGAGTTCTGTGTTCACTCGGTGTGTGTGTGTGTGTTTGTGCGTGTGTTACGTCTTTTACCCTTTCTCTCTTCTATTCTTCTTCTTTTCTTTAGCCAGAAACCCCAGTCGTATGCAACCCAATAATATTTTGTGGGCTATCGACTTTCAAGTCTTTGTTTTTGACAGTGTCAGTCATAAGACACAAGCAGTGTGGAAGCAAAATAGCCATTTGCAGTGATATTATATCATATATATGTTATAATTATGAAGTTATGAAATGTTAACAACATTGATCAACAAATTCAAATGCATCTCAATAAATTAATAATACCTCTAATAATGTTGATAATATTAATAATAATAGTGTACATCAAACAAAACAAACACTATTAACATATACTATTGCAACTAAATGCATAATAATTATAAACATAATGAAACAACACTGAAAAACATAATAGGTAGAAATGTTAAACCAATGAATAATAGTAAACAAATTAAGATAACCATATATTATAAAATATTAATACAGTCGACATGATAGTCTCTAATAAGCCTACAACTACACAATTAAATCCTCTAAAGAAAACAAATATAGTGCAATAATTTATATGCCGGTTAAGAAATTGTATATCTGATATTAATAATAAACCTACTAGATATATTGGTTTAACTACAACTACGCTTTCCCGTAGACTCTTTGATAATACTTCAGCCAAACAACAATTCTTAGAAAAACATATGTATGTATGCAACATTAGACAGACATTAGTCGATAACACAATAATGCTCACACATACACTAGCCTTCAGATAGTGTAGGCCTTCTACATTAAATCAAAGCAAGCCATATTAAAAACATCACATTTCAATCTAGTCACAACACATTACATTGCATTTAGACATATGGTTTGGTTGTTAATATTTCAGTCTTAAATGTAGAAGCGCATTACGAATGTACTACCTGCGTCTGATATTCGGTGGCTGTTATTGTTGCATAGCAATGTTTTATGTCAGCACAACATAATATCATCTTTGATGGTGGATGTTTTTAAGATCCCTGTACCTACTCTAACAATGGCTCATGTGAATCGAAAGCTTAGGTCCAGCGTAATAAAAAATATCCAAATGTTTAGAGAACTTTGGGTTTTATTTCACCTGAAATTGAAGCCAAAATACGATGTTTAGAACGGCTCCTGTTAAACATGATACATGTTCATCGTCTGTTTTATATATATATATATATATATATATATATATATAAACATAAGCACATACATACATACACATATATATACGTATATAAATATATACATGCATATAAATATCTGTAGACGTATACGTACACATACACGCCTTCATGCACACAAACACACACACACACACACACACACACACACACACACACACATATATATATATATATATTAAGTTTATAAAGAGCAACTCAGCACGTCATATTAGTTATAAACTATAGTTCATTTCAATGAGCTTAAATAGCTCATATCATCAGACTCTTTTAAGTCTGATGATATGAGCTAGTTCAGCTCATTGAAATGAAGTATAGTTTATAACTAATATGAAGTGTTGAGTTTTTCTTTATAAACTTTATATCGCTCTGGTTAACACCCATCGAGCTCTCAATATGGATTTAATTATTAATAATTTATATTAAGGAAATCTCGTTGGATTATCCTCATCGTTCAAGGACTGACAACTATACCTATTTATATATATATATATATATATATATATATATATATATATGAACCATCCACAGACAAGCCTGTTTCAATGTCTTAAGTGCGACTATATTAACCATTTTGATTGATCTATCAGCAGTCGGATATTTACCCAACAGGCCATCAGCGCAAAGTCAGGCAAAGGCCGATTTCATAGCTTAGAAGATATTTTCAGATATGTAAACAACGACAGCGGCGAGAGTGTTCTATCCCATAACCACTTGAGACGGTCGTACTACACAGTAACCAAAGTGTAAAGACTTAATTAGCACTTGTTCATGAAATTTTCCTCTCTCTCTCTTTTTCTCTCTTACTCTCTCTCTCTCTTTTGATATATATATATATATATATATATATATATATATATATAACCTCTGTGGTAGAACCGCTGATTGATGACAATTCGGTCGGGCTTTAATACTGACAACAAGCAATTGCATATCTAACTGTACTGAAGAGTATATCTAACTGTACTGAAGAGCAAAACAAGACAGCCTGCGATGATTATATGTATATATATATATATATATATATATATATATATATATATATATATATATATTAATCATCCACATACAAGCCTGTTTTGCTGTATAACAGCTCATCAGTGTGGCTAGACACATCCACTTGCTTCCGGCCGGGATCGAAACTCGACCAATTTGGTGTCAGTAGGAGTCACTATATATATATATATATAATTTTGGAAGATCAGTCTATTACGTTGTTATAGTTTCAAGCCTTCGGCATCGCTAGATTTATAGATTTATAGATTTCTTCACGTCTCCGAACAAAAATACTCATATTTTAGACTTACTCACTTTTGAATGTGTCTTTATCAATAGATGCACGCATTTAATAACCCCTGCATCTCCTCAACTATGCGTGTCTATTTATATAAATTTAGACGCATACTCTATTCAAACGGGATGTCACGGCTTTTGCGTCTTTCTTAAGAGAAAACCTCAAAATTGTAGAGAAAGGAAAGATATCGCGAGATCCCTTTCTGTAATCGAATGGGTTACGATGTGTAATAAAGAAGCGTTAATGCAATGCCTGAAGCGAAAATAGCTAAAGAGATTCTGGACGAGAATACATACAATGATGGATTGATGTCTGTTCTTGTTTCTAAGACAACAAAATTGTTTAACTTAGATCATATTTATTCCAGCAAAGCTTAGAAATCCTAGATTTTATCTTTAGGCTTTCTCTAAAATCCCATATTTAGTCATTCTCTTTTTCTTCATATTAACCAAATTTGATTTTGGCGTATTTCCTCTCGGCAATTCTGAGAAATTAAATCGATGAACTTTGGCTTTGGTTTATTGCTGACAAGAGCTTTATATATATATATATATATATATATAAAATTTATCGTATCACCCCGAGCAAGTCGGTAACGCCACTGATGTGCAGTTTTAAAATTTAAACTGAAAGTTTAAAATTTTAGATAGGAGGAGAATAAAGAGAAAGATGAACCAGTTAAGAATGGGAATACAAGTGTGACGACAGTTGCAAAGGTAGAGAGAAAGGAAAAGATATACAGGATGGGGTAGAAAGAACTAGTGTCAAGTGGTTAAGAGATGGATATTGACATTGCATTTAAATTCCTGGAGATTGTAGCCTTCAGGAAAGCAAGAATATGGAAGCGAGTTCTACAGGCAGTAACTGCGAGAATATATATATATATATATATATATATATATATATATATATACACATATATTGAGAGAGAGAGTCAGAGAGAGAGAGAGTCAGAGAGAGAGAGAGTGACAGAGAGAGAGGGAGAGAGAGAGCTAGATGAGAGAGATAGACAGATACAGACACATATATAGATATCTATATCTATAAAAGTGACGAAGATGGATTTGTGTAAGTATTTGTTTGTTTGATAGATTCGACTTAGCGTCTGCATTTTGAAATCTAGCTCGACGGGAGTTGCGCTCAGGTGTAGATCAAATTTTAGAACGCTAACGACACTTTGAAATGTTTCAAAAATCAAAATTAGGGATAGAAAAATATATATATTATCACCCCACAATGTCAGGGATCAGTTTATGTATTGATTATAATATAGAATCGATCACCTCACTTTATATTATCTATATATGTTACCCCTCCTTCTTCAACTCTAATCCCAAAGAAACATTCTACATTGTTATCTATATCTATAAAAGTGACGAGTGTCGACGTTGTGTAAGTATTTGCTATGTAAATTCCTCATATGTTTTTTTATTCTTATTATTACTTAAACTACCCGCGTGAAACCGGGGTAACTGCTAGTATATATATGATAGATAGATAGATAGATAGATAGATAGATAGATAGATAGATAGATAGTAATGATTTTCAGTGAACAAATCTCTGTTTCTTCAGTACTTTAGTACTGGAAAGGCATTTTAAGCAAGCATATTTTTATCATAAAAAGCTCGATATCAATGTAAGGATAGAGCGTTAAAGAATTAATGTGGGAAAACTTGAGACTTAACTGAACAGTGTTCTTTCAGTCATGCTGACATCGAAGGTTTGTGAGGGGTTTATTCTAATATCTTCATTATTCAGAGATAGTTGGGTTCTTCGATAAAAATTAAATGACACTGAAAAACATTGTTTAGCTAAGAAAAAATATCTCCATATTGGTTCCATATGTAGAAGGAGAAATTAAAAAATAACGGAAAACCTGGTTAGAAATGTTAGGCTACAAATTTGATCTGGTAAGTGAATATGATAAATTAATTTTTACCAGCTATACCTAAAATTATTACGTATTTTAGAAAGTATGAATTTGTATGTTGTAATGAACTATGAGTATCAGATAAAATTAGTGAAGTGGGTGTCTCCGAAGTGATTCTTTCTGAAAACTTTTTTTTTTTGCTACAGATATGTCATTTCTACCTTTATTTTCTAAGCGCTCGTTATCTTATTTCTGTTACTTCTCGAGCATTGCATGTTTGGATGTTTCTACCAGAAACATGCATTCATTACCTGAATATTTTAAATGCTCATTTGTTTTTAAATTTATTTACTGTCACCAATCAGAGACACTGATAAAACGAGGAGTTCATTTCCCGATATTTCTCTTTTGCATACTACCAAAACTCACGATGTCATACCGTTTCATTTTACAGCAACAATCCAAAAATATAATAAAACGTAAAAATGCTATATATATACTTATTGAAAAAACATTTCACAATGGAAATAAAATTTGGCATTAATATGTAAACATTATATTTCATCTAAATTATGCATTTTATTGTGAATAACATGTTTTAAAAGAATAATTCGTTAATTTTTCAGAATATAATTCTTTCAAACACTGATTCATGAACCAGGATTAAATAAAAGCAAATTGAATATGATTAATAATAACAACAACCAATTTTTTTATATGATACCGATAAAAAAGAATTTTTTGTTCACGTGTTTCTTCTTTTACTAGCTGGATAACTTATGAGCAATTAAAATGCTACCTTGTATGATAGACTAGCATTAAGGCCCTGCGTTGCTAGGTTGTAATGATAGCTTTAAAACTAATCCAAGGTCATGGAACTCAGATTCTTTGGAGGCTGGCACGGAAGACTACAAAGCAATAGTTGTTTCCAGTCAAAGCGAAACCGTAGATTGAAAGAAGAATGAATGAATGTATTTCAAATTTTGATTTCCGGTATCGATGTCAAATACGTTTTCCGTCGCAAACTGAATTTTGAAGGCTAAATAAGTCTTTCAGTATGATGGTATTATGGTTGAGATTAAGAACTACAATTATACCTACTTAGAGCCAAAGCCGAAGCAAAAACCAAAATAAAAGGCTGGAAACCTGATTTTGATCAGACCCGATAGTATATCGGGGTATCGATTGCCAATATCGCAGTCAAATAAGTCATTCAAGTATAAACAAACCTAAGAAAGTCAATGAAAAATTATCGTACCCTTCGGAATTATAATAGGAGAAAATGAACCATATTGATGACTAAATATCGGTTTTGGATCAGATTCAATAGAATATCGGAGGTATCGATTTGTGATATCAAGGAAAATAAGTCCTCTGAGAAGGGCTAATGTTTGAGACTAAAAATTGTAATTTTACCAAGTTAGAGTAAATTCTGCAGCAAGAACAACGATAAAAGAACTGAAATCTTTATCTTGATCAGACCTGATCTGATATATGGTTGTCGATTCCCGATATCGGAGGGGAATCGGAAAATAAGTAGCCCATGATCTGACCAAAAGCCTAAAGAATATTTATGTGGTGTTTGGTGAAAATCGGATAAAATTTGCCGATTTGTATAAAGGACATACAGGCAGACAAATAAACACACGCACACACGCACACACACACAAACAGCTTGCGTTTTATATATAAAAATAATTAATCTATTTATTTGAATGATTTTGTCATAACCTGTAACTTTCAAGTTCAATAAATTTTGGAATTTGTTCTCTTTATTTATATTGTGTGCATCTTGGTGAAATGCATTTCAGCTTAATTTCCAATAGTCAAGAACATCAAAGAGTGAAAATTTAATCGAACTATCACTCACGTCAGTCTTTTTTTTATTCTCAAAAGACACAAACATAAATAATCCAATCATATAAAATGCTTCTTTCTTCAAATTTAATAATTTGATACTTGGATATTATTTTTGGGCAGAAGGTTTTTTTTTTCACATTTAATAAACTTTCAGGAAGAAATGTTTATTTTTCCATACATGCAAGCCTATGCTGTGTTAACTCAGGTTTCAAATAATCTGAAAGGAATAAAACGCCATCCGTTTCGAATAATAAATGCTTTGACTTCCTTTATCATCTCGGCAAATGATTTTGAATCAATATTAAATTTAACTTCCAGAATTAAAAGACAATTTAAATGTAAATTATAATAAACAAATGTAAAACCGAATTCGAAAATAACAAACACTTCTCAACTTCAACAGCTCAAGATTTCCTTATATACTTCACAAAAATATATAACTACTAAGATTATGTTTTATTATAGTCCTGGTACTGATGATAAGCTACATCCAGCAACATGGTCCCCGAGCGATAGATCAAAGTTTTTGAGGAGCGTGGAACCACTTCTTGATTGTTATTGTTCCAAGGTCCATCTTGGATCGAGGTGGTATCACGTGTTATGGTTCCTTCTGTGGCAAAAAAGTGTATTCCAAACAATAGCAAAACACTGTGAAAGCATAACAGTACATTTTTAAAGTAAAAATACCAATAACACATTTCTCTATAAACATTAACAATACCTACGTATAGTAACATGACCAACAATACATTTTATATGTAGTTAAAGGCATAAAATTTTGTTCCAAATATTTAGATTCTGGCATTAATTAACCCATAGAAATTGATATGCTGCTACACAAAATCCAACAACAAACATGAAAGAACATTTTTATTATATTAATCTATATAATATACTACAATTCCTTAAAGATAATCGTATTCCATAAAATAACTACCACAATGGAACGTAAAAAAAGCATTAACGCCTTTAATGTTTATCTCTACACAAACATGTACACAAAAGCTGAGTATAATCTGCTATGAAATAATTGTGAAAGCAGAATGGGTATCACATTCTAATGACTTCAAAACTGTAAAGAAAACTAAATTTCGGTATTAAATGATCCACAAAGTAGTTGACACATCGTTAAACAAACAAACATTCAGGTTAATTGGAATGGCTAAGAACACATTCCAGAATCTGAGAAGAGTATTAAGAATCAAGACAATTTCACTTGAAACAAAAAGAGTTCTAGATGGTTATGTGATGTCTGCTTTTCATTGTGGCAGTGAATGCTAGACAATATCATCAAAGATGCAAGAAAAATTTGAAGAAACTGAAATGTGGTCCTACAGAAAGATGTTGCGGATATCATGGATCGAGCATGTTAGCAATGATGAGGTTTTAGAAAGATGGAAACAAAATGAAAATTAATACGGAGCATCAGGAAGAGACAGCTGAAGTTCCTGGGATATGTAATGAATAAGGAAGGCTTGGAGAACCTGATAATAACAGGTCAAATAGAGGGGAAATAGACAGAGGAAAGCAGCGGATAGCATATTTGAAGGACCTGAGCAAGTGGATAGCAGATCGGGTCTTGAGTGGGCTAACAGGAGAAAGCGTGCAAAAAGATACCAGGGATAGGAAGACATGAAAGGCCATGATTGCCTACTTCTTGAAAAGATATGGTATATAGAAGAAGAAGAGAAAGAAAAAAAAGAATGTATTAATATCTTTCATGAAAATATGTATAACTGGATTTTTTACCAGAAAAAGAAATGAAACCTCTTCAACTTATAGTAAAGTGTAAAATTTGTCATTGTTTTATCGACATACTCTCTGCTAAGTCTTCACGAGGCATACACATATGTTTGACGGTATTTCGTCTGTCGGTTGTAAGGAAAAATCGGTTAATAACAATGCAATGCGATGTCAATAGAATAATTCAATAACTAAATATCTTTTTAAATGTAATCTTTTAAATTATCCATATTTATCGTGCACGTAAAATGTGTTCTACAAATAAAAAGGTCAATGCGAACTTAAAAGAGATCGAGTCCTATAGAAGGAACTATGAAGCTAATTCGCCATAGAGCAAGTGATTAAGTGTTTGAACACACAAATTAATAATACCCAGTTTTATTCAATGATCTTAACACTCGTGTATTAAGACAAATCTATTTTGTTTAGTGTCATAATTTATACGATCCTTCGTCGTCATTGCTCTGCCATCGATTGACACGATAGCTTAATTACGTTTTATCTCTTTCACTTCAGTATAAACATTCCTTTTGTAATTGTAAGAAGTTAATTTCTTATTCCTTTTTCCTAAACACTTTCCCATAGCTCAAATATATTTTAGTATACTTAGACTAGGTCGGTAGAAATGTACAATTTTAGCACCAAGTTTCATCTGCATATTTAAAGAGATTGTCAAACTTTTGCTGCCATTTTATTTTTTTAATAATTTCATCAAGGCGATAAAGCTACTAAGACGCAAAGTTTTACTAAGTGAGATATATGGAAAAAAAAGACATTAAAGAGACAGAGAACAATACGATAATAGTAATTAAGATGATAGAAGATAGCAACTGACTATAAATTTAAATTTTCAAAAATCAACTTTGACTGGAAAGTAAGACGCCTGAAAAGAGTTTCACAAGCAATAAGTGTAAGAGAAAAAAAACTTAGCATAGAACTTACGGTTACAGGTGGATATTTCAACTGTAAAATGTTGCTAATCTAATACGGTGCTTAAATTCATACAATGTAGGCATCAAAGAAGAAAGCTCATTAGAAAATAACCATGAAAATATTCATATGAAATGAACAACGAAGCTTCGTAACGGTGATTGGGAAGTAACTGATAGTGTGTAAGATTCTAGCAAGAAAAAAACTGTCTAGCACGACAAAGTGAACCAACTCTCCATGTAATATAACAACCGAGAGAACGCTGATGCAAGCGGGGGTGTTTCCGGTCGTTGAAAGGAACGGATGTTTGTTTGACCTTATTTCCGGCAGTAGCGGAAATGGCTACAGAGGCAAACAGAACAGGTGTCTCTGAGAATTACGTGGGCGTGCGTGGGCGAGGCAAAATCCGGAAGTCCCGGTTTGGAGATTATAAAAAGACCTCGGCGCACAGATTTCACCAGACAGAGAGCCAGACAGACCAGAGTAGCAGGAGAGAGAGAGAGACACAACAGATACTACGACTCTCCCGTCAACCCATTAGAAGCGCGCTCTCTCGCTCTCTGTTCCCTAGGCTACACGGTTCATCGTCATTAATAAAAATATAACTTACATTTTTATATATATGCCTGTTTGTCTGTTTATTGATATACAACATCCAGATAGTGGAATTAATCCTTATAATGTTATCATTTTGTGACAGAGAAATTGATTTCCTATAATATTAACACTTTATTTCAGCAAAATTGATTCCCTATGATGTTATCTCTTTATTTCAGCAAGATTGATTTCTTGTATTGCTGTCACTTTATTTGAGGTTTAATTGATTCCCTGTAATGTTTTCACTTTATGTCAGCAAAATTGATTTCCTATAATTTTATTATTTTGTTTCACAAAATTGATTCTTTGTAATGTTATCACTTTATTTCATGTTATGGTGCCCTACTTACAGTGGAATGGAGGCCACTTCGTGCATAAATACAAACCTGCATTGTTTTCGGGGAGACAGTCAAGAGAGAGTCGAGAGGAAGCGTAACTATGCAATTAGGACGAACACATTTATTTACTTACTACTAACACTCTTACTTGTATATATGTTCTACTATTCTAATACAGTATTTGAACCTACCTTCTTGTTTCCATGTCTTTCTTCCTGAGCCTAACGGACCAAGACATTTCAGCAAAATTGATTGCCTGTAATGTTATCATATTATGTCAGCAGAATTGATTCCTATAATGTTATCACTTTATTTCAGCAAAATTGATTCTCTATAATGTTGTTGCTTTATGTCAACAAAGAAACGTTAACAGAAAAAACGCAAGAAGCCACTCTCCTGAACGTTAGTATCAGATCGAGATCAACGATTTTTATCTGAAGATGGAAATCCTTAAAAAATAACATACATCAGCATTTAACCTCGAGTAACAAAAGACATTGATTATCAGAAAGGCTTGCGATTATATTCTATGTAAAATATATACTATATAAGTTCCATAAACTTTCGTTTCTAAAAGTATATTTTTATCACCTTTCTTAGCTTGTAGAAATTTCATTCGCCACGATGAAGCGCCTTCGTATTATTTGTGTTATACTGACTTGTAATATAATTCGCTCATATATCAGATAGTCTGAACCAAATTTCATATAAATATTAAATATTTCTTTTAAGCGTAGTTAATATGTGGTAGACTCGATATATAATGACAATGCAATACATGACAGTATATAGTATTTGATATCGACGTCAATCCATTACGTCAAAGAAACCAGGTTTATCAGCAAGTTGACCTAGAACCTGTACTCCTAGAAAAGGGAACGATTAAATTTACACAGGTAATGTCAGTGTTTGCCTGCAACAGATACACTGGTTGTTAAAACATCTGCATTTAGAATTTGCTCATGTGAGACAAGGGAGTGAGAGAAATATATGTCAACGAGACACTCGTCATGGAAGAGGCAATGATACTCTCACATTCACGCAAAAAATAAATACTTTCCATGTAGCAAAATATCCAAAGCCACACGCACACACTCCAATATTAGTTGACAAAGTCAGGCTTTTATTCAACCAGAATTTTATGTACGAACGTTTGCACTCAGAAAATATTAGTTCTTAAATTTGCAACATAACAGCTACCAAATTCTAAAAGACAGGGATAATTTTAACGTAAATTTCCAGTTCATTCACTCATAGCAGAACTCGTGCTTAAGCGTTTGTGAACTAACACGATCATCATTGCCTTAATGAAACAGGCTTTAGTTTTAGTACTCATCTCGGAATCATGTTCTTTCACTGAGCATTGTTTTAAGATCACTGTGCAGGCGAGCCCTTGACCAGCTCCATTCAGATTCATCTTCTTCTATTTACTGTGTCACTTCAGGAAGAAGGTGATCATTGCCTTCCACATCTTCCTATCCCTAATAACATCCAACATATTTTCTCTTTTTTACTGCTCCCAAACCCTGCTCTGTCATCCATTTGCACCAGCCCATCAAATATAACACGCATTGCTTTTCCACTTTTCTCTTGTTTTACTCTATCTTGTAAGTATTAGATTCCTCAAGCCCTGCTTCATTACATGTCCCAGAAACCTTAGCAGTTTTTTTTCTGATGTTATATATCAATTTCCTTTTCGTTTCCATCCTTTCCAAAGTAGGGTCGTTGCTCAATTGTTCGGCTCAAAAATATATTTCATTAACCCAGTTGTTACTCAATAATTGTTGATCATATAACTTAATACAGATTAGTATGTTTAAAAGAAACATATACTTGATAAAATTATTAAGAAATAAAGAAAAAATCATTATCCTGCCAGTGATTAAATTCTTTCAATAGAGACCTACTTCACAACTGTTGTATGTGACAACATCCTCTTTACCATTTTGCTGCAGAGCGGAACTTTTACATGAAGCTTGTTAGCAAGCCGTTTTTATTATATCAATTAGGCCTGAGTTGTAAGTTCACTCCTCACTGAGTACTAAACACATGCAGTGTTTTGCAACGTCATGGCTTCGCTTATTAAATTCATATTCTATCTACTTCATTTTCGTATTATGCACCAGGATTTTCTACTGAGGAGATTGGATAATTACTTCTCTTATGCTAGAATCAATTCCTTTATATTGCGGATGAACATTTCTGTAGGGGTAAAGTTCAGTGTAGTACAGCAAGAAAGTCTGAACCCTATAACCAATCAATATACGATCTGTAAAACTCTTGTAAAATTTTGTGTTGCGTAGAGGCAACAATAAAAGCCATTCAGTTTTTCCAATGTTTAACTTTATCGCTGGAAACCCATAATGTGTCAGAGCAGTGTGTGAAGACAATTTAGTTATTTTAATTTAATTTTGCTTGCCATTGTTAAGTGGAATACAGTCTGATTCCACATCACTGGCACTAAAATATGGAAGCAAATCCATGTATATTGCTTTTGTGGAGTCCTTTCAAGAAAGAAGTTTATGGCCAGAGCAGATCGTTTTACCGACTGAATCAACGGCTTTGTGTTCGTGGGTTAGTCGAGTGCTTAATTAGAAGATATTGGCTGTGATTTGACATGGAGAGGTATGAATTCAGGGCACACCACACATGAATAAGTGCCTCTTTTTCAAACCAACTATGTGAAGAGACCCTGGAAGTGTTCCAACAAAGGACGGAAAGTGCGACACTGAGATCCGAAGGCATTCCAGAAGTTGAGTAGAATATTGAAAGACAGGTAAATTTCACTGGAAACAAAGAGGAGTGTACGAGATTGTTATGTGATATACGTCCTTCAATGGGGTTGTTGATAATTGAAAACCACATTTTTAAACATGGACTGTTGTATGATTTGCGTTTTAGAAGCGGCTGCTTAGCTGCAAAATATTTATTATCCATGGATTTGTAGAATATACAAAATATTTTCATGATATTACACTGTTAAATTTAATAAAAAAATTGACTTTGAGGTCTTCTGAGTTTTTCTTTATTTGAATTTACCTGACAAAAATACCAAATATTCTACGTTGTATATATATATATATATATATATATATATATATATATATATATAAACAAAATTGATATACTATTTTAAAAATAAAAATATATTAAGAGTCCCTAAGGCCCTTTTATCAAACATCTCATCAGGAGAAAATTTTGGGAATATAAATCAAACAAAAAGAACAGGAAGGAAAATGAAGAGCCAAAAAAGTGAGGAAATTATGTTAAAATAAATATACATATAAATATATATACTTATAACGAGGGGAGGAGAAATTGCGTGTAAATAATTAGAGAGGGAAAGTTAAAATAAAATACCCCCTAACAAATTTAGAGACTTCACGAAATACTTCTGCCGGCAAAGAGAATGTTTACGTAAAGATATACAGACTGATTCCCAAATATTTAAATGAATATTGGAACAAGATATATCTAAAATTTTGAACAAATCCGTTCCTATACGACTTGGCACAGTCTATATTCTCTACTAGGTGTTGAGCAATAGCCGATTCCATATTTGTAGTGCAAAGATAACACATGTTATCTATTTTGCCAAGTCGTATTTTAGAAGGTACATATTGATTAATTCTTGTTTCCAAATGTAAGGTTGTTCGCCCTACATAACCAGCAGTGCATTGGCAATTAATTTCATATGACAAATTAATTTGATGTGGGGCAATTCATCCTTGCAAAACGACGGAAACGCAGGCCTAGTCCGAGAAATACAACGCAGAGCAACAGATGGAAAACAAAAAAAAAAAAGATTCCGATATGGATTGATAATTGCTTGATGTTCGAAAAAAATAGAGGTAAAAAGCAAACCTTGATGTACTGAATCATAATAGAACTGAAAACCCTGTGAAAATTATCTTGTAAATAGACAAAAAATAAAAATAAAAAATAAAAATAAAAAGATTCCTTACAAATGGGAGAAAGTGAAAAAATACAAATTAACGTAATTATAGATGAAGCTAAAACATTAAATTCATCATTAGAAAATTATCAAAAATATTATAAAATTGCAATGTGATAACAAATTGCAAACTAATGAAATATGATAGATTAGGAAGCAGTATGCGAAGATAAAGCAATTAAAAAAGATTTTTAAATTTATTGATTTTAATTTTTATTTTTCCCCACCAACTCGAGTCATACACTTTACCGCGGTTGGCATTTCATCAATATAATCATCTAGGAAAAACAATGCAATCTTCAAAATTAATATAACGGAAAAGATGTATAAATAATGTAACTGAAATTCTCAGACATAACACTGGATATTAAATTAAGTATTAAGTATTAATGTGAGCAAAATATGATATGGGCTTTTAAAACATTAAACATTAATATGAAAGAAATAAGATGAACGTTTCAAGCAATCATAAATATCAACTTTAAATGAAAATCTAAAAAATTAAAATATAAAGAAAAATAAATTTTCTAGAAAAAAAAGAGAATAATTCTTTAGGAAAATGGGAAAAATCAATGTTCCTTGTAAAATAATTAATATCAAATAGTGAATGAATTTAGAAAAGACAAATGGCGATTATAAAGAATTATAAGAATATCGAAGACTGCGTTAAGTGAAAAGTAAAAATACAGACAAAAGAAAAGTAATGAAACTAAAGCGATGTTAAGGTACAAAAAATCCCGAGTAATAAGACAAAAATACCAAAACAAAAATCAATGTTCCTTGTAAAATAATTAATATCAAGTAGTGAATGAATGTAGAAAAAACAAATGGCGATTATAAAGAATTATAAGAATATCGAAGACTGCGTTAAGTGAAAAGTAAAAATACAGACAAAAGAAAAGTAATGAAACTAAAGCAATGTTAAGGTACAAAAAATCCCGAGTAATAAGACAAAAATACCAAAACAAAAATCAATGTTCCTTGTAAAATAATTAATATCAAGTAGTGAATGAATGTAGAAAAGACAAATGGCGATTATAAAGAATTATAAGAATATCGAAGACTGCGTTAAGTGAAAAGTAAAAATACAGACAAAAGAAAAGTAATGAAACTAAAGCGATGTTAAGGTACAAAAAATCCCGAGTAATAAGACAAAAATACCAAAATAAAAATCAATGTTCCTTGTAAAATAATTAATATCAAGTAGTGAATGAATGTAGAAAAGACAAATGGCGATTATAAAGAATTATAAGAATATCGAAGACTGCGTTAAGTGAAAAATAAAAATACAGACAAAAGAAAAGTAATGAAACTAAAGCGATGTTAAGGTACAAAAAATCCCGAGTAATAAGACAAAAATACCAAAACAAAAATCAATGTTCCTTGTAAAATAATTAATATCAAGTAGTGAATGAATGTAGAAAAGACAAATGGCGATTATAAAGAATTATAAGAATATCGAAGACTGCGTTAAGTGAAAAATAAAAATACAGACAAAAGAAAAGTAATGAAACTAAAGCGATGTTAAGGTACAAAAAATCCCGAGTAATAAGACAAAAATACCAAAACAAAAATCAATGTTCCTTGTAAAATAATTAATATCAAGTAGTGAATGAATGTAGAAAAGACAAATGGCGATTATAAAGAATTATAAGAATATCGAAGACTGCGTTAAGTGAAAAGTAAAAATACAGACAAAAGAAAAGTAATGAAACTAAAGCGATGTTAAGGTACAAAAAATCCCGAGTAATAAGACAAAAATACCAAAACAAAAATTAGGTGTCTTACTTCTGATTAAATTCTTTCCTACTATTCCAACGCTAAATAAATGAGCTTTCTTTATGTTAGTAATATACAAGAGAAAGAATACCTAATTTGACTAAGCAATTACTTATCTAATCCTCAAACTATCGCCTTACCCAATTTGGCGACTACACATGTGAAACAAAGCATCAGTTTAAAATGATTATAATTTTCTGTGAAACAGAATATGAAGAGAAACATTGGGCTATAAAGAACAATTTTCGACCAACAAGCCGTTACTGGAAAAATGACTTTCAAAAGATTAATTATATAACATATAGATAGTCTATACAGAAATATTATGTAGGTGATTGCTAGAGCCCTGTACAATTAAATGAATGCCGATTGAATAAAATCAATATCCGCATACTTATTGTATATATTTGATTAAACAACTAATTATTAATTTAATCCACAGCTCTCCCAGTGATAAGATGTGTCTTATTTGTTTGTTTCGAGGGTTATCGACCTATCAATCCTTATGAGATCATTTTAAGGTCATAACTAATGATTTGGGGTAAGGTTATTTTATTATTACAACATTTTTCTTTTCGAGTATCAAGATTCATTGGAATTTGTTTTTAAGAGCACAGTCCCCAAGTCCTACCCTTGTTATTTAACCCACAACTGGAGGGAGGGAATGGATTAATAGCTTTCCCAAGGATACCAGTACTTAAGTAATGCAGGGTATTCAACTGGAATTCGAACTCGGCTCACCGATTTCTCTTTCCGAGGCGATATCCACTGCAACACAACGCTTACAGCACCTGGTATTCTCAAGGGATCACCCATCTAAATACTGACCAAGCTCAACGTTGCTTAACTTCGGTGATCGAGCAAGAACCGGTGTATTCAACGTGATAGAGCGTAAGCCTGATAAAACTTGATGCGTTATCTCACAACAACATTGGAATATTTCTAGGTTATAAATTATTGTTCCGTACTGCTCTGTATGACATAAACATTTACAGAATTACCAATGTAATACACATTATTTTCTTATTTATCATATGCATTAAAATACTTCTGCACGAGCGATTTGATTGCTGTATCACAAAACTGATATTGGAAAAATAACATTCACAAAAGAATGTAAACCCAATCTATTTGTTTTGTCCAGCATCAGTTAGCGCAATGTAAGCATAGAGATGGCAATTTTTTTTTAATCATTTCACCCCAAGCAAGGCGGAAACGCCACTGATGAGGTGCGATGACATATACATAGGTGGAGAGAAAGGGAATGTTATACGGGGGTGGGGAGAGAGCTAGAGTCCAGTGGTTAGTAGATGAGTATTGACTTTCCATTTAAATTTCTGGAGGTTGTAGCCATCAGGAAAGCAAGAATACGGGAACAAGTTCCACAGGCGGGAAGTGCGAGAGAAGAAGCTGCAGGAGTAGAATTGTCGTCTGCATTTGGCTAACCTGACTGTGAATGGGTGGGACCAAGTTGCCAGTCTGGTTGCACGAGTAAACACCTGTTGAGGAGGCATCAGTAACTTAAGCTCATCCGAACAGACGCCATGAAAGTATTTATAGAACAGACAAAGGGAGGCCACATTTCGACGATGGGGAAGTGGCTGCAGTCGAGACGCCAGATCAGTACCTAACACATTACAGACTATCCTTTGGAGCCTGTCAAGAACACTAAGGAGAACGACAGGGGCACCAGACCATAAATGGCAGCAGTACTCCATGCACGGACGAATGGTTGACTTGTATATATGCAGGATGGATTCAGGTGGAAAAAACGTCCTGGATCGACATAGTGACCCAACCTTCTTAGCAGTAGATTTTGCTATGGATTCAATAGAATGGTTCTATTTGAGGTCTGAGGACAGGGTAAGTCCGAGGAGGCATAGTGTATTACTCTCCGGGAGAATTATATCCCTTTCGTGAGGTCACGGGAGCCACGTGGTGACTGCTTAGTGACTTCACGGCATACAGTAACGAAAGCCGTAATTAAATTCAGTTTACCTACACTAGGCAAATTGTAAGGTTGCTTTCTTTAGCACCAGCAATCACTCAACCGGACAGGTCAGAGGCTAAATCTGAATCTCCTGCAGTTTGCAAGTCTACAGCGTCGTTTTCTTTTAAGAATATATCTTTCCCAGATATAGAAAGGAACTCAAACTTGCAGTACTCAATTTACCATTCCCCGATCATGGAATATGTCTTCGGCTGGGACATAGATGAATTAGACCCGTTTGAATCTGTAGCCAGAAACATAGCTACTCAAACATGAAATATCTCCATATTATATACAGAATGTTTTTTTGTTTCACCTTAAACTCTGCTTTGGTCTTTAGATATACGTGATATATTATTCTCCGTGTGAGACATGTATATCTATGTATATATAATTTTGTTTAAATTTTAGTGTAGAAGAAATTGTCTCTCTGGCAAGAAAGCATATTTTTCATTACTTTTCCGTTCAACATTTCTTTTTCTCCTTGAAATACGATGTTATTACTCCATCGATATAATAATGCCAGTATCGGCATAATACAAATGGGAGAATACATTTTTCATCCAGAATTTTCTCCGGTTCCGGCAATGTTAAATAGAGAGGGATTTCTAAAGTCAGCGACAACAAGACTGGATAATGAAACTGATTATTGAAGTGAACTGAAATGTGCAAAAATAATTTGCAATCAGTGATTGCAAATCTGCATAGAATAACAAAAGAAAATCACAAAATAAATATAGACTTCTAAGTGCGGTAATCATAAATTTTTGCAGAAAATAAGAGTCACTCTGCTAACACATTTGCAAAATTTTTTTTAAATCGTTATCACCCCAAGCAAGGTAGTAAAGCTGTGATGATAACGAACAAAGCAAGGGACCGGATGTCTGCTCTCAGAGATTCAGAAAGCAAATGACCAAAACTGGTCTTCGCACATCTGGCTCCACGCAGAGGTTCCGCAGGTAAACCAAAAATAAATGATTATCAAATTCCTTTTACGGACCTGTAGCGGAACTCCGGATCCTGATTGGTCATCAAACCGCAAAATTCAAAATAAGTCAGAGAAAAGGTTTTTTATACCTAAAGAAAAAAAATCGTTTCTGAGCCACACCACGTGACTACTCAATATTAAAAATGATCTCTAACCGATCACAGCGGTCATTTCAGAGGAGGCAGTTTACTGACACACATCAAAAATGTAAGACTCCACTTTAAGTGACCCGGACATTGTCCTCTCTCTTTCTCCTTCTCAACAATTACTGCTACAAACATACTGTAAGAACCCTTTAATACCTTATCATTGAATACGAACTCTACTAATAACTTCTTACTAAGGTTTATAATTGAATATTAATTTCTACAACTCTTGTTATTCCTTCTTATAATAAATTTCTATTTTAAATGTAAAATGCATATTTTATTATTCCACTCTTCATCACTAATACACACATTCTAACTGCCGACCACCAACCTTCTGATGAATATCAACCCAACACAAATCATGTAAGCCGTAGGGAGTTCCGTTAAAAAAAGACCCAGGCCATAACAAAAGAAACACTAAACCGCACCCCTAGACTTCGAAGCTCCTAAAACGCAAAGGGTTACAGACTGTGGAAGAATTAGGAATAGAATCATTAAAAGTGAGCAGAAAGAGAAAAAAGTGATTCGGAGGACTGTAAATAGCGATTAATACTGAATTTAAATTTTTGCTGATTAAAGTTGGGTTAGAAACGATAAATTCGCAAAGAATTTCCACAAGCGAAACACTTTGAAAAAGGACCAGTTATCATAAAAATTACGACTCTATCTCAGTCAGTCAGTTAAGTGCCATACGTGATACACGCTTGGACGATCATGTCACTTACGAGACATGACTGACTAGGCAGAAAATTATCCCAGAGTAGGTTGCCATTGCTTTCTAGTTGTCAGCCATGGCTATAGAATCCAATCTGTCCTGTTATTTAACCCATAACTGGAGGGAAGAGAAGGATTAATACCTTTCCCAAGGTTATTTGCGCGTAAGTGAATGCAAGGAATTCAACGACTCTATCTAGACATCTGAAAAGAAAATCGATGAGATCTCGAAGCCAGTACTATTTGAGTAGATGCTACATATATTTATTAAACAGTACATTTATTTATTAAACAGTACATTTATTTATTGTCGTCTACCGTTCTTAATACAGAGTGTCCATATAGTTCGTGCGTACTTTAAAATATTTATAACTTTATTTCTATTCGCTATAGAAATAATCTGTAAAAACGAATGGAAAGAATTAAATCTATATTTTTTAATCTTTTATAGAAATTTTATTTCAGTTTCCACATGTCCTCTATCATTAGCAATACAAAGGATAATAAGATTTTACTATTTTTTTAATTATCTAAAAATTCTTGCAATTTTATAGATTATTCTATAAGAGTACTTAAAACTAGGTACATTAAACTTTATAGCATTTTTTACAGATTATTTCAATCACAAATACAAATAATGTTATAATTTTTTAAAGTGCAGACGGGCTTTATGGACACACTGTACAGCAAATCATTACAAAGGTTGGTGATCGATTTTCATTTTCAATATAACATGAGCGAAACTTGACATTGGCATTTGTTTTGATACCAATTTCTGAATTGTTCTAGAATTAAAACTTAAATCATTCATTTGCGAATCAGTTATTATTAAATGTTTACATTTTGAGCATAAATGACGCAGGATTAGAAGTTACACATTCGCCATATTATTCTTTATGAAAAAGAGTAAGCGTTGGAACTGCAGAAATAACATTCAGATGGTTTATTTTGATTGTGCGCCAGCTTTATGGAGGGTCAAGTAGTGGTTTGATAGATTTCATAACGGTGAAAAATCAAATATTCAGCGGCGATCTTCAAACGTCAAAGAAGACGCACCTTTTGGCATAATATTATAGTAAATCTATGTAATAAGTCGAATATATTAAACACTAATCATAAACATAAACCAAATATCTTAAGCCTTAATCATAAACATTAATATTATATTTAATTATATATAATAATTTGATATAATAAATCGAATGTTTTGACAAAAAAGATTGCTAATTGTTTGATAATCGATATTTCAACTGATTTTTTTCATTTCATGAATTCCTGTTACAAGAAAAACGATCAATTTTGGCATATCGAAAAGGTTACTTCACAACAACGCAAGACGGCATGTTATAAAAAATTTGAAATGAGACCCTACATTATCCAATGCTTTTTTATTAGTTCCGGTCTCTACAGAAAAATTTGAATGACAAAATTTGTGCATTCAACAGAAAATTATTCCATAAGTGTATTGCAACTAAAACACGAAGTTTTTACGAGAATAGCTTCAACAAGCTTATAGAATGATGAGGAATTTGTTAAAAACAACAGAGTAGATTTGTCTAACTACTAAATGTTTTTATAAGTATGTAAAATTTTGCTTTTAGTGTTCTAGTCGGAAAAAAACTTCTCCAATGATCTAACATTTTATTTTAGATCAAGTGTAATATGAATAAATTAACGAGAATAGAATTAATGCAGTAATTGAAATATATTTAGAATGGATATTCAAGTGTTTTTCTTTTTAATATAGCATTATATAACAACTGAAAATACTACTTTAAATGATTAAAAGAAATATTGAAATAAGTCTGAAAGCAAACCAGGATAATTTTTAAAAATATTTTCACCCCAAGCAAGACAGGACCACCACCGGTGCGCAGAAGATTTAAGTTATAGAATAAAAGAAACAGTGTACAGCGGATACTTAAGAAAAGATGAAAGGTGGATAGGATTTAGGGAGGTGAATGGGATATAGGAAAAGGGGCTTTATAGGAGGAACATTTGAGAAAAGAAACTTTTACAGTAGAAATCGCAGTTACATTTGACTATTTGGCCGTTAAAGAGTGGGTCTTAGATGGCAATCTAGCAGCACGAGTAAATTCAAGTGGCCAGCGCAAAAAAGAAAAAAACTGGCAAAAGCAGAAAAAACATTTTGTAGAAAAGACAGCGATAATCCATATCCCATGGGTGAGAAATGACTGAATCAACCTGGTAAATCGGGATCAATTACGTTCCAGATACTGTTTTGGATTTTCTGGAAAACGCGGAACACCCAAACAAATATGGCAACAGTAAGATATAGCAACGGACGACTCGTAGATTTATAAATGTGCAAGATGAATTGTGGCGAGAAACTTCCTGACCCGGCAGAGTGACCCAACATTCTTAGCAGAAAATGTAGTCTATTGACGCAATGAGGGCGATTATAAGTGTGAAGAAAAAGAGGCACAGTACATTTTTTCTTCGAACTCTTTTCTATTGTGATTAAATGAACTTCATTTTAAAAACTAAAATTAACACGCTATCAAAGATCGGAGGTCTTTTCGGAGAGCATCAGCGAGGTTTACTTTTTTCATCTTTGGCAGGTTTTTTATTGAAACGAGAGTGAATGGTAGTATCATTTGCATATATGTTTATTTGTGAACTAGTTACATCAGACAGATAACTGACAAAGATCATGAAAAGCGTAGGGCCTACAAGAGAACCTTGAGGGACACCCGCGTTTTTATGAAAGGATCTAGAAGCCTGCCACTTTAAAAAAAAAAACCTTCTTTAAACGATTCGATAGGAGCGGTTGAATTAAATCGACCTATGTCAGAAGCCATACTACTTGTCAGAGAGTAGGTTGTGGTATGTTAGATGAATAACCATTTGAGCATTGATAACAGCATCGAAGATTTTGCTAAAAAGCAGTATGATGCAAGTAGGGCAAAATTACAGGGGTCAGAGAGCTGCTCAAAGGTTTTAAAAACATGAACTACAGAGGAGAACTTACAAAAAGCAGGAAAGCAAGAAGCAGCGAAACACAAGTTATAGAGTTTGGAGAGGACAAGAGAGAGTTCATGGGAACATTTCTTTAGAACGATGACAGAATTCAGTCTCCTCCGCTTAACGTAAAGGTGTCAAGTTAAGAAATTATTTTAGGGACCAGAGACGAATTATATATAGATCATTCAGTTGAACTTCAGTTCCAAATTGAAAGTCGAGTGGGAGTTCACTTGATGAGCCAGATGGGGAGTTGGAAAAGAATTTGCGAACAAATGACTCAGACAGTGGCTGTGAGGATTTGTATTCAAAATCTCTTCTATTGTAATCAGACGTGTCGCTCAGTAAAGCTGGAAGAAGTGCTCCCTGTGGACAATGGCAGTTGAGCAATCAGGGGAGAACCAAGAAGATAAATGAGGCTTAAGTAGCAATTTCATGTGATGGAAGCATCAATGCCAGCTTTCGCCCAGGAGGATACCCCCGAGGCAGTCTACAACTGGGAGATTAAACATTGTTTCTGTTGAAATCACAAACGAATTCGCGGAATAAATCCCAGTTCGCTCTTTGTTAGCGTAAGATATTCTGCTGGTGGAGAAAATCAACCACTTTCGTGAAAAGCTCAAAAGTTGAAAAGTTCAGGTTATAAAAAACAGCAAGATGAGGGACTTGACATAGTGGGCATTGTTACTTTTTTTTCATAGTTGGCATTGAAGATACCGAAAACAACTATATTAGCGAACGGGTGAATTCATAAATTGTCTGTATCACCTGAAAATACGACCTAGCACGGAAAATCAGTAGAGGAAAGAGAGCGGGTGAGAAAAAAGTTTGCTAAATGAGTTTACAGAAAGAGAGAAGGAAGCGACTGAAGATTCAAGATAAATCACCCTAGTCAGAGGAAGATGTTTGCAGACATAAACTTCTATGCCAATCCTGTAGACGTTAGAAACCTTCGTAAAGAGAGAATAGTAACGAGGAATAGAGAAATCAGAAGTGGGGATTGTAGAGTTATGTTTGGTTTCACTGAGTATTAGGATGTCAGGGAATCTTTAGTGGAGAAACTATTCCACACTGTAAAATTTGCTACGAATACCACAGATGTTCGAGAAAGAAATGTTTTGTAATGTAAGTTTTTGTTTGGCTTGTTTAGGTTTACATATTTGGTTTGGAATTTCCATGTATTAGGTAATCTTGGTAGGAATTGGCACAGATTGCAGGTGGTCTCAGGGTTACGCACCTGCAGCTCTTGCAGGGACACCCATTTATGCTGTATGTGATTGGAGTATCCTCTCTAGATGCTACACAGTATTTCGGGCTACTAACTACAAGTAACAACAAGAAAATTGCTAACCCTTTACACTTAGTCTTAATAAGCATTACAATCATTCAAACACACCTCAAAAATTCATGAATGCATCTTTATTAAAGCTTGAGGAAAGAAAAATAACCGGAGACCCTTCAAAACACGAAATAAATTTAAAAATGCAGATGATACTAAATTTATAATAAATTCAGTGGATTAGAAATAAATGGGCTGAATGAAACGCACCAAAATTCCTTCAAGGTTAAGTTGGTTTACTAGAGAAATTCTCCATATATTCGGATCAAACTGCATAACGCATAGATGATATATTGCCAGAAAACATTCAATTTTATAAAGTCCGTTAAGTAAAATATAATTTCTGCAATTCACAGAATTTAAAATCATCATTTAAATATACTTTTTAAACACAGTGATATAGTAGCCGTAGTATTAGGTAAGCTAAGATGAATTTGTTCATATACTCTGTCCAATCACGACGTAAGAGATCATGACTCTCCACAACTTCCTGTTATTGTAGCTCCTAATTTTATTTTTCTATCTCATTCAAACCCTGGTCCGTCGTCAATTTGTTCAAAATTACTAAGTAATGTATGTGTTGCATATTTCTTTGCTTAAATCTGCCCTGTCAGTATTAGGTTTTCCAAGCCTTACTTCCTCATTATGTGCCCTAGAAATTTCAAATGTTTCTTTCTAAGAGTAAATATAGTGTTTCTTCCCGTTTCAGTCAGTTAAGTGCCATACGTAATACACGCTTTGGGCGATCATGTCTCGAAAGTGACATGACTGACTGGGCAGAAGATTATCCCGCAGTAGGTTGCCATTGTTTTCTGCGGTAGATTGCTTGCCAGCCAAGGCTATAGAACCCAATCTTTTCTGTTATTTAACCCATATCTGGAAGGAATAGACGGATTAATACCTTTCCCAATGGAATTTGTGCGTAAGTGAATGCAATGAATTCAACTGGAATTGGAACTCAGTTCCCCGATTTCTCGTTTCGGGCCCATATCCACTGCACCACGATGCACATCCGGTTTCATTATTTTTAAAAAATCGCTCTTACTCAGAAATTCGGTCTGTGATATCCTCAGCATTTTTGTGTAGAACCAGGTTTCTGTTACTTCAAGGTTCATCTTCATCTTTGAATGGATTTTCATATAACAGGGTAGATATAAAGTATCTGTCCAGTACTATTATTTTTTATTTTTAAGAAAAATATTCTGTTTCTTAATATTCTGATTAATTTAAATATTTATCCATGGATATCTAAAGATGATTAACAATCTTATTAGAATCTAGATAGACTTACGTAATATTTCTGATTCAATAAGAAAATAATAACATTATAGGTGGTTAATCTTCTTAAATGCCAGAATCACCGAGAAGGTTGATAGGATCATATTAAATCGTCGTTTCCGCATTTGACCATTCTTCCTTCTAAGAATCTTATGCAATAGTTATAATCTCGGTACTTGACATTTGTCCAGTAAAGTTTACTTCTCAATTGCGCACAGGCAAATGTCCAGTAAATATTTGATGACAACATTTAATACTGAAACAATATAGCATTGCACATTGTCCAACTTAAAACAGGTAATGATATATGTTATCTAACTTAGCATATGCCCAGACATCGGCAACACATAATTCCACGAGTAAGTATAGATATAACTCCTGTAAGAATCATATTAGAAGTAAAACTGACTGATGTCAATTCGGTGGGGTTTCAATCCTGGCTAGAAGATGTCTAACGGTATTAATGAGCTGTAATGCAGCGAAAGAGGACAGTCTGAGGATGACTATATATATATATATATATATATATATATAGTGTATCGTGTCAGCAGATAATTTTCTAAACATATACTGTTAAATATAAGAGACAATGAATGCCTATTATGTTTAATCATGAGCCGTTCTAAACTTCGTACTTTGGCTTTAATTTCAGGTAAAAATAAAGAAAACATTTTCCAACATTTCATTATTTTTTAATTAAGTTGGTTCTAAGCTCATGATTAAACATAATAGTCATTCATTATCTCCTATATTTAACGGTATATATATATATATACATATATATATATATATATATATATATATATATTGTCATCCGCAGACAGATCTGTTTCGCTGTATCACAGCTCAACAGTACGGTTAGACTCCGATTGCTACATAACCCAGGCTCAAAACACGACCGAATTGGTGTCAATCGGTGACTCTACCCCTGGGCCACGGGCGTATATATATATATATACTACACACATGGAAAGAGAGAGAGAGACACACACACAAAGCACAAGAATTCTATCCAATTACATATCGAAATCTTTCAGGAATTATCTGGAATTCATACATAATAACATCATCTACATGCAAATGAGCATTAATAATAATGGAGGCGTTAATAATAAAAAAGAGAAATCCTACACTTATTAATATTAATTACGAACATGATATCAATGTGAATACCGTGTTCATAACTTATATGCAACACTATATGCATACATTTTAGATATGTTAATTTACTTGTAAAACATTCTTCTCAAATATTTTGTCGTAGATTTTGATGGCGGCGGTACACTTAGAATATTCCTGCGGAAATATATTTTGAAGATTTCTTACAAGATATGAAAGAATAAAGAATTAGGGTTTCTTTTGATCAACCTCGGAAGATATTGTGAAGCAAAAATATGAACTTGACAACACGTTCAGATATAAACTCTTAATCAGGTTTAGATATAGTCTCCCATATTGATATCAGAAATGACGTCAAAGTCGTTCAAACATATTTATCACCTGTATAAAAGCGTTTTCATAGATTAATGTTAAACATGGCTTGAAGAGAATACATACTTTAAGTTGCAAAGTGAATACTTAATTAGGCCTTGCAGACCAGTTATAAATTATTGTTTGATATATTCCACATGTAAGATAAAAAAAGATTTAGTATCTGTAGCTTAATGGGAGAATAATGATATAATTAAAACTTTCATCTACCAAAGAAAATTCCGAAACAAATTATTAGGAAGGAAATTTCTATCAATGCTAGAAGGCGTGATAAGAGTAAAGGTGAAAAGTTTAATTCTTTTAAAATAAAAAACTTTCATGAATAGCATTTATAATTTTCAATCGAAACAAACGCTAATTGGTCGCTCAAGTCAATAATTTCTTGCATATTTCTTATATAAAATTAAGACTCACAACGAAATGACAGTAGCTTGTTTATTACATGTGGTGGTAAAATAATAGTCGTGGTTAGGATTAGAAATGGTAAATTTTCTCTGTAAACATTAGAGGTATTTTAACCTAATAATTTTTTCTCGAATGTTTACCTTTGTGATCGATAGAAACATTTGGCTTCATCACCAATAAATGGCAAGAAATAAGGTTCTCTCGTCATTCTGATAATATTTAAATTCTAAGTTGAAAGAAGATATGAATTTCCAGCTCTTTCTAGATTCTATGCTATATATCTTCAGGCAAATTTTGGAATTACTTTTTAGGTATGCGTTTCTAATTTTGTCACACTTAAATAGTTATAATTGTGATTATGCTTCTTTGTCCACGTTATGCCTTTGTTGTTGTTCTTACTATCCATCTGCTTGTCGTATCCAACTTTTACTTATGGTTCTACTTCTTATAATCCTAATTGCATTAGACAGTACGTTCCTTCTCAGGCCTAAATGGAAAGAACAGTTTTGTAGACATCAACTGTTCTATGTCAATTTTTATTTATTTCACGATTTCATAATTCTGAAAAAATAAAACAAACATCTGTAATCCGAGAAAATATATTATGATGTATCCTAATATTTTAAAGCAAATTAATTAAACAAGTACATCTGCGTTGAAAAGCTATATTCAGTGTATATTTGAATGAAACTAATATAACCAATAAACACATAATTTTGGAGATAATAGACATAAGATATGACAAACTGGTAAATAATAATTTTACGAGAAAATGGAAAGTGAGGCAATACTCTAAAAATAACCTACATTACATAACCAATCTGATAATGTTTCTGACATGTTTTATTCATTAAACCCTCAGTAATGCGATCGAATATTAGTCTGTTAAAATGGTAAAATCAGAGGAGTATAAAACTTAAGTGCAGAATCTTGGTAACCATCACAGCATAAAATTTCTTCCAAAGAAGAATAAAATCTCACGGGTAATAGTAAATTGTTGTCTAAAGCCGACGTTTGTATAATTAAATACGATACCTGATGATACAGACAGGAAAGTCCAATGTAATACCGCAGTTTATAAACAAGTATAGATACATTTGTTCACATATACTAACTACAAGTTATAATGATCTCACAATACATTTCGTGCAGATAACTTAATATATGTTTATGATATTATATATACAGATATTTCTGTAATAGTCCCACAGCAAACCAGGCGATAACGCCACGAGGACGAAGAAGCTGCAGAGAGCGAAAGAGAGCAATAATGTTAGGAAGAAGTGAGGAAAATACACTAGATAAAAAATGGTGATTATTATTGACTTTAACTTTTTTAAAGATTACAAGGAAGCAAGAAATCCATAGTGAAAACTATTAGAATAGAGATGTCAGTGGCATCTAGTTAGTTCAACAGCAAAACAGTGAAACCTAGCTGCCAATCGAGTAGTAAGCTTAAATTAATGTAACTGAGGAGCTAAAAAGATAAAGTTCCTCAAAAGAGTACCATGAAAATATTTGCAGAAAAGACAGAGAGGAAACTACGTCACGTTGGTGAGAAAGTAAATAAAGTCGAGAGCCAGGTCAGGATTGATTAGATTACTGACTATTCTTTGATTATTGTTAAACTAGCAATATAGCCCGGCGTTGTTCGGGTATAATGAAAGCTTTAAAACGAATCCATGGTCCTGGAGCTCAGACTCTTTGGACGTTGGCACGAAAGACTAAAAAGCAATAGTTGTTTCCAGTTAAAGCGAAACCGTAGACTGAAAGAAAAATGAATGGATGGAAGTCAAATTTCGATTTCCTATTATCCATATCAAACAAGATTTTTTCGTCGTAAACTGAATTTTGAAGGCTAAATAAGTCCTCTGAGTAAATGGTATCATGGCTGAGACTAAGAACTACAATTATACCTACTTAAAGCCAAACCCGAAACAAAAACTAAAATAAAAGGGCTGAAAAACTGTTTTTGATCAGACCCGGTAGGATATCGGAGTATCAATTTCCAATATCGGAGTCAAGTAAGTCATCCAAGGATAGAACTGCAACCTTGAAACTTCTGAAGATCGTTTCTTATGTCTTTGTCTATGAGTGTATGAAATTTTATTAAAATCGGACCACTCCTTCTATAACCCGATTTTTTGGATCATCCATTTTTGATATTTATCGGGGGTACCTCGACACAAAACCTAGCTAAGAACACTCACAGACGCTTATAGTACAACTGTGTAAATTATCAAGAAAATCAGTTCAGCCATTTCGGAGTCTATAGGTAACGGATACACCCCCCCCCCACACACACACACAGACAAAGTTTCATTTATAAATAAGTTTAGATATCCCGATATATATAGCAGAAGCACCAGATCAGATATGACAATGATATTTAATGCACGGATAAATAGTAGATTTATAAATAGTCAATATCAATTCTGACGAAATATTTTCTGATATGACACTGTGAGACTTTTCTTTACAGTAATCGTAGGAATTGTTTTAATGTAGTTGCTCCACTTTATGTTAGTGGAAAACGTGAATCCATAAATCTGTAGAATGTTGCTCTCCTGGAGTTTAGCATCAGGCATGATTATAGCAAGTAGAAAATTTTCTCTGTGCCGAATAAGTAGTTAAGAAATTAAGTAGTTTTGGTTTAGGTGGAGTTAGAATTTACAAGCTATTTCTTACTTAATTTAACCAATGATTCACGATCCTTTCCGAGAAAAGCGCTATTTTTCGGGTTTGTAACACTTGCTAGTACGACAGAATAAAAGCATGACATCAGTAATGAGAGATAATAATAAACATTACATGGTGACATAAAAAATCTATACATCCTGAAGAAGGGACAGAAAAGTAGCATAATATAAACATGCAATCCGATATTGCGTATTTATCACCTATAAATATAGAAAATTTTAAACAAATTAATTTTATGGACGTGTGGGTGTGGTTATGATTACTGTACGATAAATTAATTTACTTTTGCCTTGCGACAGTTATAAATATTATTGGATAAAATACTAAAACATATAGTGCTCTTCAGTATTGTTCAATATTAGAAGACTGGAAAACTCTGAACTTCAATTTTTTTGTCATTGGGGTTGCAATTCCGCTTGATTAAAAATACTCTTCTTCTTCTTCTTCTTCTTCTTCTTCTTCTTTTTCTTCTTCTTCTTCTTCGTGCCTTTTCCTTTCAGGACGTAGGTGATCATGGCCTTCCACGTTTTCCTACCCCTGGTGGCTCTTAACAAGATTTCTCCTGTAACATCTCACAAACCCCGTTCTGTCATCCACCTGCTTAGGCTCTTCAAATACGTTGTCCCCTGTTTTCCTCTGTCTCTTTTCACCTCTATCTGGCCTGTTAGTATCAGGTTCTCCAAGCCCTTCTTCCTCATTGCATGTCCCAGGAACATCAGTTATCTCTTCTTGATGCTCAATATTAATTTCTTTTTCGTTTCCATTTTTCCAACACCTCATCATTGCTCACATGCTCGGTCAATGTATCCGAAGCATCCTTTTGTAGTACCACATTTCAGTTTTTCTTTCATCTTTGTTGATATTGTCCAACATTCGCTGCCATATTGAAGAACTTACATCACATAGCAATCTAGTGCTCTCTTCTTTGTTTCTAGTGAGATTTCCTTTGTTTTAATACTCAGCTTCTGCAACGTGTCCTTCGTCATGCCAATTCATCTTCGGATATCTGTGTTGTATTTTCCGTCTTCTATTAGAACACTTCCCAGGTATTTAAATTTTTGTACCTGCTTGATTTTAATATCCTCTACCTGTATTTGGCATTTTGAGTTGTTGTTTTTGATGATCATCATGTATTCGGTTTTCTTGCAGTTTATTTGTAGTACTTGTTCGTCACACTCTTCAGCCACCTTCTGTAGCAAGTCTTGTAGTTTACTTTCCGTGTCGGCAATCAGCACTATATCGTATGCGTATCTTATGTTGTTCAAATTGTGGCGTCCGATGAAAAGTCCTGGCATAGCATCTAGGGTCCTCAAAATATTCTCGCTGTACAAGTTGAACAGATCCGGTGAAAAGACACATCCTTGTCTTACGCCCCTTTCTATCTTTGTATGCTGACTTCGTTAGCCTCCGTATGCAGGCAGTTTGCTGCCATTAGAGATTCTTAAAATGTTGAGCAGTAACACTGTTTTTGTTGAGGCTGTCTTTATACTCCTGTTTTAGTGTACGGAAAAACACATACAAACCTATTTTTATGGGAAAAGTTGCCCAGTTTTGGAAAGAGTGTTAATTTACGTTAACACAGACGCTTTGTAAAATATCCTTAGAAACATATTATATACCACAAAATCACCATTTCCTTTTTAATACCATTAATTTCCAATTCATTTTCTGCAACATATTTTCGAAATATCTACAAAAAATACTTAAAAGAAGTCTTATGCCACTATTACAGCTTTATTTATCTTGTTCATTTTTAGAATCCTAGTACTGATGTAATGCTTTCATATTTTATTGTTGTTGTTATTGATGTTTTATAATGTTATAATTTTAAACAATGTTTACTTGAATATGTGAATTACTGTCGTAATAAGTAGAAACAGCTAATTGCCTTACGAGGAAAATTAGTTTTTTTTCCCGAAACATAAGCCTATCTTTATATCGAATCATTTGGTAAATAATATTATCGAAGCAAACATGTTTTCATAATGCATTCTTTTTTGTCTAAGTTGGTAATTTCACAGTTTCAGATATCTAATAAAAGCAAGTGATTTAAACATAAATACACCCATACAAGACTCGAGCCACACAAGTTAGCGGATTACTGTTGGTATATATTTTGAATGGGATTTAATCATAGAAACAAGAGATGATGAAAAGTGAGATGGATGAGGAGATGTAGACGACTGACCCATGAAGGTTTTACGGTTGTAGCATTGAAGAAAAATGCAGAAGATAGTACGATCCACAAAGTAGCAGGTTTTTGGAATACGGAGGAAATGATAATCATTCACCGCTGAGAAATTAGCATGGCGTACACTACCGGCCACTAGATTAGGCAACCACAGTTTTTTAAAAGAAATGACGTATTTCATACTATCTTTAAGTGTATAATTCTGAATGAACATAAAATTCGTTTTGTTATTATTACTTTGCAAAATTTTACAAGGCATGGAAGCAAAGATGAACTCGTCCGAATTACCCTAAATGTTATTCCATTCTTTCATTGATGAAACTGCAGTATAAATAATTATTTATGAATTCATTTGATGCACATGTTATTGTGCAGTATTAGCAAAAATCATTCTGTTTTCATTTACAATTATTCGTTTGGCAATAAATATTAAAATATCGTATGAAATACATCATTTTCATTAGACACTGGGGTGGCCTAATATATATGACCGGTAGTGTATCCTAGCAATACATTTTAAGTAGTGAAACTAAAATAATGAAGGTCATATGAATATCTGGCATAGAACAAGCCACAGAATGAGCTTATGTATTTTATTTGGGGAAATAAAGTTGAAGAGTGAAAAATCGAACTTTTTTTCTACAAGACTACGTAAACGAGTTGTAGATTAGAAGTTGGGCTACAAATTAAGCCTATTCAAATATTTATTTTTTTTCAAAGAAGCATAAAATTGTAAATAATTAGATAGTGTTTTAACAGAGGATGGAATTGCGATATTGAATTCCAAAGGCGTAATCGGATAGTGGTGCCTTCGGAAAGCTTAGCAAAGTATAAAAAGAAAACAATGTTTCGTTAGAAACAAAAAAAAAACAACGATTACTGCACTGTTATGTAATATACGTCCTTAATATGGCAGTGAATGCTAGACAATATTCCTATAGATCAAGAAGTGACTTGAAGTAACGGAAATGTAGTTCTACAGAATGATGCTAAGAATCATATGGAACCAACATGTGAGTAACCCCGAACGTTTTGAGAAAATGGAAGTAATTACACTCATGCTTAAAAGAAAAGATTATTGAATATTCTAGTTCACATAATGGGGAAAGAAGTTTTGGTAAATAATCACAAGACAGATTGAAGGGAAGACAAATAAAAGAACAAAGCAAAAGCTATCAAGCAAGCTTAAATAAATGGAAGACAGAACAAAGTTTAAGAGAGATAAAAAAAAATCTAACATTTATTAAGTGTTACAAATGACAAAAAATTGTACAGACCTATAATCACCAACTGCATGAATGGATAGAGCTCACAGAAGAATTTCAATTATACCTCAATATTTTAATGGTCATTTTATTTTAATCGGTTCATGTAATGTCATTGGGAATTTGTCTTGTTGTTTTCGTTTCTTGCTCTATTTTCGCTTTTAACTTAAATTATAATTGTTAACTTTTATTTTTACGATTCCGACCAAATTTCTGTTACTTCACAAATCAGTGAGTTTCTATTTTAATTCTGTCTGAAATACAGTGATATTAACTTTAGCCGTTTAAGGAAAAGTTTTCTTACAAAGATCAATTTGATTCTTTTCATTTGAAATTCACATTTGTCTCTTCATATTACGATTCTATGTTCACATAATATATTGAACATATTACATGTTTTAATGTTATGGGGCTTAGTAAAGATTTGAAATCCTTGTTTGATTTCTCTATCTGTGCTTTCCAATCATATTTAACACATTTGGTATTAGAAAACAGTCTTCATCATTCTTAAACCAATACCTTTCCGAAGAAACAGATTAACATTTTTAGCACTCATTAAAGCTATATTCTCCAAAATTTTAATTAACAGATCCTCATTATCTTCTTTTCAGTAAATATTTTATCGATGGTGCCAATCACATTATTATAATTTGTCGTCCCAGTGCATAAGTTTACTGATGTCATCAATAAAAAAACTTTCATATCCTCAGCAGAATTATTGAAGTTGGTTCATATATATTTGTCCAAATATTTGTTTAGTTTATATGTAAATGTCCTAATTAAAAAGAACAAACTTTCTGCTCAACTCAATACTTGTAATATTACAATTTTTTCTCATCTTGGTTTATATAGATGAAAATTTTGATACAAGAACAAGTGTTGGATTTTGTATGAATTGATTGCACAGAAAATCTGAGCTTAGATACACCAATATTTTTTCATGATCCAACAAAAACCCATAAATATTGATACATTCACTGATAGAAAATCTCTTTCAGGAGACAATTGTTTCACTAACTTTTTCCATATACTGACGTCTGCAAAAAGAAACGAGAGCAAATTTACTCTTCGTTCCATGTTTAAATGATCATAACTAGTCGGATACTAACGAACATACATGAACACATTGATACAAACAATGAGAAGAAACTGAACCTTGTAATCTACTGAAAATAGGTATAACGCAATCATAAGATCTTTTCAACAAACTTTTCCAAACACGTATAATAAAAACATCTGGTCACATACGAAATGCACCCTCCTTGCACTTCCAACTCCCTGGAGGTGACCACCAAATCATTTTTTATAAACATATTCAAAGTTTCTGCAATCTTAGCGGGTGGGGCATTGTCGGCTTTCGTAAGAATTTATTGAACAGAATATCCGAGCTTACACACGCCTATACCTTTTCATTAGCGAATAAAAACATATACTTTTATATATTCCCTAATAGAAACACCCTTTCATAAGACAGTCATTTCACTAAATTTTGCCATGTGCTGACATCTGCGAAAACAAAATAAGTGCAACTTCTTATTTATTTGCCAATAAGGAGCAAAGAAAAAAAATCTATAACTTGACCCATTTTTATTTTCCATAAACGTATAAATATGCGTGACTTTTTCTTTACTCTTTAAAGAATCACAGGTTGTCTACCAGGCGCCAAGTTTAGGCAAACTACATTTTCTTACTTTCTCATCTTCTATTTCGCGCTGAATTCATTGATTTTCCTTTTTCAACAATGAAACAAAGAACATTGCTGAGTGTTACAAATTGTCTAACTACTGATACCAATCCAAAATGACTGGCAATATTTTACATTCTCTCATTCTTTCACAACGACCTAACTGTTTCTCCACTTTTCTCATTTATTTGTCAGCAATAAAAAAAGGGGAACAGAGAAATAATTTCCGTTCGTCTACTACTATTGTACACACTAATAGCAACATCAGATTTGTCTTTTCTTCACAAATCCATTTCATCCGACTTTGAAAAACCTGAACTCTAAAACACATATTTCAAAGAAAACAATTATGCAGAATTTTCAAAGTGTTATTTGAAAACATAATTATTGTCCTTCTACACGCTTAATATATCCACATATATTAATACAAACGAGACCATTTTGTTCAATATTCTGATTCTTTTAAATTTGGTAGGATGGGTTATGTTTTGCACATGGCCATTTCACAAGCATGTTCAACACTCCCTGCACAAGTAGGCATCATCAGATGGTTATAGTTTGGTTGTTATCGGTGATCTTGTATGTGAATGTTTCCAGGGTTGTCTATTATTGTTTTAGTTTTATAGAAACTGATGTCTACAGTAACATTTATATTAACCAAACTGAGAACAACAGTTTTAAATAATAACGGTTAATCAATAATAAACCATATCTGAAATGAAATACTTTTTTTTGTTACTTATAAGCCTATTTCTACATATATACAAATATGAATTATTTTACTACCCGCGATTCTATCAACAGAACCGGTATATTTTCAGCCGCTAGAATCACCACCCACCCCAATTTATTTATTTTGCGTTTAGATGGATCTTCATAATCTCTGCTTCTTAAAAAAACTAGGCTTTAAGAGGTAACTCAACCATGAAGTAATCCATCCATACGAAGTAATCTATTATTGTTCAAACGAAATAGAAAAATATCCTTTGTGAAAATTAATTTAAAAAAAATAATGTCTTCCTAGTATCTTTCACTCTTTCCATGATAACTTATATGTCGTCTCTTGGCGTTGTTTTTCTCTTCTGACCATATTTTTTTTGTTTTAGACTGTAGGATCCACTTGGTTTCTTCGTCTTGATGACACGATTGAGAGTGAAAAGACTGGCATCAACAATATATGCCATCTCTATGTAAGGCTTGCCAGTGTGTTCGTGCAGCGTTTCCGTTTTTGTACGCTTCTTTGGAGTAACGTCCATCACCAAGCAGAAACTGTATGACAACTAATAGACAGAACAGTCAATAATGTCTACGCGTAATAAAAATCTGATGCAATCACGGATGACGCAATATTTTTCAAGACCAAATAAATTCTATCATACATACCAAAAAAGAATTCACATTACGACACAACCCTGCATATGAACTAATATCGATTACACACTGAAACTCCAGAGTGTTTACAACTTACCGTATCGCGAAAAAACGGAAACTAAAAAAGTTGTTTCAATTAATACGTACAAGGGTCTAACAATTTTTGATAATAAAGTTAAATTTCAACGAATTTAAACTACTCACGAACTCAACTTGGAAAAACTTAAAAGATAAATATTTTTATAAATTCTTCCAATAATGCTAATGTTTAAGTTTACTAATGGGTATAATTCATTTGTCTGACAATGTTCAGATTACAGTCCAGGGCTTTAATTAGCAAGCACTGTGATTTGTAAAATGTGCGTCCTCTTATACATTAATCCCAAGAGAAACAACACGAATTCTCGCTCTGATCAGAAATATATGCGGAACAATCAAGTATTTATCACTTCAAAAGATACAACTAAGGATTGTGCATAAAAATGTCTACACTTCAATCAATGATATTCTATTCTGTCCTGTATAATTATTACCAAAACACAAGTAACTGCTTATTATGGTTTGTCATATGATTATTTTTCTTCAGTCCATGATTTGGTCAGGTCCCGTAAAATAAAATGTTCAGTTATTGTGTCATATTGTCATATATTTTGCACATTTCATTAGTTTTTGTATTTTAATTTATCAGAAACCTCATAAGTTTAACAAAATTTTATAATATAAACAGATACATATACTGATATTATATATATATATATATATATATATATATATACGCATCGCTCATTCACTAATGAATTAGAGCACTCTGACCATTGGGCGAGTATAATTATAATATACATGCTAAAATGTTTGCCTTCTTCTACCGAGCGGCCATAACTCAGAGGTAGAATCGCCGACTTACGCCAATACGGTCGGGTTTCTATCCTGGGTAAAAAGCAATCGGATGTCTAGCCGTACTGATGAGTTGAGATACAGCGAAACAGATCTGTCTGCAGATGACTATATATATATATATATATATATGAATAAGAACAAAGAAAACAATCCCAACATTCAAAACATTAATTTAAAGCAGTGCTCAATACAAAAATAGAGTAATCAGTATATATTATTATTATTTGCTTACAACATGTGCAAACTAATCTAAAATTGTATATTTTGTTTCGACATTAAAAGAACAATGTCTCATCAAGTAGTTAACTATATTGGTAAGAAACTTTTTATTTTAAAAAATAAAAACATCTCTTCCCTATATTTTTTTATTTTTTCCTACGTGGAAAAAGATTAAAAACGGCAAGGAAGAAAGAAAGATGGAAGAAAAGATCAGAAAATAAGATGAGAAATCAAGAAAAAGAAAAGAAAGAGAAAGGGAAATATACAGAAGAAATAGAAAGTGAAGAGGGAAATAAGTAAAAAAAATATAGAGAGGGAAGAGCTAATGGAACCAGCGAAGAGAGAGAAGTTTTAAATTTTGGCCGGAAGTGATGTGCAGACAGATATTGACATCCGTTACACTGGTTCAGGTCTGAAATCTTTTGGCACAAAAAATTTATTGTTGTGGTGCAGTGGATATCGACTCGGAACAAGAAATCGGGGAGCCGATTTCGAATTCCAGTTGAATTCATTGCATTCACTTACGCGCAAATACCCCTGGGAAAGGTATTAATCCGTTTCTTCCCTCTAGTTATGGGCTAAATAACAGGACAGATTGGGTTCTATAGCCTTGGCTGGTAACTAGTCTACCGCAGAAATCAATGGCTACCTACTGCGGGTTAATCAACTCCATAGTCAGTCATGTCTCTTTCGAGCGTGTATCACGTATGGCACTTAAATTACTGACTTTTATAAAGAAAAGGAAAAGAAAGATACAGAAGGAGTAAAAAGTGAAGAGGAGAAAAGTGAGGAAAGGTAGAGGGGAATGAACACAGATAGACAATAGAAACGGCCAAGAGAAACATTTTAAATTTTGCCGGAAGTGAATTGCCGACATATATTGACATCGGTTACAGTGTTCAAGTTTGATATTTTGGCATTAACAAAGGATGATATCGCATACACAAACAGAAAAATTATTCATAAAATATCAAATAGAGGGTATTTAAAAATATAACACGAAAATATAAATTCATTAGCACTAATATAATAAACTGGAAAGATAAAATAAAATTAATTAAAATTAAAAATTTGTAATTAAAATAAAAATCTAAATAAATTAGAATTATAACAAAATAATATAATATAATATAAATAAACTAAATAATAAATATATAAAAATAGGATATAATAAATATAAAATATATAAAAAATAATTAAAAATAATAAAAATATCATAATAAAAAATGAAATGATAATATCAAATATAAAAATAAAAATATAATAAAATATGAAAATAATAAATAATAAATAAAATATGTAGATATAGATATCCAAGGATAGAACTGCAGCCTTGAAACTTCTGAATATCGTTTCTTATATTTTTTGTCTATGAGTGTATCAAATTTGATTAAAATTGGACCACTCCTTCTATAACCCATTTTTTCGATTATCGATTTTCGATATTTATCGGCGGTACCCCGACATAAATCCTAGCTAAAAAACACTCGCAGACGCTTATAGTACAACTCTGTAAATTTTCAAGAAAATTGGCTCAGCCGTTTCGGAGTCTATAGGTAACGGACACACACACAGACACAGTTGCATTTGTAAATAAGTTTAGATAAATGAATATCAGACTATAAAATATTATGTACTCTATTTCAAAATCACTCATTCACACATTATGTATGTCACTAGATGCTATTGTTTTGTTCATTTTTAACATTTGTAAATAACACAGGTCTATCGCTTCACTTTCTTTTTCATTGATCGTCTAGAATTCATTGTTGTATGAGAGAATGGTTACAAAATAAAAAGTACATGTTTTATTTGTTTCTAAGGTAATTTTTAATGCCTTAATTATTTGCTTAATGTTAGAAAGATTATTCGGTACTTGAAATTACTTCAAGAATTGTGTTTTACTACTGAACCATAAGGGTAGAAACAGTGACACAAGCTAGTAGTAATTGTTTTGATTTTATAGTTCCAGATAATTTATTCAGATTATCAATCGCGTGAATACACTCATCTTCCTAAATTATTGAAATGTGAAACTTACTTTACTACTGAGCCTAATATCTTTTGAACAGACATCATACAATTTGTCACTGTAACTGAACAGAAGTATTCTATCAGTAGTTGATCCCATTGTCATTAATTAGTGTCTCGGGGTCTCTCCTTATTATAATCAGAAGAGCAATTACGTTGGCAAAGTACATATAATGCATTAATACTTAGAGGAAATTTAGACACTATTGTTGCTAAAGCCATGATCTTCCAATTAGATCACTCCCTGAGTTATTCCTGACGGTGTGACTGTATTAGCCTTTCAATACACAAAGGGACTTACTTAATGAAAATGTAGCTCCCTATATTTAGGCTGACATACAGCGTTCGGCAATGGACTATTATTGAGTAGCGACACTGGAGACGGCAGCTGACGGCTAGCAAGGTCGTTGTCTACTCAGCTCACTAGTTGTTGCCACCCTACACGGACGGGTACTACTGTAGCTACCAAGAATAAACGTATTACTTACTTATATCTGTGTATTGTCATTCCTCCCCGATACAATATATATATATATATATATATATATATATATATAAATATATATATATATATATATATATATATATATATATATATATATCCAAGTGAATATAGAATGAGGAGAGAAAAAGACATTTTTTTCCTTCCAAAACATTAGTTTAAAACAGTGCTCGATATATGATGTATAGAGGTGTGAATATTTGTTATTTGCTGTTTACTTAAGAAGAAGACTTATAAAATGAATGAGTTACTTGACCAAATATATCAGCTGACTTTGAATCTTATTCATCGAAAAATAAAATAAAATGATATACGGCTTAGCGCTGAAAACACCGGTTCCCGTACAATAACTGAAGCAAAGCAACATCGAGGCACAACAGTACTTAGATTAACCACGTGCGGTAAGTTTTGCATGCGTGAGTGTTGCAATATTGTAGGCGTAGGGTGCGTGTTCCTTGAACGCCGGGGGTCACTAGTGAAGCCGTGGAGAGATGGTTAATGTTTGTTTGGTTCGACGTTGAGTTATACATAACCGAACTATCTAAAATTTGATTCAAAATTATCATGATCAGAATTATCAGAAGATTTTCATTAGAAGGTTGGGTGTCGGCAGGTTGGAATGTGTGGAATTCTGTGGAATAAGGTAAGAATAAAATATACATTTTTCATGTTAAAATAGAAATTTATTAAACGGAAAGTATAACAGAAGTTTTAGAAGCAGATATGCAGTTATAAACACTATTAAGAAGTTAAGAGTAGAGTTTCGTGGGCAATGATAAAGTTATAGATATGAAGACTTGTAGGAAATCTTCGGAGTAGTAATTGTTGAAAGAGTATATGCGTACGTACGTATGTATGTGCTTTTGTTTCGTAGACATGTCTTTGGAGAAGTAGAATGAATCAGTAGAGAACAAAGTGCGACCTGACCTTATCTCCGGTTCGATTTGAAGTTGAAGATACATTTTAGTTTTGTCTTTCTCGCTGCTTCCATCTGACTGACTTGATTGACGCTGATATGAGCTTTTATTATCCTTTTGAATTTTGCACTGGATCGCTAAGTCTTCAGGTCTTGCAAGTCGCTGCCATTAGTCAAAATCAGTTTAACACCTACTTCCGAAATCTAGTTTTGACATTTTCTATAAGCCCATGGTCAATTCTTTTTCCATTTGGGAGAAACCAATATTTCACGCGTCATTGTAAATTTTGTAAAAGTGAGGAAGAATGTTGATTTTAATTCTTAATTTCCTATTCACTACAATACCACAGAATTGTTAACCGGGTGGGTAGTTCTAATTTAAGTTGGCTTCGTTATATTAAATTACATGCAAATGCCCTTGGGAAAGGCATGAATTATCACCAGACTGTTTTAATCAGAAGGTTGGGTGTCGGCGCGTTGGTATATGTGGAATTGTGTGGAATAAAGTAAGAATAAAATATACATTTTTCATGTTAAATATTAATTTATTAGAAGGAAATGAATAACCCAATTTGTAGAAGTTAATGTGCAATTAGAAATATTATTAAGACGTTAAGGGTAGAGTTCGTGTTCAGTGATAAAGTTATGGGTATCAAGACTTGTAGAAAATGTTCGTAGTAGTAATTTTTGAAAGAGTATATGCGTACGTATGTATGTATGTGTGTTTGTTTCGTAGGAATGTCTTTGGATGGAAAAGAAGAAGTAGAATGAATCAGTAGAGAACAAGTTGCGACCTGACCTTATCTCCGGTTCGATTTGAAGTTGAAGATACATTTTAGTTTTGTCTTTCTCGCTGCTTCCATCTGACTGACTTGATTGACGCTGATATGAGCCTTTTATTATCCTTTCGAATTTCGCACTGGATCGCTAAGTCTTCAAGTCTTGCATGTCGATCCCATTAGTCAAAATCAAATTTAATACATACTTCTGAAATTTAGTTTCGATATTTTCTATAAGCACATGGTCAATTCTTTTTCCATTTGGGAGAAACCAAAATCTCACGCGTCATTATTGATTTTTGTAAAAGGAAGAAAGAAGGTTTATTTTAATTCTTAATTTGCTATTCACTACAATACCACGGAATTGTTAACCGGGGGGGAGTTCTAATTTCAGTTGCTTCGTTATATTAACTTACATGCAAATGCTCTTGGGAAAGGCATGAATTAACCTGTCCTCAACAGCTGTATGTTAATTAGTAAGACATGTATCACTAAACCATCTTCCTAATGAATTGCTTACAATCTAAAATGTTTTCTAGTTTCAAATGACTTGAAAATCGTTGATAAATCGTAGAAAGCGAATGAATAAAATAATAGTTTATGTATGAGACATAATTTTATTTTTAGAATAAAACTTATTAACATATCTCGGTATTTCTTCGCTTTACTACGGATTCAGAATCTTCGAGTAGACAAAATCCGTTTTCGAAATCAGGTTTGCTTTTTACCCATATATTCATAATAATGAAGAAGCAAAGATTACAATAAAATGAGATGGTCTTGGAGAAAAAATCAACCATTGTTAGATTGAATTAATTTCTTTATTACTTGTGACGTGACACGTATAACATTCTACAGACTCTTCTTCTTCTTCTTCTTCTATGAACCTTGTCTTTTCAGGACGTAGGCAATCATGGCTCTCCACATCTCCTTATCCCTGGTAGCTCTTAGCACGCTTTCTCCTGTAACACCACGCACCCACCATTTTGTCAGCCACGTGATCCCTCCCCTTTAAATATGTTATCCGCTGCTTTCCTCTGTCTCTTATTCCCCTCTATCTGGCCTGTTAGTATCAGGTTCTCCAAGTCCTTTATCCACATTGCATGCTCAATATTAATTTTCTTTTCGTTTCCATCCTTTCCAAAACCTCATTATTGCTCACATGCTCAGTCCATAATATTTGCAGCATCCTTCTGTAGAATCACATTCTTCTTCTTTTTGCCTTGTCCCTTCAGGACGTAGGCGATCATGGCTTTCCACGTTTCCCTATTCCTGGTGGCTCTGAGCACGCCTTCTGCTGTTACACCGTGCAATCTTCGTTCTGTCATCCATCTGATCAGGTCCTTCAAATATGTTATCCGTTGCTTTCTCCTGTCGCTTATTTCCCCTCTATCTGGCCTGTTAGTATCAGGTTCTCCAAGCCCTCCTTCTTCACTGCATGCCCCAGGAACATTAAGTATCTCTTCCTGATGCTCAGCATTAATTTCCCTTTCGTTTCCATCCTTTCCAAAACCTAATGATTGCTCACATGCTCAGTCCATGACATTCGCAGCATCCTTTATGTTTTTAAACAACATTCAACTAAAGCTACCCCCCCAGCGACCACTCAGTCATCTTTTTACAAGAACTTGTTATGCCGATTCTTTAGAGTTTCCCCTTTGATCCTCATTTCAACTGATTCTTTATAAATGAAAATTCTCATTTTCGTTTCAATTTTCCTTGAAATTTATTTGGTCTCATGCTTACTGTATATTAGTGTCATGAATATTATTTATAAACACATATTTTGTTCAAGCATTATTTCCACCTCTGATAAAATATTCCACAATTTATTGTCATATAGGATGATATACAAGCGTCTCAAAATGATAAGACGAATTTTAAATGCAATTATATTAGATTAAAAAGATGACAGTGTATTGTTGGTACCTACCTACACTTGGACTTGTCCACAACTTTATAATATGGCCACCAATTCTGAGTGTGAGTCACTGAGAGAAGCCTTTTTGTACACAAATTTACAATTGGTATTTAGTTACGTGGAACCTGTTAACTGTGAGTACGTCATTTTTGCTTAACATTGTTGTATTTGTCTTGGTCGTTCGTCTGTTTTATTTCTGGACTTTTTGTTTGAAAAAAATTTGTATTGTGAGGTGGGGACAAGCCCAATTATGGCTTCGTTTCCCCAGCCTTCAAATTCTGACACTGTGCCGACGATGACCCCCTCACCGTCAGTATGGGCAAAATCTCCTATTAAAAAGGTTGCACACTATTACGTGCAAATGCAAAAAAGATTCAAGGAACTTATTGTAGGAAGTGAGTTAGTGGCTATACCATAAGTGCTTAGTGTAATCGCGGCCAAGACGTTCTCCCTGCTGACATCGGACGTAAAAACTCGAAAATTCGTTGGTGCCAGCAGGTGAACATGGAAGAAGCACTGAAGTCATTAAAAATTGTCCTGTGCCATGTGAGATATCTAACTGAGCACGGAAAACGAAGCCAAAAACCTAGCCGGAAGTACGATGAGAGCAAAAGGTATTAGGCTGCAAACAGAATACCTTGGCAAGAGAAAAACCAGAATTACCGAAAACGGAGATCAAATAGAAAATTCTGTGACCACATAGGGGCCTTTTTGCTACTTTCGGTGCAGTCGAGGAGTGGACGGAAGTAGTAAGAAAAGGGAAAAAGCTGATACCCCTCCCGCTCAGCAGGAATCCCTAACAAAGACGAAAAAGAAGTCTCCAGAGAAACTTCAGCAACAACAACAGCAACACGTAAAAGAAAATGAGATGGTGTGTGAAGAAATGCCTCCCCACACGCTAATCATCCTTGAAAAGGGGACGAGAAGAGACTAAAAAAGGAAAAAGAGCTAAATGAACGAGGCAGGGAAGAACGGATCATGGACACACCCAGGACCCAATCTGTCGCTGCTTCGCCTGCGAAACAACAAAATATAGTGGGGAGGAGCCATTCCGTCTCTCCGGTAAGATCCTTTTGATCTCCTTCCCCCACAACCTTCCCTCAACCAGAGACACCTCCCCACAACCAGAGACACCATTCCTACAAACAAACCAACCCTCCCCAAACTAGACACACCCCCTCCAAAATGAAAAAAAGAAACGATTTTACAAGTGAAAACATTTGTAAAACAGAGAGGCAGACCTTAGAGAGGGATCTTTCCTCTCAGAAGAAAACCCTCCTAAGGCCTTTATTCAAGCTAACGACAATGGATGGAAAATCAGTCGAGGATTCGGCAAATTTTCTAGACGCCCCCGGCGTGCATACACTAATTAGAATCACCGGGGGCAACTTAAAAGTCTGGAATCATGTGCAGGAAGCCGTAAAGGTATTTCCAAAAATAAAAATTGTCTAAACGAGCACTAAATATCTGCAGAAATTGTCTCATTTTTGTTCTGGTAGGGTCCCTGTAATTTTCCACCCCTTACTTAAAAGGGCCTTAAAATTAACATACCTCACGGATATCGGCGGGATAGTCCAGGACGGACGTATTACGTCTGATATTGGTTGCAAAAGCCTGGGACAATCCGTCTGGGTCCCTACTGCTATAGATTTCGGCTCGGTATGTAACCAGGAGTAATTTTGATTTCTCTTTTTAGGTCTAAAAGATGTCAATTAAGTTAGCCAGTTTGAATGCGAAGGGTCCTAGGGATCGCAATAACGCTTCCCGCCTGCTTCGGGTCCTCTTGTCCTTCGATGTGGATGTCGCCGCGATCTTGCAACCTTTGGAAGAAACGGCTTCACACGCCTTATACCATTGTTCGCGGGTTTGCCTTCTATGGGGCCGTGCCAGCGAGTTGACTGATCGTATCTCGCCGCGAGAGCTTGTGCTCATTGATCGTGCCTGCGACACAGTGTCGCCCCCGTTTTCTGGTATGAAGCGTATGGTGATTCTGTCGCTGCTAGCCACGGCACGAATGGGGATTTGGACAACGCGATCGGAGAAAGTCTTACGAGGTCATCGTCTTTCACATCAGAATCTGATCCGATATTTTGAGCATCAGCTCAAAATGAGTATTAGAACTGATTGGAAACGTTTGACTTTGACGGACTTCAGCAAAAGGTGGGTAAATGAGCCTGGTTCGCGTGAAAGGGGCTAGCCTTGATTTTCCCTTTCAGATCAGCTGGTTACATCGGGGTGGATTCCTTTGGAACCCAACCCTGGTTAAGGTAGCTTTATTTTGTGTACCTAGTTAATGTGAATTAATGTGTTCCCAGCCTGTACCCGGCTTTCTCTTTTGTTATGATCCAAGTCGAGACGAAGAATATCGAACCACAAAGAGAAACTTCTACCTAAAGAATTCCGCGAAAATAGTTACGCCATAACACAGAGTATCAAAAGTAATTGTTAAATAACTGTTGTAAAGGAGCTGAATATTATGTAAGAGTTGAAGATTACATCCCTGAGATGGTTACCAACATGAGGGGAACGTACACCTGCTCACACTCAAAACAAACACAGTCATTGTCATTGTCTTGTTGTAGTCATATGCAAATCCAGACCATAGAAAAAATCATAAGCATTCATGTGTTTCGAAAGCCGCGATAAAATGCCTAGCGAACAAAAAAAAAAAAAAATTCCCGCGCCAGTAGATTTTAGCAAATAGTAGTTTTATCGGCATCAGGATTGCTCATCTGACTTTAAAGAGAATTGTAAAATAGGTACAGAAAGTTACAAAAAGATGAATTTATCCTTGATAGAAAATTGATAGAAAAATTCTGTTCTGATATTATCATGTTTAGGATGCGGTTTTTTTTTTCAATTGGAGTAGATAGACTAAACTATCGTCCGATTCAAACTCCACCCACGTCTGTTGAACAAGTGAAGAGGCTCATCCCTTGTTTCCTGTTTAAGATGCGGTTTCCGGTTTTCTCTTTTCCAACATTCTCACTTTTTTTTTAATTGGAGTAGATAGACTAAATTATCGCCCGGTTCACCCTCCACCCACATCTGTTGAACAGGTAAAGAGTCTCATCCCTTGTTTTCTGTTTCGGATGCGTTTTCCGGTTTTCTCTTTACCAACCTTCTCACTTTTTTCTTTCTTTTTTTTTCAATTGGAGTAGATAGATTAAAATATTGCCCGGTTCACACCTGTTGAACAGGTGAAGAGTCTCATCCCTTGTTTCCTGTTTCGGGTGCGTTTTCCGGTTTTCTCTTTACCAATCTTCTCACTTTTTTTTTCTTTTTTCTTTTTTTTTCAATTGGAGTAGATAGACTAAACTATTGCCCGGTTCACACCTGTTGAACAGGTGAAGAGTCTCATCCCTTGTTTCCTATTTATTATGCGGTTTCCGCTTTTCTCTTTTCCAAACTTCTCATTTGTTTCTTTATTTTTTTTCAATTGGAGAAGATAGACTGAACTATCACCTGGTTCACGCTCCACCCACGTCTGTTGAACAGGTGAAGAGGCTCATCCCTTGTTTCCTGTCTAGGATGCAGGTTCCGGTTTTCTCTTTTCCAATCTTCTCACTTCTTTCTTCATTTTCTTTTCAATTGGAGTAGATAGACTCAAGTATCGCCCGGTTTACACTCACACACAAGTCTGTTGAACAGGTGAAGAGGCTCATCGCTTTCTCCTGTTTAGGATGCGGTTTCCGGTTTTCTCTTTTCCAATCATCTCACTTTTTGTTCTATGGGAGTAGATACACTGAACTATCGCCCGGTTCAAACTCCACACACATCTGTTGAACAGGTGAAGAGGCTCATCCCATTTTTCCTGCTTAGGATGCGGTTTCCGGTTTTCTCTTTTCCAAATTTCTCACATTTTTTTCTTCCTTTTTTTTTCAATTGGAGTAGATAGACTGAACTATCACCCGGTTCACACTCTACAAACGTCTGTTGAACAGGTGAAGAGGCTCATCCCTTGTTTCGTGTTTAGGATGCTGTTTCCGGTTTTCGCTTTTCCAACCTTCTCACTTTTTTTTTCAATTGGAGTAGATAGACAAAAATATCGCCCGGTTCACACGCCACCCACGTCCGTTGAACAGGTAAAGATTCTCATCCCTTGTTTCCTGTTATTTAGCGGTTTCAGCTTTTCTCTTTTCCAAACATCTCACTTTTTTTTCTTTCTTTTTTTCAATTGGAGAAGATAGACTGAACTATCGCCCGGTTCAAACACCACCCATGTCTGTTGAAAAGGTGAAAAGGCACATCCCTTGTTTCCTGTTTAGGATGCGGTTTCCGGCTTTCTCTTTTTCAATCTTCTCACTTTTTCTTTCTTTTTTCATTTAGACTAGATAGACTTAAGTATCGCCCAGTTTACACTCCACCCACGTCTGTTGAACTGGTGAAGAGGCTCATCGCTTGTTTCCTGTTTAGGATGCGGTTTCCGGTTTTCTCTTTTCCAATCATCTCACTTTTTTTCAATTGGAGTAGATAGACTGAACTATCGCCCGGTTCACCCTCCACCCACATCTGTTGAACAGGTGAAGAGGCTCTTCCCTTGTTTCCTGTTTAGGGTGCGGTTTCCGTTTTTTTCTTTCCCAATCTTCTCACTTTTTTCAATTGGAGTAGATAGACTGAACTATCGCCCGGTTCACCATCTACTCACGTCTGTTGAACAGGTGAAGAGTCGCATCCCTTGTTTCCTGTCCAGGATACGGTTTCCGGTTTTCTCTTTTCCAATCTTCTCACTTTTTTCTTTCTTTTTTTCAATTGGAGTAGATAGACTAAAGTATCGCCCGGTTCTCACTCCATCCACACCTGTTGAACAGGTGAAGAGGCTCATCCCTTGTTTCCTGTTTAGGATGCGTTTCCGGTTTTCTCTTTTCCAATCTTCTCACTTTTTTTTCAATTGGTGTAGATAAACTCAAGTATCGCCCGGTTTACACTCCACCCATGTCTATTGAACCCGTGAAGAGGCTCATCCCTTGTTTCTTCTTTAGGATGCGGTTTCCGGTTTTCTCCTTTCCAATCTTTTCATTCTTATGTAGCTCCCTGCACATCAGTGGCGTTACCGCCTATCTCCGAGTGATATGATTAAATAAAAGAAAAAACACAAAACTTTCAAAGCCTACACACAAAAAAAATAGAAATATCATATGAGGGCAAAATACCACCTCTATTCTTCAGGTAGTCATGTGTTATCTCCCTCTAACCATGTTAGTTCCTTGTTTTCCAACTGCTGTAGCTGTAGCCTGGTATGGAACTCACAAAACATTGGGTCAATTAGCCGAAACTCGAAAAACGTTTATATCTACTGGGTTATGTGTTCTTAAGAACACATGGCCCAGTGATTGTAATAAATGATTCGGTTCGAAGTTCCTAGCACCTGAAGAAAGCCGGAACGTACAAAGGCCGAAACGTCGTACAAATGTCAATAAAGATGAGGACAATAGTCCGAATAATGTAAATATTGTAGATTTTACTTCCTGTTTTGTTTGAAAATATGTCTCCTGACAATTCCTATATGTGTGAAATCTCTAGAGATGAGACGGTATTTATAAGAAAGAAAATCCTAAGGCCTGTGAGATTCAGATATCACTGTGCCCATTAGATCTTTGTGGTGTTAACTAAGGACGAAAAACAGAAATAACCATTACTTATAGATTATACAAAACCAGAAATCGTCTTAGCTTAAGAAATGACTATCACCTACCTAAGATTACAACGATGATTTCAGAAATAGCAAAGTATAATCTGTAGTCTAAGTTAGCTCAAAAACGTGCGTATCAACAAGTTTCTAAGAGTTTTGTTTAACAGCATATAAACCTCTGTGGGTTATTTAAAGCCAAAATGGTGGTGTTTTAAGGTATTTTCTTTTAATGTTCAATTATAGTGAGAGGTTTGAATTATTCAGATTTTAATTAATTTTTTTTTTAATTTTAATTTAGAAAACTAGTTTTGTATACTAAAACGTTTTGCTGGGAATATTTTTGCCTTCAAAAATGAGTTATGGTAATAAATTTTTCTTCAAAGTCGTATTGTTGGTAATATTTTTCCCTCAAAAAAGTATATTTTCTATAAAAGTCTTATTATGTATATTTATATAAAAGTCTATTTTTATAGTTTCATACTGTTTGGCCCCAGTTCGGGGTTAACTATTTGCCCATAGCTGGGACCCTAACAGGTGCTACCTCTTCGGGTCAGGGTGGACCTAAAAACAGCAGCAATTAAGAGGTGATTCCATGCTCCTCACAACCTTTCAATCAGGGGCCTTGGTGCCGGATGCAGTTTACCGTCGTGCCTAGGAACGAATAAGTTTCTCTACGCAAAGCAGACTACCATTACTAAGTTTTTAAAGCCGATGGGAAGCTGCATAATTTCAAAAGGATGCCGTTTTGCATCACAAATCGAGTGACTACATTTCAAAGTCTTTTGAACAAAATAATCGCAAAGGAAATCCTGAAAGGGTACATTAGCAGATATATCGATGATGTGATCATTTGTGGCATTAATGGAAGAACATGACTCTGAATGTGTAATATTGAACTAACTGATTAGAAAGTACACGGCCTCATAACGCGTTAGATTATACGCTATAGTAAAATATTCCTTTGAATATTTAAAAAGAGAATTAGAAATCTGTAGTACATATTCTGAACGAGTAACACCCTTGAAATTGAAACCAATGCTAGCAACGTGATCTTATCTGCGATGTTAACTCAAATAGGTATGTTTGTTAGACTCTGATCCAGAAATCTAAATCTTTATGAAAGAAACGACTATCTACGAGATAAAGTATATAATGCGATAATCGACGGAACCGAGTCATTGCATGAAAAGTAAATATTTCATTCTTAGGACGGACTAAAAATCTGTATTCTTCATTTTCGATAACCATAAAACTTTGCAGACTAAAAACAACAAAATTCATCGTGGTGAATTGTACTTTACATTTACACATATAGTATCACATATCAATCAAGCATCAAAATCTTATGCCCTGATGAGTTGAGGGGAACATTGTGCTTCTGTCGTAAATATCAACCTTAAAGGATTACATAATAAATTATGTCATCCGATATTATCAAGATTAATGGTCTTTATCAGCTCGAGAAATATGCCACACTCAATAGGGGGAGTATAGATAATGACAGAAAAAAAAAGTAATGCGTGCGCCGTAGAAAATCCAAGTTAATCTTACCTCAATCCTTCGAAAGACTGAATATAGATTTCAACAGACTGCTTTCTTCAAATCCTGGAGGTAATAAATATTTATTGACTATCAATGATGAATATAGTGTTTTTCTTTTCACTTTAGTGAGTAGAGACTGGCTCACTACAACTGTATTGACTTGTGTAGCTACATTATTTTGCATGTTTGTTGTACCAAGTTATATACATTCTGAGACAGAACCTAGTTTTTGTCAGATGAGTTGAGATTTTTTCCAAGAGGAAAGAATATCCACGAGTAGATCTCGTGCTTACAATCCACGAGAAAACGGTCAAGTGGAAAAAATCAACGGAACACTGTGAATGACAATCAACTTAGCCTACAAATCGAGAGAAGTAAGTGTGCATTAATGGGAAAACGTTTTATACTTGCTTTGTTCCTTTCTGCGTACAGCTATTTATTTTACTCCACATGGATGGATGTTTTCTTATCAAAGGAAATATACCTTTGGAAGATCTATCCTTGTGGTTGAAGATTCCTGGAAAGTGCTTATTTGGAAGTAATTTCAGTATTACAAGAAGTTGAGCTGATGGTTTGAATCCAGATTATGCTTGTTTGGATAGCAAATGTAAAAGAAAGTAGTTTCTCTTCGTCACTCGCTCCTGGCGAGGGGGTAAGAACAGTCTCTGAACCTGAAGCAGTTACAATAACATTAAATAGCGCTATATCTTATTTAGATGGAAATAATATAGCAAAATCAGAAGAAACTGTACTACAACAAGGGAAGGGGCTAAATACTTAAAATATATCTCCCAAATTTTTTAAGGCGCTGTAAGCGTATGACCAAAGAATATAAAGTAAATAGTATCGAACATAAAACAATAGTTAATTTACTGTTTTTGAAACTGCATTCCTTTTCTTTTGTCGAAATAAGATTTTCAAGTTTATATCCTCAAAAAAAAAAAAAAAATAACGGAGAATGCTGTATTTATATTCAAATGTCCACCATACAACTGGAGACGAAACGAGTCCTGATCTTGGTTAAGTTTGTTATGCCAAAGCTCCCGCTCAATTTCCCCCAGACAGTACCTTTTCCTCGGGAATGGGCTAGGTTTATTGTCTGGCGCATGTGTTTTTCCCAAAAAGAAAAGTACTGATAAGGCTTGGGGATCTTTTTGTTTTAAATGCAGTTCAGCAGACAAACCCACTTTAAAATTCGACCATGTATCACATCTGGTTGCGATGTGGACGCACTGGTAAATAAAACCACTCCTGATATTGAAAGGTTGAAATATTAGAGAAATAGTAGTGATTAATTCTAGCTAATTATAGCTTACGACAGCTATACCGTCAGCAAAATGGTTATCATACCTAAGGAATTAGCAAAACCTTACATAAAGTGTTTAATTGTTGTATGACAGTCATGCCATAAATATAATGCAGTCAATCAGTAAAATGTCATGCGGGACACACGCTTTGACGATCTTGTCTCGAAAGAGACATGACTGATTAGGCAGAAGATTATCCCGCAGTAGGTTGTCATTGCTTTTCGCGGTAGACTGGTTGCCAACGAAAGCTATAGAACCCAGTTTGTTCTATTATTTAACCCATAACTGGAGGGAAGAGACAGATTAATACCTTTCCCAAGGGTATTTGTGCGTAAGTGAATGCAAGGAATTCAACTGGAATTCGAACTCGGCTCCCCGATTTGTGGTTTCGAGTCGATATCCATGGATGTGATTTTTATAATCTGTGATGCTTGTTGTGCCGCAACCTTTTGGGACACCATTTATATTAAATATTTATCTTCTTTCTTTTTGATGTTATAATCCTTGGTACATCATTTCCGCTCTGGAAGCTAATTTCACTATTCCAGTACGTATATGGTTCCCTAATTCTGTAATCTCTTTCCTTAACCACAGAGCTAAATTTCAAAACAAACTTGATTTTAACATATCCATTTTGCGACTTACATTCCGTACTACATTCGTTGAGTCAAATTAGAATATTTATCTTGCTTTCCATTCGTAATTTAACGAGGAATTCTTGCGGATTAGGCACCAGTTTAATTTGTAACGAAGCGAATAAATGAACAAATGAATTAATTCAATACATAAAAGAAAAAACATTGCCATAAAGCTTATTTGTTAATGAACGATTGTTTGTTCTTGACTTGAATGAATAGATTAGGCAATGAAAAATTCAGAATTGAGTCTCATTATGACGTCAGTTAGAATATTATTAAACTAGTAGTAACGAAAAGAAAGTTTGTCCACTTTTGAATAAATAGTCACTATTATGACATCTCTCACACCCACCTATATTAACGACGGATATTTTACGCAAATGCTTCAGAACAATCCATTCGTATGCGTGTCAGAAATATTTACATAAATTTATTAGGATTATCTTTTGTGATGAAAGCTAGCAATCTGAGTTACTTCAGGCAAAGTAATCAAATACAGACATAATGGATCAAATATATTTGGGATACAAAGATAAATGGAATAGTGTGCGTAAATCCTTATTCCAGAAATGATGCATCAGAAAATAAGATAAACCTAAACGTAAGTTATCTGAAACTAAAAAAATTCGTTTGAAATGAGATTTTTTTTAATGGGGGATTTTTTAGCGTAATCAATAGCGACTCGGAACTAGAAATGGGGGGGGGCCTAGTTCGAATTCTAGTATGCTTATTTTACATTGATTTATTCGCAAGTACCCTTTGAAAAGGTATGAATCAATCTCCTCCCTTTAGCTATGGATTAAATAGTAGAACTTAAACGTTGAGAAAAATCATAGTTGTTCTAAAAAAATATTGAATGCATGATCCCTTCGCAAAGAAAGTAATTCTTATAATACAAATATGATTCGGCATTAACTAACCCCACCAAAAAAGTTTGATATGCCGTAAACATAACAATTAATATAACAAATCAAATGAAATGTTCGGCGATTTGAACATTTTCATTGCGCAAGAATGGCTTGAAAAATACTCTTACCTCCAACAAACGTGCATTCCGAAGAAAGAAAACAATCTTTTCTATTTCAAAAACCACAACGGATATTTGTATTTAACCTAACCTGTGATTACCCTTTTCCTCAGAAGTCATTCCAGACTACCCAGAACGATGTGTAATTATCAATACCATATATTGTAAACATGTTTAAGATCTGAGAGTGAAAAAATATCCAGTAACTATGGCTAAAATTGGTTAAATCCTTTCCACGAGTTTTGAAAGGTTTACTACAATAGTGAATCAGTCAATTGCCATAGGTAATACACGCTTGGGTAATAATGTCTCTTTTAAGACATGAATTACTAGACGGAAGATTTTCCCGAAGTAAGTTGCCATTGCTTTCTGAGGTAGACCGGTTATCAACGAAGGCTATAGAACCTAATCTTTCCTGCTATTCAACCGATAAAAGAAAGAGGAAGAAATGGATAAAAGAGTCAGTCAGTTAAGTGTCATACGTGATACACGCTTTGGGCGATCATGTCTCGAAAGAGACATGACTGACTTTGCAAAAAATTGTCCCGCAGTAGGTTGCCATTGCTTTCTGCGATAGACTGGTTGCAAGGCGAAGGCTATAGAACCGAGTTTGTCCTACTATTTAGCCCATGACTGGAGGGAAGAGACGGATTAATACCTTTTCCAAGGGTATTTGCGCGTAAGTGAATGCCGTGAATTCAACTGGAATTCGAACTTTGCTTCCCGATTTGTCGTTCCGAGTTGATATCCACTGCACCACAACGCACATCCGGATAAAACAGTATTTGTGCTTAAGTGAATGAAACAAATTCGACTAGAATTTGAACCTTGCTCTCCAATTTCTTATTCCACACTGATATCTATTGCACCAAAATGCACATCCTTTACCCGATAACCTTGTCTAAATTCAGAAATATCTGAAGCAAATTTAACTTATGTTTAACTGATTTTTTCTCAGAAATATCAATAACTATATTATTAAAATTTAATATTTATGTGAAAACCGATCTAACTATAACTCTCGGAGGATAATAATTTCAACGTTTTAAAATTAATATAAAAATTTCGTCTCTTATTTCAATAGCATAAGAATATCAATATTATACACCGAGGTTGCCTGATTATATTTTCACTTAATGGATTCATCAAATGGATTTTATCAATAAGCAAGTTATAAATTTCAAGTTTCCCCTATCTTTCTTTACAAAGTAAATCCACTTACTGCGCAAATGACGTTGCGAGAAAATATTTCAAGTAAAATCTAGAATAAAAACTTATCCCTTTTTGTGAAATACATTTCATTGTTGAGTCAGTGAAATCAAGATTGAGATAACGATTAAATTAAATTATGCCAGAGAAGAGATCGGAAATCCATTGGTCAAAGCACTTAAGCCAATCTCGGAATAGAGCTTACAATAGAAATCCATAAACTAGAAGAAAGTCGATCGACTCATGAGTAAAATCAACAGAATAGAATTTATAGATATAGGAATCGTTTGAATTAAATAGACAGACCTCATTGCAAAAGAAAAATATGACGCAAAGTACTATAGTTTAAAGATGAAAAGTAATGCTTTACGCTCACTAAGCACACAAACATAGACCAGACACGCACACACATACACAATAATATATATATATATATATATATATATATATATATATATATATATACTGAATGTTGAAAAAAAGAGTAGCTACTCTAGGATTTACGCATCGTTCATTCAGTAGTGAATTAGAACACTCTAACTACTGGAGTGTGTGTACATGGTATATCACACGCTAAAAAGTCTGCTTATTTCTACTGAGCGCCCATAGCTCAGAGGTAGAATCGCCGACTGACGCCAATTCAATCCTGGGTAAAATAAATCTGATGTCTATCTGTACTGATGAGCATTGATACAGCGAAACAGATCTCTCTGCGGATGACACACACACACACACACACACACACACACACACACACACATATATATATATATATATATGCTCTCGCTTGCGATGAACCCTGTAGAGAGGAGAAAAATTTCATAAACAGCAGCTATTTACGGATTTACGCTATGTTCTCCGGTTAATGTGCAGAATGGCCTTTGGAAGCAGTTATCAGATACAATGTTCCCGCTATTTGCTTTGTGTACATATCGTAAAATACATTACACGCTATGAAATCGGAATTTCTCTGACGTTGCGCCTATCCTTGGTGAGTGAATATCCGACTGCATGTTATGTCTAGGAAGTCAACTTGCTTGATATTAAGGTTAATTACTACATTATTGTACAACCTCCCGGCGTATAAAGAAATTGACACTAAAAATATAGGACTCTATAGAGATGACGTACTCATGATAATAAATATATCTACTGGAGGTAAGTTTGATAAAACTTGAAAATTAATTCATAAAGTGCTGGGTGAATATCTGACTGCTATCAAATGAGTCAGGTTTCAGTTTCGGCCTGAGGCAAAACTGTTAGTCTGGCTCCACTGAAGAGCTGTGATATAACAAAACAGGCCTGTCTGCGTATGGTTGATATATATATATATATATATATATATATATATATATATATATAGTATATCGAGGCAGCAAGTAATTTTCTAGACATATGCTATTAAATATAAGAGACAATGAATGTCTATTATGTTTAATCATGAGCCGTTCTAAACGTCGTATTTTTATTTTAATTTCAGTTGAAAATAAAGACAAAAATTCTCCAACATTTGGATAATTATTTGTTGGTTTTCTTCTAAGCTTTCGGCTCACATGAGCCATCTTCAGAGAGGTAGTTTAAACTGAAATATTATAAAATCCACCATCACCGACGATTTTATTTTGTGTTGACATAAAACTCAGCTTGGCAACGGCAATAGTTACCAAAAATAATAAACGCAGTTCTTAAGTTTGCGATGCGGTTTTATGACGTCACACCACAGGATAGCGCGAAATGACAACAAAACCATCTAGTCAAATGCAATGTAATATGTTATTTCCTGTTTGAAATATATATATATTAGAAAATAAAACGTCTAAAGTTTCTTTACCCTAGCATTTCTAACATAAAATGTTATAACTAAGTAACCTGTTTAAAAACTCACACATTCGTCGTGGTATTCAACGAAATATGAATAAAATGAGGATTACATTCTGGAATGCAATGCTTTCACATTAAAATAATTATAATCCTGGCACATGGTAGTGAAGCACTTACGATATACGGGAATTCATATGATAAATATAACTGTTGAATTTATCTTCGTATTAATCATTAAGAAATTCAAATATTATATATATATATATATATATATATATATATATATATATATATATATATATTACAAAATAAAGTGCCTAGTTCAAAATTCTAATTACCTGACAAAAACCAGACTATACAACGGCCGGAGAAACGTCACGATTATGGTGACAATGATTACGATAATATATCAGTCAGTTAAGTGCCATACGTGAAACAAGTTTGGGCGATCATGTCTCGAAAGAGACTTGACTGACCGGGCAGAAGATTATCCCGCAGTAGGTTGCCATTACTTTCTGCGGTAGACTGGTTGCCTGCCTGCTGTTTGTTATTTATGGATGTGGAAAAACAGACAAATTCATGTGTGTTTTAAATTTAACTAATCAGAATAGAGATCTACTTTATATTTATTTTTTTATATTTTGGGGGAATACATGATTTTTTTTCTTTCAGTCGTAACAGCAATGAAAATAATTTTGTAAAAACAATGGCTACATTGATGGAAATTAAGTCTAGACAGGAGTTTTGATCGACTGACATTTTCGACGTTAGTTTCGGTGAAAAACAGATTGTGAATTTAGCAGATAGTTTATCTGCACTCGCACAAAAATATAAGTAAAAATAAAGAACTAAGTTAATGTCTGCAATCATTTAGAAATGACTTTAAGCTCATTTGCATTATGACACTTCAATTAATGTTGGAATTTCTTATACAGCGTTAGTGTCGGTCACTCAATAGATATAAGCCTTTGTGAAGAATAAAAACCTAAATGTTTTGTTTTATGATTCACAATAAGAAAAAAATGGTTAAATCATTGTCAAAATACGAAAAATTATTTTATTTACACACTTCAGATGATGTCCTCATCTTTATTGTTACGCTTACGACGTGTCATCCGTTCTGCTCCCCGGCCAGTTTTGAACTGAAGCCTTTATTTCGATCACTGGGTTATATAATTCGCTCTCTGGATTCTATATAGTTATTTCTATTTAACTGAGCTCTCCACAATATTTTTTCACCCCTGCTGTAGTTAGATATTGAACTCACAATCTTTTCACTGGAACTAACAAATACCTGTATCTACTGGTTTTCGAAGACATTAGTGTATTATATTTTGGAAATTATAGACTAAATATTAGGTTTATAAGTCCCAAGTAAATAATGACTTGACTCAAAGAGTTGTGAGTTCAATACCTGGCTAAAGAAGTAGTGAAAAATTAACTCGGAGAGTTGAGTTAAAGAGTGATAACTAGATGACATCCAGAGTTGAACAATTGATTTAAAGAGAGACAAAATTATGGCACCCAAAATTGGCATTGCATATGGAATGAGAATTACATACCCAACTGATCAAAATAAAGGGTTTGGTTCAAAATTCGTAGCAATGGCCGAAACGTCTTAAACATGACAATTAAATCAAGAACAACATGGTCACCATGAATATTAACAACAGTTATGTGTGTTTCAGCTGCACATTTCTTTTGAATAAAGTAGTCTAAGAAAATGTTCTGCAAATACATTTTCTTTGGCATGAAATCCGACGGAGAAATGACATACACTGAATTTGTATCCTTCTTATATTACTTTATTATAAATACATTAACATTTGAAACTATGCATATGCAGTTCTTGAAACGCTATCTGTTTAAAAACAACAAGAAATCATTCAAGGTTTTTACGAATCCTGCGCGCAGATTCCTGACAATAAAACAAAGTAAATTATCCATATAAACATTTGTCTAAAGAGGGGCATCTTTGTATTTCAGCATAGCAACTCATAAAAAAGTTCATAATATCCTCTTATTGATTCTTAACACGGATTAACCCGTTGGGAGGCTGACGGCCATATCACGTTGAATACACCGGTTCTCGCTCGATCACCGAAGTTAAGCAACGTTGAGCCTTGTCAGTACTTAGATGGGTGATCGCTTGGGAATATCAGGTGCTGTAAGCGTATTGTGACAGATGTGCGTTATGGTGCAGTGGATATCGGCTCGGAAAGAGAAATCGGTGAACCGAGTTCGAATTCCAGTTGAATACCTTGCATTCACTTAAGCACTGGTACTCTTGGGAAAGGTATTAATCTGTCCCTTCCCTCCAATTATGGGTTAAATAACAGTGTAGGACTTGGGGACCCTGCCCTTAAAACAAATTCCCAACGAATCTTGATACTAAAAAAGAAAAAAAAAGTATTACTAGACACAAAACGTATACAAAAACAACAATAAATTATTGAAAGAAAAAGTTATTACCAGCAATAAATAAATTTTAGTTAGCAATAAATGAACCGCCAAGGTTGATATGCCATAAAAACAACACAACCAACGAACAAACCGTTGCATAGGATGAACCTTTTAAATACTCCTACACAGTGTCCAATTGTTTCATAAGCCACCATGACAGGTTGCTGAGCGCCTCTGCATTATTAATGTCTGCTGCATAAACCAATTGTTTAATGTGGTCCCACATATGTAAGTCCCAATAATTGAGGTAATGATAACGTGCAAGTCATTGAACAGGTTCTATTCTAGCTAGCTATTTTTCATGCTAGATATCAGCCAGTGCATTGCCAAAAATGTGAGAAGAATGTTTTGGATCACCATCGAACATGGACCACATGCGTGTTAATATAAGCAGGGGACATATTTTCTAGCGGGGCTGGAAATATGTTGGGAATAAAGTCCCTGTAGACAGCTCATGTATATCGTATTGGAAGAACATGGGAATCTATCAATCATTTACAATTCCAGCCAACACATTAATCGTAAACTGATGCTGGTGTCTAGCCTGTATGGGGATTCCGATCCACATACAAAAGTTAGCTGTGCAAAAGTGTTATTTCATTTCTTACAAATGTTTTTTTACTCGTAAACAAGTAAAATAACGGATTGTCAGCTTGTGCAAAAGTTGCCCCTTAGTGAATGATCAGAGGACGAAAAATACTACATACTTGGCAAATGATATGGTTAATGGATTTACTCTTGAAGTATTTTCCATTCGATACTATGGAATGTACGATATGTTAGGGCAATTAAGGTGTGCTAATACCTCCAGCTGACTGTAGAATATGTTCTTCATTATCAGTTGTAGAGCGGATTTCAGTATTTATCGATCTATAGTTTGTGCTATCATTGATCCAGTCTCAGCCGTGCAACGTTAAACAACATAGGTTGATTGACTGCTGCCTTCGGTCTGGAAACGCAATCTGATTTAGCCCTGCAGACTTGCGTCCATCACCATACGCGCGGTCGAATGTAAAGATCATATCTACCTGCTCATGTTAAATTACTAGTACACACGTTAAACGTTAAATATAGACTAGCTACAAATGTACACTTATTACAATGTAAAATAGTTATATGACAACACAGCACCATCTATCTTAAAACTACTTTAAACTTATTAACTTAAAAACGAAGTATTTGCAGGCATATGTTTATATAAAAGTTTTCCCCTGTTTTGGTGCAAGTAACTCGCCTCCAAATTTCATTAAATTATCTTTCAAAACACCCTACATCAGGAGTTTGAGTTTAAGTTTTGTTTAATAGCAGATCAAACTATGTGGGTTATTTATGTGGCTGACTGACAGAAAAAAGTTAAGAAAATTTCAAAAAATATCTTCATTTTGTTTTCTCCATTCAGTTCTGGAAAGTTTAAGCTGCCTCTAAGTAAACAGTAACAGAGAGTAGTGTGAGGGCAGAATACATTGGAGTGGGACGGGGGCACCTCAAAGCCATGTGTCCAGTTAGCAATGGAGAAAGTGAGAACAACACAAAAAACAAACATGGCCGGTCTTTACTCAGAATTCCTACATATAACCGAAACCCTAATATACCAAACCTAAATTTGATAATTAGAAACAATTTACACAATCATAGTCGCAGTGCATTACAAGAGCGACTAGTCTACCGCTCCCCCTCCTCCTCTGACTGTACGGTACTTGATTGTATCTCTACTAATATCGACAGGGCCATGTCTTCTCACCCATCTGCCCATATATTTGTGTTTGTCGATTTTAACGCCCACTACACCAAGTGGATTGAAAACTCAGTCACCGACTTTGCTGGGATCCGCACCATGTATTTTTCAACAACCTAAGCTCTAACGCAAGTGGTGGACTTCCCCACGCGTTTCTCTAAAAACCCTAACGGAAGGGACTCTTTACTCGACCTTTGCTCTACCTCCATCTCAGACTCCTGCACTACCAGGCAACTCTGCCCCCTCGGAAACTCTGACCAGGCCGTAGTCTCCGTCAACATCTCAATCCGCACTAACTCTACCCAAGAAAACAAGACCAGCAGAATATCATACTGCTACCAAAGAGCAGACTGGGACTCGTTCAGAGACTTTCTCTGCGACGTCCCCTGGAACAACGTCTTCCTGTCGAAGACTGTGCCTCCGAGGTCTCCTCTTGGGTTAAGGCTGGCATCGATGCTTTTATCCCGGCCAGGAAATTCCAACTAAAATCAAATTCATCCCCCTGGTTCTCACCCGCTTGCTCGGCCGCCATTTCCCACCGGAACCATTTCTTCCGGCTCTATCGAAGCTGCTTGTCGAACCAAAACAGGCACCTTTTCGCCTCAGCACGGAACAAGTGTAAAAAAGTACTGAACGAAGCTAAGAGGGCGATTTCTACCAGAATTAGGCAACGCATAGCATCCTCTAAGTTTGGCTCCAAAGATTACTGGTGTCTCTACAAAAGCGTGCTCAGCAGGAACAAGACTTCAATAACCCCACAATCAATGCGTTTGAAGTTCTCACCTACCCAGCGGACAAGGCTTCTCCACCAATTCAACACTGAACTCGTTAGGAATACCTACACCAGACTTCCCACCAAGAACTAAGGCTCAACTAAATAACGTCCACATTACACCCTCGCTGGTCGCCAAGATAATTGCACAACTTGACCCACACAAAGCAAGCGGCGGTGACGGAATCCCAGTCATAGTACTGAAGAAATGTGCCCCAGAACTCTCCTCTGTCCTCTCTAAACTCTATAACCTCTGCTTATCTGCTTCCTGCTTTCCTGCCTGTTGGAAGTCCTCCTGTGTAGTTCCTATATTTAAGAATTCTGGCGAACCCTCAGACCCCGCCAATTACCGTCCTATTAGTCTCCTTCCGATCTTTGGCAAAGTTTTCGAAGCCATTATCAACGCCGAGGTGATTCCGCATCTCACGGCCAACAGGCTTCTCTCTGACAAACAGTACGGGTTTCGCTTCACCAGGTCTACTGCTGATATGCTAACGACCATTACCGAGTACATATACCGGGCACTTGACAAGAATGGTGAAGCCCGAACCGTTGCCTTGGATATCTCCAAAGCGTTCGACAGGGTCTGGCATGCTGGCCTCTTGTGCAAACTGCGGAGCTACGGGATAACTAGACATCTGTTTGACCTCATCCAGTCATTCCTCTCTAACCTCACATTGAAGGTGGTATTAAATGGGCATGCCTCCCAAAACTACCATACGAACGCGTGTGTCCCTCAACGTTCTATCCTAGGTCCCACGCTCTTTCTGATCTACATGAATGATCTTCCCGACGCCATTAGATCCCAAGTTGGCATATATGCCGATGACACAACAATCTACTCTCGCATCGATCAAAAACCAGGTGTGGACGACAAAGTGAACCTCGCTGCCGTACTTGAAAAGGACCTCCAATCCGTAGTGGCCTGGGCTAGGAAATGGCTGGTAAATTTCAATGCCTCTAAAACGAAGCTGTTATCAACTAACCACCATAGACAATCGCATTTACCCCCCATTAGCATGGGACAGGCTAGCCTCCCAGAGAGTAAAATACTACGCCTCCTTGGCCTTACACTTTCGGCGGACCTCAAATGGAATGTCTATATGGAATCCATTGCCAAATCTGCTGCTATAAGAGTCGGTTCTCTGTGCAGGGCCCGGAAGCTTTTCCCACCTGAATCTATTCTGCACATATACAAATCTACCATCCGCCCGTGTATTGAATATTGCTGCCATATCTGGTCGGGTGCCCCTGCTGCTCTCCTTGGGCTTCTTGACAAAATACAAAAGAGGATCTGTAACGTGGTTGATACTGACTTGGCAGACCGGCTGCAACCACTCTCTCACCGGCGTGATGTGGCTTCCCTGTGCCTCTTCTACAAGTACTTTCATGGCTTCTGCTCCGATGAGCTTAGATCACTGGTGCTGCCTCAGCACGAATTTGCACGAGATACTAGATTAGCAGCTAGGTCCCACCCTTTACAGTTAAACAAATAAGATGTAACCGTAAATTCTACTCCAACAGCTTCCCGCCTGTGGAACTCCCTTCCACAAGTCTGCTTTCCCGACAGCTACAATCTCCAGGTGTTTAAATGTAGGGTCAACAGACACCTCCTATCAAACTAACTCCTAATTATTCTTAGAACACTCTCATCTACCCAACCCCCATTCTCGGTATCCTTACCCGCCTATCACCCACCCTCTGACATTTCCTATATTTAATCATCCTTTCTCCACTCTATGTAGCCCCCTGCGCAGTAGTGGCAGTGGCATGCGTTGCTCAAGGTGAAACGCTTATAAAAAAAAAATATATATTTTCTTCAAAATGTATTTTTGCTAATACTTTTCCGTAAAAAAATGTACATTTTTCTATAAACGTTTATTTGTATGTATATATATTTCTATAAAGTGTATTTCTATACATTCATAATTTTTTTTACCCTAATTAGGGTGTTAACTATTTGCCCATAGTTGGGACCCTAACAGGTGCTACTACTCTGGGTCAGGGTAGATCTGAGAATAACAGCAATTAAGAGGTGGTTCCATACTCCTCGCAACCTCCCAATCAGACATGTTTTTCATTGCTCAACATTGCCATTTTTTGAAAGAAAAGATTTGATTTTTAATTATTCATATATTCTGAAACCGGTATTTATTATATTATACGTTTTGTTATATCATTATGCATTTATAATTTTTAATTATTAAAATACATACATCTTTTTTTTAAGATAAGTCGTGGTATCTATTGATTATTAGCTTTTCTTTTAGAAAATAAATGTTATATTTCAAGTTTAAGAATTAATCGTGTCATGCTTAGTTTTATAATATTGAGGGTATTCAATATTCAGTATTTGTTAAATTAATTATACATTGGCATGAATAATTCTAATCTACTTTCTTAAGCGTAAAATTTTTCTTTTTACGAGTGAAGACTTATCATTCGAAATAGTAGGAAAATCATTGACGAGTGGCAATGTTTGTTTTATTTATCGCTGACCACAATATCATCAATTTCATTTCTTATTTTAATTTCAAACTTTTTTTTTTTTACTTTTTAACAAAATTTATCAATTATTTTATGCTTTTCTTATTTATTGACTGCAAGTAACATTTTTATTTGGACGATATCACATTTTCATTTGGATAAGGATAAGGACATATTTTTAAATTTGGCGTTTCGAGTCATAAGGTTTAATTTTATTGATTCGGAATAAAAAAAAAATGATAATAATAAATAGATGTTCTCATATAAATTCTAATAATTTTGTAATTTTATTTTTAATGATTTATTTTTTTCTTATCGATTTATTGTTTTTCTGCGCTTATAATATTACTTAGGTTTCTCCGTGGTTTTTGTTAAATGTTTTAGTTCTTTCTCGTCTGAAACGACATATTCCTATTTTTTTTTTATTCTGGGTCCCACTCTCTATTTTTTGTGTCTTGGGTTGTGATTCTCACATTCTCCCGTTTAGTTATATTAGAATCTTAAATTTTGTAGTGTCATATGTCGACGATTCAACTGGCAAATAAGTTAATTTTTCGGAAGATTTGAAGTATTTTATTTTACTTGTAGTGAAACTAATTTGAACATTCTGGATTTTTTTCTGGGGTATCGGTCTGCTGGTTTTATATCTTTATTAAATAATTAATGAATTTCCCGTGTTATACTAATCTAAAATTTATTATTTTCATTTTTTTTAGTATGAGTAGATAAAATATCTTATAGTCCAGTCTATATATTTCCCCATTCTTGAGCAGAAATAGAGGTTCGTTCAATGTTTCTTGTTTAGCTCTTGATTCAAAAGTGTTGTTGTCACGATTTTTGTGATGTGCGTGGAAGGTGGAAACATCTCTACATTTTGAAGGTAACAAGTTGGCAGCTTTATCTTAGTAGTTAAGAGCCCGTAAACTTGAAATGCTGCTACGATCAGTAATTTAATAATATCAGGATTCTTTCAGCACCATTGTGCGAACGTATAATTATACATGCAAGCCCCTCGGGTGGGCAACCCTGAGGAAATGCAGACTGCGCCAATTACATTCCCACATACATTGCATTCAACGACCAACATCTACTACTCCGCTAAGCCTCTTCATACCAAAATAACTCATCCTGATTTTATAACAATAAAATATATAAAACTAGACCAAGAAAACAAAAACGCCTAAATTACTTAGAATTTATTTCTCTAAAATGCGTGGTATTCGTACCGATGTTTGCAATGTGGAATCGCTTCTCATCACTAAGACCCCAGACATCCTACCACTCTGTGAAACTAATCTTAATTCTGTAATCACCTGTCCTGATTTCTCAATTTCTAGTCGCCTTCATCTCGTTTGAAGGTCTTTAATGTCTACATGCATGGCTTGCGAATTGAGGTCCGCGAACATTTTCCTCTGATAAGGTGGATCTCTCTTGAATCTCGAGACCATTCTTACATTTGTTAGGCAGATCTACCGGTCATCGCAGTATATATATACCAGGCTCTTGATAACAGTAGTGAAGCTCGAGCTGTTGCTTTAGCTATCCCGATTGTATTTGACAGAGTTTGGCATTCTAGCCTTCAGCATAAGCAGGGTTACGTTATTTCTGGACAAGTCTTTCATTTATTCCATTTTTTTTATCGACTCGTGAAATTAAAGTTATTTTGAACGGGCAAGCATCCGATCCTTTCAAATTTAATCGACTGACCATCAAGGATCTATCCTAGATTCTGCAGTTTCTCGTCGTCATTATCGTTCGTTTCAATGTCATTCGTTTCCAGTCAGGCATCTATGCAGATATCAACTTTTACTCCCGTCTCAGTAATCTACCAACACTGACAGAGTAAACCTGGCTGCTACTGTTGTCAGTCAGTTAAGTGCCATACACGATACACGCTTTGGGCGATCAGGTCTGGAAAGAGTGTGACTGACTTGGCTGTAGATTATCCCGCAGTAGGTTGTCATTGCTTTCTGCGGTTGACTAGTTCCCAACCAAGGCTATTGAGCCCAATCTGTCCTATCATATAACCCATAACTGAAGGGAAGACACAGATTAATACCTTTTTCAAGTGTATTTGTGCGTAAGTGTAAGCAAGGAATTCAACTGGAATTCGAACTTGGCACTTTGATTAGTCGTTCGGAGTTGATATCCACTGCACCACAGCGAAATGACTCGTAAATCTTACTGCCACCAAAACAAAATTGCTTTCCTTTAATCAACTCAGAGAAACTTTCCTGTCAACCATATGCAGGGCTAATGCAAATCACCTTGAGAGCAACACACTAAAATTCCTTAGACTCACTTTTTGCAATCCACCTGAATTGAAAGAACGACATCGATCTTATAGCTGCATTTACAACTAGGAATGCTGAGTCAGAAAGTTGTTTTTGAAGAATATTCTCTTGCACGTTTATAGGTCTACCATTTCTCCGTGCATTAAATACTGTTACCATATCTGGTCAAATGCTACTACTATTCATCTCGAGGTAGACAAAAGATAGTTCTTCAATATAATCGGTTCTGACATGACAGGTTGAATTAAATCACTTTATCACCGACATGACGTGGCTCCCATCTGTCTTTGAACAACTATTTTTATAGCAGTTACTATGGGGAGCTTTTTGTCTCGAAATTAAGAGTAATCCTAGGTTGGCATTTAGGCTCCATTCTTTTACCTGTGAAATAGAAAAATGTAAACGTACTTCTACTCGAACAGTTTCTTTTCTCGCACTTCCCACCTGTGGAACTCACTTCGGTTTACTTGTTTCCCTCATAGCTACAATCTCAAAAAAATTAAATGTAACGTCAACTTCCATATTTTATCTTCTTGAATTCAGTTCATCTTTTATCCTTTTTCAATACACTCTTTAGCCAGTCTTTTCTCCCTACGCACTAATCGTAGATCCACCTTGCCTGGTGTGAAATTATTAAGCATACATACACACTCATATATATATATATATATATATATATATATATATATATATATATAGTCATCCACAGAGACATCTATTTTGCTATATCACAGCTCATCAGTACGGTTAGACATTTGTTTGGATTTTACCCAGGAGTGAAACCCGACCGAATTGGCTTCAGTAGACGATTCGACCTTTGAGCTATGGGCGGTCGGTGGAAGAGGGCATATTTTTAGTGTTTGATATACCATGTATACATAGACCAGAAGTTAGAGTGTTTTAAGTCATTACTGAATGAACGATGCATAGATGCATATATAGAGATTTTTTTTCCGCCATTTTTTTCTTTGAATATTTTTTTCATTATTATGTACATCTCTTTTAATGATAGAGCACATTTTTTGAGATTAATATATCAGGAGACAAACTGTTATTTCGTTAATTTGAATTCTACGAAATCATTTTTGCCGAGCTGTATAAAAAGCACCTTTTCAGAATAGGATGGAACATCATTTTGCAGGAATTTATTCTTTATCATAGTTTTCTTGATTGATATGACAACCTCATAAAATCTTGCTCAGCTTGTATTCCGAATTTAGTACCATCATAAAAATCGTAAGAATTTTATTGGCTATAATATTGGTTCTAAATATTTTATTGAGTATATTACTAGTTCCAAATTTTACTATATTTCGTTTTTTTTCTAAGTAACCTTGTTTGTGAAACAACTGAACACCTGACATCATGTCGATTAAACGTTATTTTATGCTCGTAATTATAAATACTGTGGTGAAACCAGTTTTCAGATATACCGTGTCATACGTTACAAATTTCTTTTGCTTTCATAACAGCTTTCATTTATTTAGGCAAAATTTAATGCTTTGCCTTTTTTGTCTCTACTTTTTCAACACCATCATTTTCAGATGTGTTTAGTTCTCTCCTTTTGCATATTAACCATTACAATTTTGGGACATTATATAACCAAATATTTCTTAGAATAGACACAGCAATAATCATTTCATTGTTAAACGAATTTCCCACTCCTTTATAATCAATAACGTTATGTTCCCAAAACCAAAATAGAACCTACCCTACATAGTTCTCTTTAATAGATATACTGTTCTTTCGTTCCATGCAGTTATCAAAATGACCAAAAACTAATATCAAGGAACACATTGTTATATAATGACAACTACATGTAATAACAAGTAAAAGATTTATGAGCTTATTGTGGTTAATGTAGTTTTTCTTGATTTTAATAAATTATCATGGTGTAATCTTAAATCTAGAGATAGTTGGTGTATTAATATAATTAAAAATTTGTCAACGGATTAATGTTACGTTCAGATTAAATTGTAAAAACATTTTATTCAGAATACCGAACGTAGCATCAATCACCTAAGTAACAATCATTTACTCATATTAATGCTGTTAATGATCTACATTAGATGTCAAGTAGTTTATTACATATTCTGCTTTCATCAAATGTCTTTCTATCCGTATTTCAATGACTGTCGTCAATTTGGGCTTTACACAGACTTCTAAATCGTTAGTCTGTATATAATTAGGATTGTGTGTATGAACCTGTGTGATAGCGTGTGATTGAGTATATGAATGTGTGTGGTTGTATGTGTGAAAGTGTGTAATTGTGTGCGTGATTATGTGTGTGTTATTGTGTGTGATTTTAAATGTGTAATTGTTTGTGATTGTAGATGTGCGTGAGATTTTGAGTGTGTGTGTATTTGTGTATGACCCTCTGAGTGTTTGTGTGTGTGGTTGTGGTTGTGTGTGATTGGTTGTATGGCTGTGTATAATTCTGATTTTGTGTGATTGTAGGTGTGTGATTGTGTGTGATTGAAATCAAGAAAGCTATTGGGACATACTTTAGCAGTTAACATATACTTAAATCAGATGCTCAATGTTTTTTTGTAGTATTGTTTCTGCTGTGGTACTCTGTGCCACGTAAGCTCATATCTAACCAAACTTTCCTGTCTTATTTTGCTATGTAGCGTGCAGATTTTATTTTAGGTTCTGTTTTTAAAGAAATAGAATAGCACATGTATATTATAGTCCAAGAGACACATTACCTGACGTGTAGCTTAATATCTATCACTTTATTGCAGTTCAGAGTTGTGTGGTCAGAACTTTCTCGTTGGTAGAACCTAAAAAGATAATAGGGCAGTGTATAGAGGCTCATCAGGTGGGTGTACATAGAGTTTTATTTCCAAAGTGGTAAATATAGTTTTCTTTTCAAAGTTGTTATGTGACAAGGAGAGAATTGAATATTTATAGTTCCATTAATTAACTGCCATAAGAGCTTAAGCATATAAAGGCTATGTTTGTCTAACAGATGCTTAATGATAAAAGCAACTATGTTTTTCTTTATTTCTCTGCATGTTTATGTTTATATTCATGTCTCGGTTTACACAAATAATTTAAACATACCACGTAATCAAAAAGGAATTCTTTTCTTTGTATCAGACGTAAGACATTATAATAACCTAGCGTGTGCAATTTATATTTAAATGTACAAGAAAAAATATTCGTTTGACAATTAAATTTCTCTACAGAACGAAAGATTTTTTCATATATCTATGATTTCATTACATCTCCAGTGTCGCGTATTTTAGAAATAAGTAATATTTTTTTATGTATTGTTTATATATTATTCTTATAGAGATAACACAGTTGAAGTATCTTTGAAAAATAACTATATTTATTTAAGAACGATAATGCAGATGAAAATATTTTGGTTTCTCCGAAGCTTATTATAATCTAGCAGGCACGCATCTAGGAAAGCAGATAGAATTTTAATCATTTAACATCTATCAATGATACCAAACATAAACGATTTGTTGAGAATGAGACTTGAGTTTTTATAGGGCTTGGTACAAGCCACTCCCAGAAATCGTTATATTTTTCGAAATATCAAAATAGCAATTTCAAAAAATGCGGTTTTTGTCCATCCGATTATTTGGTTTTTGTGTTGATATTTTGTATTTTTAAGGTTTTTTGAAAACCGATAATAGCTACGCTTTTGACCTGACATATATACATATCACGGATTTGAAAATTGCTTTGTTATTTGTTCTTTCGACGAATATGTTTACATTGACTATTTTAAAATGGCCAGATATGGCTTCTGTATGGTATTCGGTGGTTTCCTATCATGTTGACACCTATTCTCTAGTCTTAAAGATTTGTACTTCTTCAGATTTGGAAAGTTTTTAAATTCTGATTCCGAGAACGTTTTGTAATGTACTTAGTTTTATTTTATTCTTACAAAACACCTTAATATCAAAAAGTATTCTTTTCATATACCAAGTTTTTTATAAGGTTGATAGTGGAATACAACAGCTACACATAAACGGAGCTAAATGTAAGGTTGTCATACATGTAATCATTAATGTTTTGGTTTGTTGTTGACCCGGATGTCTGACAAAGTAAACTCCTAAGTATATAAAAATAAATCACATATTTCTTACTTTTTATTTCCAATTCTGAACAGGGATGGGTTTAAAAGTTTTGGTCCGTGATTTTAATCTTGAAAATGCTTCAAGAAGAAAACTATGACCAGTTATCAGACATGATAAATTGAATGCTTCAATTGACCAAACTCTAATAACTATACTGTAAGCCATATCTGGAGGCAAGACACGGATTAATACCTTCCTAAGGGTATTTGATGTAAGTAAATGCAAGGAATTCAACTCGAATTTGAACTCGACTTCCCGATTTGTCGCTCTGAGCCGATATCTACTGCACCACAACGCACGTCCTCTTGTGAATATGGAAGGACCAATTTTACTACATAACAACGCACGGCCGGATGATTGTCAATATAACGGTTCAAAAGCAACCTAGCCTGGATCATGTCATCCTTTTCTTCATCTGATATCTCTCTTACTAATTATCACTTATTTAAGCATTTTGAGATTGTCGTACGCAATAAAACATTCACTAATAAGAAAGAGGTAATCAAAGTACTTAAACAGTTTATCACATCAAACAACGGTTAAGATGCGGTCAAGTAATTAGACGTACGTTGGAGAACAGTAATTCATCAACATGGTTTCTATTCGAACTAAAAAAATAGTATTGAATATTTCAGAAATGTTTTATTTATTTCTTATAAAGTACATCGTTTCATATGTGACAACCTAATATATTATGAATTGACATCATTTATGATCGCCTTTTAATTGATATATTTTACATTTTTATTCCTATTATTGATTTATTTTTTGCAGCAAATTAAGGTAAAATTTCATAAATAGTGACGTATTTTCAGAAAGATTTTGAATTCATATTTTTAAGACTAGATTATGCTTTAAGTTCAAGCTATTACAGAAGCCATATCTGGCCATTTTAAACATGTAAACATATTCGTCTTAAGAAAAAATTACCAGTCTTTCTCCAAATTCAACATACATATCCCTCGCTTCTTCAAATGTGTATTTTTATTTTTAAATAATAAAAATTGCTCAGTCTTAGTAATTCATCATATAAGATAATTATAATTATAAAAAATAATTTTAATAAGTAATCAAATGAGCTACTGTATTTTTAAGAATAAAACACATTTTATTTAGATTGCTATTGATCAACGCAATGATTTATCATGGATTTGTCAAATTTATTATTAATTCAATATGTTGTAATACGTATACAAAGAATACAGTGTGTTGCGATACAGAGAAAGCAATCTTTGAAAAAATATATCTAATACACAACAGGTTCAAAATGACTAGAATATGACTAACATTCAAAAAGTTCCTTTCTGAGAAAGAACAGAAATAATCACAATATTACTAGATAGAAAATATATTTCATTCTTCTTGAATATTCTCTTGAAAATAATCGAAAATCATTCCATTGTTCTTTGCCAGTGAGATATTTTATTTTGATTTCCTTATCATGAGATGAATTTAGCACATTTTATCTTCTACAAATCTCTAGTTGAAGAATCACTGTAAATACAAATTCGACGCATAGTCCTGACAGGTACTAAACGATAATGCTTGTCTGTTGATTTATCTATTTTCCTCGGAGAAAATCAGGAATACAGAACGAAGGTTAATTCCGCAAAGAAAGCCGCTTAACAATGTTCTACTGTTCTTGTGAATTTTTACATATTTTTTGTTCTTTACTCTCTCTCACTATCACTCTCTCTCTCACTCATTCTCTCTCACGCACTCACTCTTTCTCTCTATCTTTCTCTCTCACTCATTTAAGTACTGCCTTGTCTAGTAGATTTTTTTACACTAGTTTACTTTAGGTCGCATTGAAGTAAATACACTGAGAGCATTCAAATCGTGATGCATTTGTTATTCACAGTGTACACATTATCTTCATTGTATAAAGGATAAAAAATGTAGGCTTCATTTCAATATTTCGTTGGGTAGGAAAATTGTATTATTATTATTATTATTATTATTATTATTATTATTATTATTATTATTATGTTGCTATCTTTCATCATATTTCTATTTGTGCTATGGTCGCACTACCTACCAAGTCTGATGGAAGATCTAAGGCAGGTCGTGGTATGTCGTTATGGGTCTATTTCATGTTTTTTCTATCTCCCCTATCATCCCTAGCGTTACATAGACAAAGTTCTCCTTAGTGTGTGGGCTGTACTTAACAAGACATTTTTTGTATATCTCTTAAGCTAGGTTTTCCAGGGATTCTTTCAATTGAGTGTTTTGTTCCTTTTTAATCATTATTATTATTATTATTATTATTATTATTATTATTATTTACATTTGTCAGTAAGAAAAAAAGAAAGAAAAAAACTGATTTAAAATTTTCAGCACACACTATATGCGCCTACTTTGCAAGAACGCTTTTAAGAAGCTGTGTGGTAAAATCCTACTCAAAATATTCTCTCGAAATTTCCTTAACAGACAGTACCATATAAAAAAGCTTGCTGCCGAATTCAGCATTCATATAATTCAATGTAGCTAAATTACAAGCGTAAAAATATTTTCAGACGTAAGATAATTCAAGAAAGCCAATTTTAATTAGTGTAATCAGCCATGAGGAACGTAAGTCAATATAAGTATGCGATCTAAAACTAAGTTAAAGATAAAAAGATAAAATCAGCCTAAAATTGTAGCTTGATTAAAATTATGGATACGGATACAAAAAGGAGTCGATCAGTTAAACATCTGAAGTAATTCTCGACGAAACGTTTTCTTTTTAAGATATCACGTCGATACTGATTATTGTTTTTTTTTTCAGTTAGTTTTACGGAAAGTACTGAATTCTAATTTCCCAGAGTGTTATCCAATTTTGAATTACCTCAGACTTGTGCCATCGTTAACCAGTTTTTCATAAAGTAATCTAAGATGACACTGATTAATCTTCAGAATAGATAGGCACCCTTATGCACAATTCATTTTTGCACTTCCCTTTGTATATTTAGAGGAATTGTAAATGATTCTTGATAATCAGGAAATTGTAAGAAGATAATTAAGGAAAAATATTAAAAAAGAGAGATGTTCGTATTTAAATGCAAATGTATGAATGTAAATAAAAAATAATGCTTCATTATAACAAAATTGTTAAGTTTTCAGTTCCTTCTTAGTTTATCTGCTAAATGATAAATGATAAAGTGAGGAGAATTAAGAGGATTTTAAAATGACAACAATACTGAAAAGGGAGCTTGTAATTACGACATGTTGAATAATCTGGGCTTTCTGTTACCACAATGAGATTATATTACGTTAAAGAGCTTCTTTTGCAAAAGCAAGTGTCAAATGAAGATCCTGATAATTGTGATAAAACTAACTTTGCACATCCATGTCATTGTTCTGTTTGATAAATAGTGAGAAAAAATAAAGGAAAGTATGAATAGAAACAATTCAAATTCAAACTTAAAAAGAAAAATGAAAACAAAACAAATTAAAATTAAATTGTCATTTATTCTGCAGCAGAAAAGGCGCACATAAATCTACACAAAAACAAACATTCTCTTTATTAAATCATTTGAGATTGCACGCATATATATTGTAGATAAGATATCAAAATTTAAGAAAAATATGTTAAAATACAGGAAAAAACTATTCTGATATTTACAGAAACTTTCTTGGAAAATAGTATTATATCTAGATCTATACGAATGAAATTTATATTTATTATTGTTATTATTATTGACTCTCCCATCGATTTTGACATATGGGTGTCTTAGACTGCCACACAAAGAATTTCTTAGAGTGGTGAAGGCTTGTATAGCACCACCCACAATTTTTGGAACTGCTGATAACAAACAATCAGTGCAGAAGTTCGCCACAGATCACATGAACAGCAGAATACAGTTATTTTAACCATAACTAGAGGGACGGAACGGATTAATAGCTTTACCAAGGGTACCAGTGCGTAAGTGAATGCAGAGTGTTCGACTTGAATTGGAAATCGGCTTACCGATTTCCCTTTCCAAGCCGACGTCCACTGCACGACAACGCACATCCGTCCATAAACGCTTACAGCACCTGGTATTCCCAAGTGGTCACCCATCTAAGGACTGAGCAGGCTCAACGTATATATGTATTAGAAGTAAAAGTTCTGCCACTTAGCTGATGCTATTAACAGCATCCGAACTTAAAAATTTTGTAAACGGACTCTTTGATAATTACTCCGTCCACTCATCAAATGGCTTTAGCAATTGACTGCTTATACTTCTCGATTTTTTCCAAGCTTCTCATTAATACAAGCTCTATTTGTTTGTTTATTTTTTTTTTGCTTTTTCATAGTCTATGATTGTGTGCGTACGTTCGTCCAGGCGCGCACATGAGCCTACCTGCCGGTATGTGTGCACGTGTAGAATGTTGTGCTTATTGTTCCTCATATATATCAATTCAAAATATTGGTAAATCCACACAAAGTCTTTAAGGTAATTAAACAAATTCTTAAAAAAATAGAAAACAAGAAGAAAAAAACAAGATAAACAAACGGAAAAAAACTGTCAAAAGACAGGCCGCTATCTAAACATTAGCAAAGAATGTTATATACCAATCTTACCAGGGGAGACCAATTACGCTTCCTAACGTTAACGACTGGTACAATAGTCGAACTACGACTTAAATTTCGCTACTATTAGTACTAATAATAATCATACTAATATAACTTTTATTACTTCTAATAATCATACTAATATAATTACTAATATTTTTACTAATAATAATACTAATACTAACATCAATACTAAGATAGGGTAGGATAGAATAGGAAAAATATAAAAAGTTTAAGACCAATATTGTAGAGCTCCAGAAACCTGCTATTAATCTTCAAGAATTCTCCTAAAACGTCTGAGCTTTTAAGAAGTTCAGATGAAGCTTGGCGTTTGACAGGATTTGGCGTACTTGCCTTTATCAGAGATCCACGAACTACCTGGTGTTTAGAGGATTATTTGTCCTAATCTAATCGTTTCTGCAAAAAAGAAAATCGTGTAATGAAGGTAGCGTTGAATGGATGCACTTCTAGTATACTTCATAATAATTCAGCGGTCTCACAGGGATATATCCTCGGCATACGCTGTTTTTTTTATCTTCATTAACGACTATTCTCATGTCATTAGTTCCCACCGGGATATCTATGCAGATAGAAACTATTTACTCGGTAGCAAGTCAGAACCGACAAACAAAAATTGGAAACTGCTTACGAAAAGGATTTTCAATCAGTGGCTTGGTTGGGAAAAGGGATGGCTTTTACATTTTAACTTCTCCAAAATAAAACTGCTTTCATTTAATCACCATAGATAATATTCTTAGCCTGCCATCAGCGAGACGGATGCTAAACTTCACGAGCGCAACACACTGTGTCTTCTTGGGATCTCGTTTTTTTACTTACACGAAGTAGAGTGATTATATTTATTCAATCGCTAGTTATACTGCCACGAACTTGTATCATCATTGAAATACTGGAAATGTAAGAATCTGAGAAAATCTATAAGCAGAGGACAATAAAAAGAAATCAGGAGTTATAGAAACATGATTGATATTACATTTAAATATTAAATTTGACTGGAAAGAAGGACATTCGAAAAGATTTCGACAAATGATAAATTAGAGAAGAAAATATGTTCGGATAGAACTTGGGTTATACTTGTGTTTATATCTAGCAATATTAATTGTAAAATAAAACCCTTTTTTTTAATCGTTTCACCCCGAGCAAGGCGGTAATGCCACTGATGTGCAGGGGGCTACATAAGTGTAACAAGATTAATTAGAAGAGAGTAAAGAGGAAGACGAACCCGTTAGAATAGAGCAATAGAAAGATGAAATGCAGGTGTGATGACAGTGTCAAAGGTAGAGAGAAAGGAAAGGGTATACGGGGTGGGGAAAGAACTAGAGTCAAGTGGTTAATAGATGAGTATTGACATTGCATTTAAATTCCTGGAGGTTATAACCATCAAGAAAGCAAGAATATGGAAGCGAGTTCCACAGGCGGAAAGTGCGGGTGAAGCTGCAGGAGTAGAATTGTCGTCTGCATTTGGTTAACCTAATTGTGAATAGGTGGGACCCAGTTGCCAATCTGGTTGCACAAGTAAACACCTTTTGAGGAGGCACCAGTGACTTGGGTTCGACCGAGCAGAAGACATGAAAATATTTATAGAACAGACAGAGGGAGGCCACATTTCGTCGATGGAGAAGTGGCTGTAATCGAGCCGCCAAGTCAGTACCTATCACATTACTGATTCTCCTTTGGAGCCTGTCGAGAACACTGAGGTGAGCAGCAGGGGCGCCTGACAATATATGGCAGCAGTACTCCATGCACGCACGAATGGTTGACTTGTATATATGCAGGATGGATTCAGGCGGAAAAAACATCCTGGCCCGACACAGTGACCCAACCTTCTTAGTGGATTTAGCTATGGACTCGATGTAGTTGTTCCATTTGAGATCAGAAGATAGGGAAAGGCCGAGGAGGCGCAGTGTATTGCTCTCAGGGAGAATCACTTTGCCCATGCTTATGGGAGGCAGAAGAGGTTGCCTGTGATGATTGACAGACAACAGCTTGGTCTTAGACGCATTGAAATTGACAAGCCACTTCTTGCTCAAATTCGCCACAGAGTATAGATCCCGTTCAAGGTCAGCAGCAAGATTATTTTTGTCCCCCACGAGGGGTTTCTTGCTGATGTGGAAGTAAATTGTGGTGTCTTCTGCATAGATGCCTACTTGGCACTTGATCTCATCTGGAAGGTCGTTGATGAAAATAAGGAAGAGCGTCGGGTCCAGGATAGAGCCCTGTGGGACACCAGCATCTGTGCTGTAGGATGAAGAGGCATGCCCATTCAAAACGACCTTCATTTTGCGGTTATTTAAAAAAGATTGGATTTTATCAAGCAAGCGCCCGGTAATACTGTAACCCCGTAGCTTGCATATAAGGCCAGAGTGTCAAACCCTCATCAAGGGCCTGTAGCATGTACTCCGTAACGGTTGTTAGCATGTCGACCGTTGACCTGGCAAAGAGGAAGCCAAATTGCCTGTCAGAGAAGAGTTTGTGGGCAGGAAGATGTTGAACTATTTCCGCATTAATTATAGCCTCGAACACTTTCCCTAATTTTGGTAGAAGACTGATAGGGCGATAGTTGGATGGCTCCGAGATTCGCCACAGTTCTTAAATACAGGAACGACTGAAGAGAACTTCCAGCATGCACGAAAACAGGAAGCAGAAAGGAACTAGTTATACAGTTTAGAGAGGACAGTGGAGAGTTCAGGAGCACACATCTTAAGGACTATCACCGGGATTCCATCACCACCGGTCGTTTTATGGGGGTCAAGTTTTGAAATTACACGGGATACTACTGTCGGGGTAAAGTCGATGGAACATAAAGGAAAGCCCAACGATTGCCACGGTAGTATTTACATACATAAGTTAGAGAGAGGCTTCGTTACAGCAATGGGAATGTAACTGAAGATGAAAAGTCACAACCAATACCATTGCAAACTCATTAGATTTTATCAAAAATCTCTAGATACTTAGCAGGCTAGCAATATTCACAAGTAAGAATTACAGTCATAGTACAAACTATAGCTATCAAGAATCTCTATATACATAGCAGGCTAGCAATATTCACCACAAGGAAGAATTACAGTCATAGTACAAACTATAGCTGTCATGAATCTCTAGATACATAGCAGGCTAGCAATATTCACCACAAGGAAGAATTACAGTCATAGTACACACTATAGCTATCAAGAATCTCTAGATACATAGCAGGCCAGCAATATTCACCACGAGGAAGAATTACAGTCATAGTACAAATTATAGCTATCAAGAATCTCTAGGTACATAGCAAGCTAGAAATATTCACCACAAGGAAGAATTACAGTCATAGTACAAACTATAGCTATCAAGAATCTCTAGATACATAGCAGGCTAGCAATATTCACTACAAAGAAGAATTATAATCATAGTACAAACTATAGCTATCAAGAATCTCTAGAGACATTGCAAGCTAGCAATATTTACCACAAGGAAGAATTACAGTCATAGTACAAACTATAGCTATCAAGAATCTCTAGAGACATAGCAGGCCAGCAATATTCACCACAAGGAAGAATTACAGTCATAGTACAAACTATAGCTATCAAGAATCTCTAGAGACATAGCAAGCTAGCAATATTCACCACAAGGAAGAATTACAGTCATAGTACAAACTATAGCTTTCAAGAATCTCTAGAGACATAGCAGGCTAGCAATATTCACCACAAGGAAGAATTACAGTCATAGTACAAACTATAGCTATCAAGAATCTTTAAATACATAGCAGGCTAGCAATATTCACCACAAAGAAGAATTATAGTCATAGTACAAACTATAGCTATCAAGAATCTCTAGAGACATAGCAGGCTAGCAATATTCACCACAAAGAAGAATTATAGTCATAGTACAAACTATAGCTATCAAGAATCTCTAGAGACATAGCAGGCTAGCAATATTCACCACAAAGAAGAATTATAGTCATAGTACAAACTATAGCTATCAAGAATCACTACATACATAGCAGGCCAGCAATATTCACCACAAGGAAGAATTACAGTCATAGTATAAAATGTAGTTGTCTGAATCTATTTAGTCATATTCCCAACAGATTAATACTGTGCATATCTATCACCGAGCAGGATTTGTTGAGAGCATCAAAACTTCGGGACAAGTTGCATTTTTAGGCTTAATATGAAGTGAGCAAGCCACATACGAATACTCGGGACACCCTTAGTTGAAGAACCTCCAAGCAGACAATGTTGGCTTAAGCTATTTTTAATTAAAATATCAACTGCTTTTATCTGTATGATCAGATTTGATTGTGATGCAACGACCTTGTATATATGTATCAGATTATATCATGATGTGTATTTTGAGATTAGTATATATCTACCACTATCAATATATAAGCAAATTCTCTATTATCATTACTATTATTATTATTATTAGTAGTAGTAGTAGTAGTAGGAGTAGTATTAATTGTAGTAATAGATACTTTGAAATATCCTACTCAAAGCTCAATTGGCTGGGATGCATGTGCTTCTCCGCCTTTATCAAAGTGAATGCCATATTAGGAAACCATCATGCACATATACAAATCTACCGCTCACCCTTGCATTGTATACTGCTGTCACATCTGGTCGGGTGCCCTGCTATTCATCTTGGGGTTCCTGAAAAAATCCAACGGAGAATCGGCAATGTAATCGATCCCGATAATGGTAGATTAACTTCAGTCACTTTCTCAACGACGTAATGTGGCTTTCCTCTGTCTATTCTACAAATAATTTCACAGCTTCTGCTCTGATTAGCTGAGCTCCCTGGTGCACCCCTCTGCATATATTTACTCGAGCTAATAGATTAGCAACTAGGCCCTACTTTTTTTACAGTAAAATCAATCAAATGTAACCGCAACTTTTACTCTATTATCTTATTTTCTCGCGCTTTCCGCCTATAAAATTCCATTTCGTATACTTGCTTCCCTGACAGCTACAATCTCCAAAAATTTAAATGCAATGTCAAATACCATCTCATGTAACCTTGACTCGTATCCTTTCCCTGATAACCCTTGTATAATGTTCTTCTCCCTTTCCACTCTGCTCTAATCCAGCACTCTTTAAACCAGTGTTCTCATCCTTCCTTACAAGTTTTCTGACACCTCTTGTAACTTGTTCCTCTTTTTCATCACTCATCTCTTATGTAACCCCCTGGGCACCATTGGCAGTACTACCTTGCTTTCGGTGAAATGATTATAATCTAAACTTATTTATAAATGGAACTTTGTCTGTGTGTGTGTCTGTCTGTGTGTGTGTCCGTTACCTATAGTCTCCGAAACGGCTAAACCATTTTTCTTGAAAATTTACACAGTTGTACTATAAGCGTCTGTGAGTGTTCTTAACTAGGTTTTGTGTCAAGGTACCCCCGATAAATATCGAAAATCGATAATCGAAAAAATCGGGTTATAGAAGGAGTGGTCCGATTTTAATCAAATTTGATACACTCATAGACAAAGACATAAGAAACAATATTCAGAAGTTTCAAGGTTGCAGTTCTTATATTATTGCAGAAAATTTTATATCGGTACTCGGAAATCAAAATTTGACTTACATCCATTCTTTTTTCTTTCAGTCTACGGTTTCGTTTTAACTGGAAACAACTATTGCTGTTTAGTCTCTCGTGCCAACGTCCAAAGAGTTTGAGTTACAGGACCATGGATTAGTTTTAAAGCTTTCATTACACCTCAGCAACGCCGGGCTATAATGCTAGTAATAATATATATATATATATATATATATATATATATATATATATATATATATATAATGCTCATTTTTTATAATATTAGGACCTAGGCTGCCTTTCAGCCAACGCTTCCTCAGGGACCAATCGTTGGTGCAATAATTATTATATTAGACTAGATAGAAAAGAATTCATAGCCATAAGGCTGGAACACGTTTAAAATTACGATTGATATAAATACGTAAAATTAAGAAAATAAATTAATTTACGATTAAAATAAATGTCTAAATAAAGAAAATTTGTAAATGATTCAGCGGAGCATAAAATAAAATTATCGCTCACATATCTCCAAAGACATGTAGTGACCTTAAAAGTTTTCCATTTATATATTTATATGTTTATATTTTTGTAACCCAACATAAATTCGTTAGCGTGCTGTGTTCGAATTCTTCATGAAATTTAAAAATTGAAATGGTGATTCATAAGGGATTTATGCAATATAATTTTCGTCAGAAATTATGTATCTTCATCTCGTGCCATATTTAGCTAATTTTTTTTATCGTTTCACCCCAAGCAAGGCATTCCACTGCCACATTGCGCATGGGGCTACATAGGGGAAAGGTAAATAGAAAGAGTGGTTAGATATAGGAAATGTCAGAAGGGGGTGATGATAGGTAGTTGGGAGGATGGGAAGAGTGTTTGAAAGAATGGAAGCGAGTTATTGTGTTAGGAGGTGTCTATTGACCTTACATTTAAACTCCTGGAGATTGTAGCTGTCGGGGAATCAGTCATGTGGAAGGGAATTCCACAGTTGGGAAGTACGAGAAAAGAAACTGTTGGAGTAGAAGTTGCTGTTGCATTTTATTGGTTTCACTGTAAATGGGTGGGATCTAGTTGCTCATCTAGTATCTCGTGCGAATTCGAACCTAGGGGGGCACCAGTGATCTAAGTTCATCGGAGCAGAAGCCATGAAAGTAGTTCTACTCATTATCAGACAAATTATATTTCTTCAATTGTTACTCCTTTTTTCTGCATATTAATATTTTCCTCAGTTAATCAATGTTTTTTTCTCACGCTTTTACATTATAAATCATTTTCTTGCACATTATTGTATGGATAAGCTGGATACATTCATGAAAAAGTGAGAGGTCTGGTGTGATCAAATGATGGTTTCTCAGCGTCTGCAACATAAATAGCCTAAATTGATAAATGCATTACATGACTCAGAGAAGGATATATTTAAAGTTTCCTGGAGAGATTCCGTGAAAATAAAGCTTTTGATCCAAACACAGGTTTTTACGAGAACTCACTTATTACTTCTCGTTCAAGATCTCCGACATTTATGTGTGTGTGATTGTTTTTTCTTTTTTTTTTTGTCTTTTTTAATAAAGGTATTTTAATTAAACTAGTTCTTCCTCATTTGAGCCAAATGAATTAAAATAAATAATCGTTGTTCAATTTTGTATCAAGACAGTTAAAAGAAAGAGAATGTTTTCACAGTTTTTAAGACAATACGACATATTCAAACACGTGTATAGTCATTATAACTCAAAGTAAATAACTGTAAGTCCCTTTAGATTTATATAAACAAAAATACTAGTGAAAATGAGAACCACCATGACGTGGAATCAATTAAACAAGTATTGTTGATTATCTGGTTGTATTGTGGTATTGCTGACACGAGAAATAGGAATACTGACTAAATTTGTGAATTTGGAGTCAAATGTAAATAAGATACCTAATATATAAAATGTACGCATTTTTTGTATATTTGATTATATATAAACATATGTAATGACGGCCCATACATTATATTCAAAATACAATTTTCAGGGTTTGTTTGTTTTTACCTCGATTTGTAAGTCCTAAAAGTCCTAAAAAAGTCCTAAAAGTCCTAAAAAAGTCCTAAAAAATAAATGTTAATATTATGGTCTAAAAAGAAATGACGCATATGATAATGAAATGTCCATGTGAACTGCTTGTCTGATAGTGAGACTGTCACGTGTTAGTGTGCTTAGAGAAAAGAGGCATCGATTGTCATTGGTTTAGAATGAGTAAATTAACACTAATTTTAGTTTCTATTACTATTTTATTATAACTATCATTTGACAGTATAATTACTTTTTACTTATGCTTTATGGAGACGTCACAAATTTTGCTTCGTACTTTTCTTGCTTAATCTTTTATCAAAAGTATTCAAATTATTTAAACAGTCGATTGTTTCTTTACACTTTCGTATATGTGCATTGTGGTACCATTTGGAAATGGTTTTAATCCGACTGTTCCTTCCAGTTATAAGTTAAATAACAGGACAGATTGAGTTCATATAGCCTTGGACGGCAACCATTCTACCGTAGAAGTCAATGGCAACCTACTGCTGGATAATCTTCTGCCCAACCAGTCATGTCTCTTTTTAGAAATGATCGCCCATACGTGTATCACATATAACACATAACTGAGTGATATTAAAATGGAAAAAATAGCACAATGCAATTGTACGAATCGAAATGGTGCAAGTCTCGAATAATTTGCAAAATAACGTATTTAGTAACTCTTTCAGAATATTTTTGACATTAAAGTCAATTAAACGCTGTACATTCCTTTTCACCTATTTGAATAGACAGTAATTGCTCATTAGTTAATTTGTAATCACCAAATACAACTACTCACTTTCACCATTAAGATGGAGGCGTAACAGTCACAAAAATCATTGGTAGATATTTAATTTTGTATGTGACCCTTTCAAAATGGACATGAGTTGTCTTAGTTGGTGCTTAACGAATTACCTGGTAACAGATAAACATGTTTTCAGGAATCGAAAAGTCAATTAAAATTGTGAAAGTCTGTAATTTCTTTGTGCTAGAGAAACCATATAAAATAATGATTTTTAATGTAGGCAGAAAGCTCTAGACAAAAGTAGAGATAGATAGATAGATAGATAGATAGATAGATAGATAGATAGATAGATAGATAGATATACGCAGATGTAGAAAGATATAGATAGATAGATAGATAGATAGATAGATAGATAGATAGATAGATATACGCAGATGTAGAAAGATAGATAGATAGATAGATAGATATACGCAGATGTAGAAAGATATAGATATATAAATGTAGATAGATAGATAGATAGATAGATAGATATACGCAGATGTAGAAAGATATAGATATATAAATGTAGATAGGCATTATATAGATAGATAGATAGATAGATAGATAGACAGACAGACGCAGGCAGCAATAAATAGGACATCAATAAACATAGATATAGCCAGACATATACAAATGTATAGATATTTTAAAACAAATGTGTTTATTTTACACTCATTTTTATGAGTCTCTTCAAAAGCGGAAAAATGTTACGTTCAAAAAACATTCTATAGCTTTTAATTCATAAATCATTCTGTTGAAATGTTCAAATACATTAATTAAAGGTTGTAATTGCTCAGTCATCAGATACATATGCTTTGAAGCTCGTTTAAGTATCGAACATTCCTTAGTTTTCATTTTCGCTTAGATTTTTTCAGAAAAATTAGACAATAAAATAAACATAATACTACACCAAAGTGCATTTTTATTGTTAAGATACCGTTCTAATTCTTATTCTTCCTGTGACTATTTCTTTTATAAATTATTTCTAATTGTTTAATCATTTTTTATAATTAGAAGTTTCATTATTTCTTAACGTTTTTTATTTTCATAAGTATTTTTTCTCTTTTCTAACTTAAATGTTTTTGGAGGAATTTGATTCCTTATTGATTTTAAATATTTACTTCCTTATTGCCGATTTTTTTCTCTTATCGATTTTGCAATTGTTACGCCATTCACGCATTCAAATTTTACTGTTTCATTACTCCAGTTTCGCAAGATTTTTAAAATTTTTCAAACATTTTCTCAAATAAATTTTTTCAGCACTTTAAAAATAATTTATATTTTATTTTTAACTGCTTTCCCAGTTTTACCTTAAGAATACGTTTACACTTCTTGAATGTTATCTTCACAAATATTATTTACAGTTTTTTCGAGCAGGTATTTTTCACTCAAAACCTGCTATTGTGATCATTTTAATATAAAACGGAGGAAAAACGTATGTACAATATTTATATCCGCATTATTATTAAAAGCAAAACTCATTTACAAAGGAGATCTCTGAAAGCCATAATAGAAAAACGGAAGCTTAACCGTATATATATATATATATATATATATATATATATATATATATACGAAACTTGGTTATAAACAACCGACAATTTGAATTGAATTGTTTGAACATTATTATTATTATTATATTATATTATTATTGTATTAAATTATATTTTATCGATACTAGTATTTAAGTAGATATTCTGGCCCACATTTTCGTAATAAAAATTTATCGTAAATAATCAGGACAGTAGATATAAATATACAATACTGTTTAAATTAAAAAAAACAGAATATCTACTTCAATCCGAATATCGATAAAAAATAATGTTCAAACAATTGATTTCAAATTGTCGATTGTGTATAACCAAGTTTCGTTAAAATTCATTAATTTCTGTAACATGTGTATATATATATATATATATATATATATATATATATATAACACATCATTCAATAAATCACGGGCCTAACTAATAAAACAAAATCTTCTAGGCAAACTTCGATTTTATTCATCAACCTTTTAGGGATTTACATTGATTCCAACGCTTCTGTAACAATTCGATGCCTTTTGTGTAGAACGCTTTGTTTTTGGTCTCAAAAGGCCCCTCACTCTCCGATATCACTTCTTCTTTGGAGCCGAATCTCTTTTCCTGGAACATTTCTTTTGAGGTCTGCAAACAGCCAGAAGTCGCTGGAAGCCAGACCTGCAGAATATAGTGTGGATGTGGAAGCAATTCAAAGTGCGATTCATGTAGCTTTGCCAGCTATACGGTCGACTTGCGACGCGTTGCGTTGTCTTGGTGAAAGATCACTTATTTCGTCTTCATTTGTGGCCGTTGGTTTGCGATTTCTTCCTTCAAATGCTGTTGATAGTTCTTTCTTTCTCAAGGTAATCGATGAACAAAATACCTTGTGTATCCCAAAATACGGAGGCCAACACCTTTTCTGCTGTTGTGTGCGTCTTTGGACGATTTGGTCGGCTTTGGCTTGCTGCCATCTACTCAGATGACTACATATTTGACACCGGAGTGAAGTGGTGCTTCCATGGACAATTAGCGATTTTGGGAGACCTGAACATTTAGCATCATTTATGTCTGTACGACCGCGTATACAGTCAGTATCAGTCAGTCAGTGCCATACGTGATACACGCTTGGGCGATCATGTCTCGAAAGAGACATGACTGACTGGGCAGAAGATTATCCCGCAGTAGGTTGCCATTGCTTTCTGCGGTAGACTGGTTGCCGACCAAAGCTATAGAACCCAATCTGTCCTGCTATTTAACCCATAACTGGAAGGAAGAGACGGATTAATACCTTTCCCAAGGGTATTTGCGCGTAAGTGAATACAATGGATTCTGCTGGAATTCGAACTTGGCTCCCCGCTGAACCAAACGTCCGTCTAAGGTACCTAACGCGACGCCCATGAGATCCCCTAAAGAGTGTCGGTCGATATAGACAGCAGGACGGTGGCCACGGAAGTCGGAATCCGCTAAGGAGTGTGTAACAACTCACCTGCCGAATCGACCGGCCCCGAAATTGGATGGCGCTGGAGACCGTCGCGGCGAGGAGCACGCGCCTGCAAAAAACTGCGCGCGCGTAACTGATGCCGCGACGAGTAGGAGGGCGCCGCGGTGAGCAGGGAAGCCTAGGGCGCGAGCCCGGGTGGAGCCGACCGCGAGTGCAGATCTCGGTTTTAGTAGCAAATATTCGAACGAGACAGTCAGTATACCAGGCGAAATCCATTTGAAGGTTGGCATTTCAGAAAAACCATATAGATTATTTATTAGTGGTGCCATTTATATGTCAGGCCCAGAATTTGAGTGATGTGATATATATATATATATATATATATATATATATACCCTTTGGATAATGAATTGAAACAAAACTAATAATATCTTCCTAGGATTTATCTATACTTCAGAGATGAGGTATTATTTAGATTATTTATATTGTTTGGACAGTTGTCCTCTGCTTTATTGCCATGTTTATGAAAAAACCATATAGATTATTTATTAGTGGTGCCATTGGTGGTGCCATTATTAGAAAAAAACCATATAGATTATTTATTAGTGGTGCCATTTATATGTCAGGCCCGGAATTTGAGTGATGTGATATATATATATATATATATATATATATATATACCCTTTGGATAATGAATTGAAACAAAACTAATAATATCTTCCTAGGATTTATCTATACTTCAGAGATGAGGTATTATTTAGATTATTTATATTGTTTGGACAGTTGTCCTCTGCTTTATTGCCATGTTTATGACGTTTCGTCCTCAAAGACACGTCATATTCAGTGAAATATTCCAAATAGTCGTGTGTTTCATACCTAGCTACTGCAGTGGTGAATAAATTAATTAGAGAGTTGAGTTAAAGGGAGATTATTACAAAAAATCCAGAAGTAACATCGCACATGGAATGAAAATGATATACTCCAGTGATCGAAATAAAGGCGTTCGGTTCGAAATTCCAGTACCTGAAGAACGCCGGTGCTTACAACAGCCGAAACTTTGTAAACATAGCCCTAAAGAAGAGAACAAATCTTCAAACAATGTAAATCATATCTTCCTAGTATCTTTCACTTAGTCCCTGATCATGTATATGTCGTCTTTTGGCATGTTTTTTTCCTCTTCAGAACCACACGTTTCTTTACGTTTTAAGCTGATGGATCTAGTTTGTTTCCTTGATGACACAGCTGACATTTGAGAACCTGACTAATAATATCCGCGATATCTTCTCAAGGCTTTCCATTATGTTAGTGTTGGGTAGAAAATTAAGCATTGAAAGCAAAATTCCTCTACACTTTTACAAAACTTCACTATGACTTATGAAATCCTGGTTTTGCCAAATAGAAAAATGATTGACCACGTGCTTAAAGAAAAAGTCGAAACCGGATTTCGCAAGTAGATGTTAAATTGATTTTTTCTGAAACGATTTTCAAGACTAAAAGACTTAAACATCCAGTGCGAAAAGACTAACTATAAAATGCTTAGGTTAATGTCAGTCTAACAGTCAAATGGGAGCAGCGAAACGACTCACTAAAATGTAACGCGAGAAACTTCAATCGACCTTTACCTACATATGCACGAATAAACTCATTCCAACAAATTACTACTATGAACATTTCTACAATACTTGGACATTAATTTCTACCAATTTTTGTTCTTCTGTTTTAATATACAAAATGTATATTTTCATTCTTCCACGCATTCCAATCTGCTGACAATCTTCTGATAAAAGGCTTCTGATAATAAAGAATAAAATTGTAAGCTGTAGGGTTATGCTTCACACAGGGCCGAAACAATAAAGACTAACCATCTCCCTACGGCTTCATGTTCCTGCATCGCTTCCTTGGAGTAACGCCCATCGCAGTCAATGGCTGCAAGATAACTAATCGACAGTTGAGACACTAGTGATGGGCGTGATAAAAATTTGATGCATTTGCGGATGACACACTCTTCAAGGATTAACAAATTTCATCATACACTCCGAAAATAGATTCATATTATATCAAAACATTTGAGTTGGAATGGAGTTTTACAAACGAGAAATGAGAATTGAGGAGAAATAAACTGTAAGCAATGAAGTTACGGCTATATCTACCTATCTCAATTGTAAATTAATGAGATCTCGATGCCTGCTAAGTATTACGCTTAATTTCATAACAGAGCAAAGAGCAAACCCGAGAAAGTATTTATAAAACAGGTACAGATCGGAAACTTTATGACGGTAGATAAGAAAACTGAAACCGAGCCTTCCGGTCTGATTTTTTTATCTTATCAAGGAGAAAAGTTGAATAGCAGGGGAACTGGACCATATGTGACAGCAATATTCTAAGCGTGGACGAATGGTAGACATTTAGATATATACATAGATATATACAATACATTCTGGAGAGATAAATTGCCTCGTATGACACAGTGAAGTAACATTCCGAGCATTTGACTTAGAAATTGATTCAATATCGTTTTTCCACTTCAAGTCAGTCGAGAACGTTAGCACAATGAAGTATATCATTCTGCGACTGCCGGATTACAATGATGATGATCTCGGCATTAACGACGAACAACAAGAACAATATACAGGTAAATATAACTTATATTTTTATTCTTCGTCGGTGTATGGGTTCAAAGGGAATCACGCACATTCGAGGGAGTTGTCGGGAGTCTTAGGTGTTGTTTTCTATTCTCCTCTCTTCTCTGCGTTCTGTTTATCTTCTGTCGGTTTTTTACCATTTGACCAGAAAACGCCCGATCTTATATATGCTGAAATTTTTACGTATTTTTACTTTCTCAAGTTTTCACTTAATTGTGTCATAATTTGCTAGTAAATTATTTTCGCCGACTATTGTCATTAAATCTGTCTGCCTTTCAGTTAATCACGTTTCTGTCAGACTGTTTAAATTTTCTGCCTTTGAAGTCGACCACACTTCTGTCGTTCTTGCTTTTGATGTGAATCATATTTCTATTGGGTCACAGAAATATATTGCATTTCTCTTATTTCCACATTTTAAAATGCTCACCTATGAATATCTTAAGTGAATCTCTCCTCCACCACAACACTCCCAGTCAATTGTACAAAAACATATGCAAATAATAACATGAGAAAATTTTTTTGACTTTGAAAATTTTCAAAAATTTGTTAATTGCAAAGCTTTCCTTCTTGCTATCTTGTTGCAGAGGCACATAAAAGCAATCTATGATACAGCAAAAAACTTGCAAACATGCGTAATACAAAATCATCAATTTCAAAGATGATATTTTTCTCTCTACTTACAGCAATTGTGTCCAAGTTTCTTCATTATTAATTCTATACAAAAGTCAGTTTACATAATATAAACTGTATGTACGACCATACGATCATAGGCGGTAACAGCGCCCAAATTTACAAAATGACTTCGGGTAAGTGACCTTCGAAAATACAATGTGTACCTCTAATTGGGTTTAACGCCATACATGTAATTTCTTTAATTTAAAACTTACTATGTTTGAACACGGAAATCTGACATTATATGCAGTTATTGTCAAAGTAGAAAACAACAACAAACAAAATGAAAAACGAAGACAAATTTTGTAAGTGCCTAATTGTATCTTTAAATGATTGGCATTCGATTTGCTTTGAGATTAGTTGTATCAGTTTATATTCCAATTGACTTACTCTCAAAACAATGGGTCTGTCACACTCCCATTAAACGTAACGTTTTCTACACGGACTGCAACTTCCGCATCCATTGGTACAAGAAGAAAATCTCTTTATCGCAAGTGTTCTTCATTCCTCCCGCAGTTTTTCTTTTTATTGCATATCAGAGTATGTCTAACATCGTTTATTACGGTGGTTCTTATAGTACTTCAAATTACCAATTTTAAAGTTCAGGTAAAAGAACTCTCACATAGCTGCTTTCAACCTGAGCTTACGCAAACTACCCAAGACTGTGTCTATGTGCATTACACCGTCTTCTACCATATTCGAAACCATCAACATCTCATTCAGTAAAGAAGAGGTCGAAAATATTTATTCAGTTAGTGTTATGGTACCCTTCTACGAGGAATTAACTCTTCTTCTTACGATATATATAATTACTTGCGTGACTTCCGGAATGGTGTTTAACAGCAGTTGACAACAGTTAAGTGCGCGTTTAAAGCCAGCTCCTATTCAGGCAATAAGCAGCGTAACTGAATCGTTCGGTCTTACTTATTTCTATTTACTTATTACTACCACTTGCTTTTCATATCTTGTTCTCGTTTTACTAATATACTTTTCTGAACCTATCTTCTGTGCTATGTGCTTACTTTCGACCAAACCGGTCACTCGGCGAAGTTTCGCCACAACACTACAACATAGTGGCGGCGAAGATTTGAGTTAAAATTTGCCTCATCGAATTGGCAAAGAAGATCCACAACAGTTTCTAACTACTTCATTTGCCCCATCAGCTTTATTTCTTTCGACAACTCTATTTTGCCCACCAACTTTATTTCCTTTGCCAACTACATTTCCTTTCCCCGGCTAACTCTATTTCTTTCACCAAAACTATTTCTCTCATCGCCGTTTCACCCGCCAATCCCTACGCATGCACGCTCTGTCAGACGTACTACACTAACAAATATGTTCGAATACGCTACATTTTTTAACACTATGATCAGAATTAGCACGAAATCGAAAAAATGTATGCTGTTTTTTCTTTAAATTTTTTAAAAAGGAATTTTTTATAATAAAAAAGGAGAGTATATACAATGTAAAACGAAAAGTCAATTACCTTTGCTTGATATACCACGATCGTTCAGCGTCCTCACAGATGGCCACCGTTATCAATTTATGTTTTGAAAAATACCAAAAACATAGCAAGTCACTGCACACCAAATGATGTATAAAGTATAATATCTCTTCTGCTACTGAATAACAACGATGATGTTCGTCAATGAAGAACAACTAGAACAATATATATATATATATATATATATATATAGGAAAAACTACCAAAAATTTGTAAGGTTCTAAATGTATTTTTTGACAGTATTTCTTTATTTCTGTTATTATATAAATATATATATATAATAATAGAAATATATAATAATAGAAATAAATAAATACTGTAAAAAAATACATTTTTAAACTTACAACGTTTTGGTAGTTTTTCCTATATATATATATATATATATATACACACGAAAAATATAAAGTGAGCCAAAACCTACCGCGGTTTCACACTACAGATCGTCAGGGAAAAGGCCTTTTCCCTGATGATCCTTAGTGTGAAACCGCAGTAGGTTTTGGCTCACTTTAGATTTTTCGTGTGTTTTTGCTCTACTATTGTATTTTAGTACTTTCGTATTGTGCACTTTTTCTTGTGTTTGGTTCCGTTTGGGTCTTCTTTCCTTACTGCGGAATATTGAATGTTTGTTCTTGTTCCGCTGGTTTCTTTATTTTCTCCCCATTTATCCGACGATTTAGTACGCCGGATTGTAACGGATTTAGGTTCTGTTTGTTAATGGTTTTTTCGAAAGTTTATATTGGCATAAATTTAGGTAGTGCATTCTTACAGAGTCTAAGTAGTTATTATTATCATTATAATAATAGAAATATATAATAATAGAAATAAATAAATACTGTAAAAAAATACATTTTTAAATTTACAACGTTTTGGTAGTTTTTTCCTATACATATATATATATATATATATATATATATATATATATATATATATATTGTTTTAGTTGTTCTTTTTAGTAGTTTTTCCTATACATATTAAGACAGTATACGTGGATAATCATTATGCTATTGACGGCTGTGGGGAAAGGTAATCAGGGAAATAATTCATATGTGAAGGAGTCATCGGGAGTCGCTGACTTGCGACTGTTTCCTTATGTTCTCCTCTCCTCTCTGCGATCTCTCGTCTTTTCGAGTTTTCGTTTAATTGCGTCATCTAAGTTTAGGTACATCTTTAAATAATATTCGCTGACTATTTCCTTTAAGTCTGGCTGCTTTTAATATAATCACACTTCTGTCGGTCCTGTTTTTATTTCCTGCCTTTGAAGTCGATATCTACGACGTAAACATGGCAACAAACATGAGGACAATAGTCCGAATAATGTAATTAGTGTAAATACTACCACATCTCAGAAGTATAGACAAAAACACTGATTGTAGTTCCTACATAAATTAGCAGCCATAAACTATACCGTTGAAATGTCTTATCAACGCATAAAGTACATACAGAGTAATAATAATTGCTAGGTCTACTCATAAGCAAACATTTACAAAATTCGTGATATCATATTTTCATCTCTGGGCAGAAATATTTACTGTATTAATGTATAAGTTGATTGAGATTAGTGTACCGATTATTAGTTCGAATTTACTGAGTTCAAGCTCCGGAATATGTTTTGCATTCATTTCTTTGAAAAGGCCTGACTCCGTTATTTTGCTCCCACCATCGACGTGTTTAAAATGAGGCAGCTTGGGTTTTTCGATATTATGGCTATTTACCAACAAGAAATTTGAAGAGCTATGGTCACCTATTTGAAGGAACACGACATTGAAAACACAGAGAAATAACTGACTAGGCGAGAAATAGTATAAAATCAATGGTCATATTGGCTTGTTCAGTTAGAATCAACGTTGATAGAATTGTTTTCTATGGATTATCAACATTTTGCAGGTTGTTTAAAGCCAGAAAAATGTAGTAATAAACACGCCTCCAATTAAAGCAGATAGACTTAACATCTGGTCATAAAACAGCGCCCACTACCATTCTGACAGAGATGCGAAAATGCCAAACCCAAAGCGCGTGCACATATTAAACCATAAATTAAAGCAGACAGATATATCATCAAATCGTAAAATGTCGGCACTATAACTTAAAAAAAAGAGTCGAAAAAGCAAAATCCTACTACCGCTCACATTTATATAAACCATAAATACACTCACATACATAAACTAACCAACTTACGGGTACACGCACACGCACACACTCACTAGAATTGACGACAGAAGTAGCAGCGAAAGGGAACCATTTGTTTAAAGGCATGGTCCAACAGCGGACGGACTTGAAATCAAAATCTCCTATCATTCTGAAAATGAGATTCTGATCTTGAAATTTTAATGAACAATAAATAGGTAATAGCCAACACCTTTCTTACCTTCCTTTATTATGCTAAACGTATTGTGATAGCCTTCAAATACTTACCTATACATATTTTAGATTGTCACAGCTTTTTCTTTCTTTGGAGATTATTATTTATTGACACAAGTTTTAGTAAATAACTACTTACTAAAGGAAGAGGACGTGGATTCATAGCTTTTCTAAATAATTGCTTAATTGCGCATAATTGAATATAACGCCCACAGCTGCAATTGGAACATTGCTCTACGATTAACAATCCCGAGCCTTTATTCAATACACCGTCCCAGCTTACAGAAACTGCTATTCCTTAGCGGTCACCCATCTAGGTACCAACCAGGCTTGATGTCGTAAAAATTTTTGATCGTATAGAAACTAAGGTGTCAACGTTAGTTGGGTTTTCTTGTGTGTTGTTTAATGGGAGAATCTCGAAATAACCTTAACGATTAAGCTTTCAAGAAGAAGAACATGTGAGTAAATTTTAGAATTGCAATGGTATGAAGAAGACTATAAAAGTTCGAAGTCAAAAATGAAAACATAAGTCATCCTTTCCAGGAAATATTTAGTTTTTCGCTTTTGGTGTTTTGAGGATTTCTATTGTAGACACCACTATTCCGTATTTAATAACAATACGATCGTACATTTGTAATGAAATGGAATAGTGCATATGATACGTAATGATATAAGACGGGGTATTCGTAGTTTACTGAATTTCCTTGACGATGTAGAAATCTTATAGAACAACAAGCCAGTAATCAACTAGAATAGAAGTTGAGTCCAACTGACAAAAAACCACCAGGGTAAATTGGTAGGTGGTTTAAATAATAACCTGGGAGATTCCATTCTGTTACAGGCAAGTCTATTCTGTAAGCAGTGATTGGCTGATAATTTCAGTGTGTACATTGAGCTCCATAAATATTGAGCACAATATCCACCATTTGTCTTTGGGCCACATAGGGACATGTATTCAGTTACAACCCTGTTTATTTTTGTCTGCCAACTGGACGCTAGTTGGACACATCAGGAAGGTGAGTCTCACAATCTTGAATGTTCACCTTCCTACAGGGAGACAAAAGAAGACCACCATGTTGAAAGATAAGTTATTTGACTTTTACAGACGACATCAAATACGTTGAGAGAAATTAAGAAAAGAGAAAAGTATTGGCATAAAGAAAGATGATTAAAAGGAAATACCAAAAATGCCAACGATGCAAAACTTTAGGAACGATAAATAGAAATTGATATATATTACTTATATGACTTACTATAGTTAAAAGGAAGAATAAGTTATTTGACTTTTACAGACGACACCAAATACGTTGAGAGAAATTAAGAAAAGAGAAAAGTATTGGCATAAAGAAAGATGATTAAAAGGAAATACCAAAAAATGCCAACGATGCAAAACTTTAGGAACGATAAATAGAAATTGATATATATTACTTATATGACTTACTATAGTTAAAAGGAAGAATAAGTTATTTGACTTTTACAGACGACACCAAATACGTTGAGAGAAATTAAGAAAAGAGAAAAGTATTGGCATAAAGAAAGATGATTAAAAGGAAATACCAAAAATGCCAACGATGCAAAACTTTAGGAACGATAAATAGAAATTGATATATATTGCTTATATGACTTACTATAGTTAAAAGGAAGAATAAGTTATTTGACTTTTACAGACGACACCAAATACGTTGAGAGAAATTAAGAAAAGAGAAAAGTATTGGCATAAAGAAAGATGATTAAAAGGAAATACCAAAAATGCCAACGATGCAAAACTTTAGGAATGATAAATAGAAATTGATATATATTACTTATATGACTTACTATAGTTAAAAGGAAGAATAAGTTATTTGACTTTTACAGACGACACCAAATACGTTGAGAGAAATTAAGAAAAGAGAAATGTATTGGCATAAAGAAAGATGATTAAAAGGAAATACCAAAAATGCCAACGATGCAAAACTTTAGGAACGATAAATAGAAATTGATATATATTACTTATATGACTTACTATAGTTAAAAGGAAGAAGCAACTAGAAAGAAGTTAAATGCAAACGATGACAAAGGTAAAACTTAAATCAGAATAAGATACAAATAAAATAATAGTAATATTAACAGTAAATATTAATAAAATTGAGGTATGAGTGTACAATGTGTTCTAATAAGAACTGTACAAAAACTCGATTTTTTTCAGAAATTACATAAACACAAATGTGCATATATCTTTGAAGATAAATAAAAATCACCGTGATAGTTAATGCAATGAATTATCTATTTAAAGTAAAATTTCCACATACCTGTCATCTTCAAAAAATATTTATTGTATGCAATAACATTTTATTCTACTCTACTAGAATATTGTCTTTGACAGGTAGTAGAAATATATATAAAACCTGGTGGTGACATTTAGGATGTGAGTTGTGGTGCAATGGATATCGGCTCGGAACGAGAAATCGGGGAGCCGAGTTCAAATTCCAGTTGATTTCATTGCATTCACTTACGCACAAATACCCTTGGGAAAGGTATTAATCCGTCTCTTCCTTCCAGTTATGGGTTAAATAACAGGACAGATTGGGTTCTATAGCCTTGGCTGGCAACCAGTCTACCGCAGAAAGCAATGGCAACCTACTGCGGGATAATCTTCTCCCTAGTCAGTCATCCCTCTCTCCAGACATGATCGCCCAAGCGTGTTTCACGTATGGCACTTAACTGACTGACAGTAAGGCAAATTTTAAGCACCTCGCAAACTGTTTTAAGAAATGGATATAATTCGAACAGAAAACAAGCAGACAAGTTTCGGAATACAAACTGTGTAGGCTGTACACCAGAATTCTCAACCAGGGTCCATATAGACACTGGAGAGGTGGGTCATGTAACATTCTTGAGGGTGCACAAGAATTAACATATGATCCGAGTTAATACTTTCGTGGTTCATAGGGAAATTTCGCTTCTGAACGGGTGTTACAACAAAGTTCTCATTTCACTGAATAAATTTGCATGTTTTATTTACTAATACACATATTTTAAAAATAGTTATTAGTTTTTTTCACAGGTATACATACATTTTCAATAGAAGTTATGTTTACTTTCATTTAATTAGTTTTACTTCAAAATAGATCATATATATTTACTATAGCCTCGACATATTTGCGAAAGACATTAGAGTAATGAAGAATCTCTACTGGCAGCAAACTGCTTGCATACGGACAGCTAACGAATTCATCTGATCTACAAAGATAGAAAGAGCGTAAGACAAGTATCTGTCTTTCCCACTGATCTATTCAACTTGTACAGCGAGACTGTTTTGAGAACCCTAGATGCTATGTCAGGATTTGTCATCAGAGTCCACAATTTGAACAACATAAAATACGCAGACGATACAGTGCTGATTGCAGACACAAAAAAGGAAACTACAAGACCTCCCACAGAAGGTAGCTGAAGAAAGTGACAAAAAAGGACTACAAATAAATTGCTAGAAAACCGAATGCTTGGTCTTCAGCTAAAAGAGCAGCCCAAAATGCTAAATAAAGTTGAGGGATACTAAAATCAAGCAGGTACAAAAATTTTAAATACCTGGGAATTGTTCTAACAGAAACGGAAAGTGCAACACAGAGATCCAAAGGCGAATTGGCATGGCGAAGGACGCGTTCTAGAAGCTGAGTAAAGTATTAAGACGCAAGAAACTTTCACTAGAGAGAAAGAAGTGATACTAGACTGCTATGTGATATCAGTTCTTCAATATGGCAGTGAATGTTGGACAATATCATCAAACATGAACGAAAAAATTGAAGTAGCTGAAACGTTGTTCTATAGAAGGTTGATGTGGATATCATGGGCATAGCATGTAAGCAATGATAAGGTGTTGGAAAGAATGGAAACGAAAATGACATTAATTGTGGGCCTCAGGAAGAGACAACTGACGTTCTTGGGACATGCAACGAGGAAGGAGTGCTTGGAGAGCCTAATACTAACAGGCTAGGCTTACGGCGATATCACGTTGAATACCGGTTAGCATGTAAGCAATGATAAGGTGTTGGAAAAAATGGAAACGAAAATGAAATTAATTGTGAGCCTCAGGAAGAGAAAACTGAAGTTCCTGGGACATGCAATGAGGAAGGAGGGCTTGGAGAGCCTAATACTAACAAGACAGGCTTACGGCCATATCACGTTGAATACACCGGTTCTCGCTCGGTCAGTACTTAGATAGGTGACCGCTTGGGAATACCAGGTGCTATAAGCCTGTAGTGACGGATGTGCGTTGTGGTGAAGTGGGTATCGCCTCGGAAAGAGAAAACGGTGAGCCGAGTTCGAATTCCAGTTGAATACCCTGAATTCCCTTAAGCACTGGTACCCTTGGGAAAGGTATTAATCCGTCCCTTCCCTCCAGTTATGGGTTAAATAACAGGGTAGGATTTGGGGATCCTGCCCTTAAAGATAAATCCCAATGAATCTTGATATCGAAAAGAAAAATATTACTAGACACAAAATTTATATAAAAAAGACAGCAATAAATTGTTGAAAGAAAAACGTATTACTAGCAACAACAAAAAAATAGCAATAAATGGCCCGCCGAGGTTGATAACGAACTAACAGGCCAGATAGAGGGGAAAATATACAGAGAAAAGCAGCGGATAACATATTTGAAGAGCCTGAACAGGTGGATGACAGAACGGGGGTTGCGAGTTATTACGAGTTATTACACGACTAAGCGCGATAAGAGCCACCAGAGATAAGGAAATGTGGAAGGCCATGATCGCCTATGTCCTGAAAAGACAGGACACCTAGAAGAAAAAGAAGAATATCTATAATTCAATTGCTAAACTTATTTATTAGTAAATAATAAAATGAGCTTTTTTCATCAAATAGCTATACATTCTCTTGCCTTGTTTTTCTAGATTCTAACTTTTGCCTCATTACCACTTTTACTTTTATTATCCAGTCATTGAAACATGTAAAACAGTTTAGTAGCCGTTTCTTCATGATTATCTTACGGTCGTTATACCACTGGAAAGTTAAATAATCCAGAAGCTTTTACTTCATTAGCATCATTTATATTTCTTTATTTTCTTTAGAACGTCTACGCTACTCATGTGTTCTGTCTATTCTCATTGTCAGTATTGGTTTCTTGAAGCGTATATCTAACTTGAAGTCATATTTTCAACTCTCGAGAGACTGTTGTGCATTAAATGTTCTGTAGGGGATCATATATTAAATGAAAGATCAGTAATCCGTCTTATGTTTCTACTGTCTTTTTCATAATAGTTGTTTTCCTTCCGTAAAACGTTTCACTAATTATATGCGATTTCTTATTTTCGTGTGCAATTTTTCGTTGTTTGTCACGAATCAACCATATAATTAAATGCCCATATCTACTTGATGTTGATGCTTTCATTGCGTAACTCACACCTGTCACTGTCTCTTTTGATAACAATCAAGGCAGGAATAAAATACTATTGAATATCTTACAGTACTGAGGAATTATGCATTCATTTAAATCTCAGTAAAATCAGTTTCAAATTGTGGAGGAAAAATGATATGATCTTAACAGATTTAAGTATGAAATACAGCATTTTTCGAGAAGATTAACTGGTCCACTATTTTTCTGTTTATGATATCATCATCATGTGTAGAGATTACCAGATGCAAAACACAAGTGGAATATTATCCAGCAGATGGAAATGATGAATAACGAGTTGCGTTTGAAAGATAATATCTGCAGCTACTATGTTCGAATTACATTTTACATATAAAACATTCCAATGTAGTAACGCACAAGTAGGAGATTTTAGACAAATGTAATTGCTATAACAGATATCAGGATATTCATCATATTAACAGAAGTACAACAGTATAAAGTAATAAACGTGATTCCTTAGGGGCATATATTTGTATATGAAGAAAAATAATAGAAACTCAAATGCAACAAAAATCATGAGTGTTGTGGATGAGTGGTGAAATCCAATAAATACACAACGCAGTGTAATACGGTAGAAAACGAAATATACTGAAGCGAAATGTATACAGAGAGGGTTAGTAGAACGTCGTACAATACGGTTAGTCGAATACGAAAGAATACTTGATAATACGAGACGTGAGACTTGGCAATTTTACCCTCAGGACTAGATCGCTGTGATACTCTAACAATATTTATTTTTGTATTACTACAGAAAATGTGGTACAAGGCCGAATACGGGGATGGGGGGAAGGCTGGTCTTCATCTAGTCTTAACGTTAAATTTAGCTAGTCACAATCACTGACACAAGCATGCCACAGTATTCCTTTCACCAAAACAACGCTTTCTTACTTACCTTTCTTTCCACGTCCACCATAATACCACAGTGTCTCTATGAATTCCTAACTAAAAAACCAATATGTAAAATGTTTGTCTGGGGGGGAAGGGGAATAACAATATAAAAATCCTCAATGAATATTTACAAGATAAAACAAATTATATACAAGACCCTAATAACTCCTCCCAAGCCAAAGAACACATAGAGCTCGGCCTTCGTCAGTGACGGTAACAGATTGCTACAGACAGAACTGGCCTCAAAGACAAAGAGCTTTCCCCGCAGAATGCGAACCATGATGCCTTCAACAAACTCTGCACTGAAAGAAGGCGTGGTCCACGGACTCCACCTCCCCAGTACATCGCAGTTTGGAGATTTCTCCAAGCCCGCTGCACAAAGCCTATTGCCGACCCAGAGGGCCCCACGTGTCACCAGCCAGGTGAGTGATGCCTCATCATTAGTGAAACATTTTAACCCGGGAGCCCAAGGCCATAATGAGCGAGCCTCCTGTTTCGTAAGACCAAGGTCGCCAATAAAATCATTCCGAGCGGCTTCCCGAACTAAAATTTGATATAATGCCTGACTCGACAACGCCTGAACGTCGGAGAGATCATCTGTCGCCCGTTGGAGTCGTTTCAGAGCTATCCGACATTCACAATAGAAGGCGCACTCGCCACGTTGTAAACGGCTGGCCACTTTTTCAGACGAGTGCACACTTCTCAGGAATGGGAAGTTCTTATGGGCGTCTTCCTTCCAGAGGTCGCCATCCCCATCCGTTTGCTGGGTTGCACTAACACTGTAATCCACTGATGACTACTACTTAGGAAGAGTCCATATTAGTGTAAACAGAGAAGGGGCCCTGACAATGAGAAGCAACACCAGATTGATATCTTCTTCTTCTTCTTCTGTGACATGTCCTTTCAGAACATAAGACATCATAGCCTTCAACGTCTCCCAATCACTGGTGTTTATTAGTATTCTTTCTCCTGTTACACCATCCAACTCCCGCCCTAACATCCACCTGCTTTACCCCGGTCATTCTTTCGTTCTGACACGTGAGTATCAATCCCTCAAGACCTCCTTACTCATTACATGTCCTAGGAACTTTAGCTGTCTTTTCTTGATGCTCAGTATTGTTTTTCGTTTCCATCTTTTCCAAAACTTTATCATGGCTCTTGTGCTCGATTCATGATATCCACAGCATCCTTCTATATAACCACAGGTCAAGTGCTTGAAGTTTTTTACTTCATCTTTGTTGTGATTGTCCAGTATTCACTGCCATATTGAAAAACTGATATCGCACACCAATCCAATACTCTCTTTGTTTTTGTAGCTAAATTTTTCCGTCTCCCAATCCTCTACTCAACTTCTGAAATGCGACATTTGCCATGCCAATTCGCCTTCGGATCTCTGTGTCGTTCTATCCGTCTTCTGTTCGAAAACTTCCCACATATTTAAATTTTTTTACCTGCTTAAGTTTAGTGTAACCCACCTGTATTTGTCATTTTGGGCTGCTTTTTTTTTCTTTTTTTGATGACTATGCATTCGTTTTTCTTTTGTTTTGTTTTTTTGTAGTTTATTTGTTTTTCTTTCTTTTCTCTCTTTTCAGCTACCTTCTGTAGGATATCTGGTAGTTTCTTTTCCGTGTCTACTATCAGCACTGTATCATTTGTGTACATTATGTTGTTCAGTTTGTGGCTTCCGCTGACGAATCCTAGCATGAATTCTAGGGTCCTCAAAACAGTGTTGTTCAATACAAATTGAATAGATCTGGTGAAAAGCCACATTTTACGACACTTTCTATCTTTGTATTTGTGCTGAATTCCTTTCCTGTCCGTATGCAATTAGTTTGCTGCCAGTAGGGATTCTTGATTACTTTGATGTTTTTTCTCAAATATGTCGAAGTAGCTCAGCATTTTTATCAATTCTTTGTGGCGTACTTTGTCGAACGTTTTCGCATAATCTATAAAACATAGACACACGTTCTTTTTCATTTGTATTACCCTTTCTAACAGCATCCCAATCATAAATATTGTCCCTTATTCCAGTGTCTTTGACAAACCCGCACTGTTGTTGTTTTATCTCTGACCTGATTCTGCTTTGTGCTCTATTCATCAAGGTCAGATGATTATTTGTGTTATATGTTTCATCAAACTGATTGTTCGGTGGTGTTCGTAGTCGTTTGCACCTGGCGTCTTATGTAGTGCTGTGAATATTGACCTGCTTAGGCAGTCCGGTGTAAAAATTACTGTTATAAATTTCATTTATTATTTCTGCAATTTTCTCTATGCCGAATTCGCTGGGGCTGTCAGTATTTCTATTACAATGCCGTCTGATCTAGCTGCTTTATTTCTATTCATTTTGTCAATTGCAGCTTCCACTTCTGACCTTGATATTTCCGGTCTGTCCTCATCTTTGTGTATTGTCAGTTGCTTTATCTTGTTGAGGAAAAGAGCTGTTATATATTCTTTCCATTACTTGAGTATTTCTTCTTTCTCTAGTATGTTCGTTCCGTCCTTTGATTTTATACATTCTGTCCAGGTGCATGTTTTTCTTTTATCCTGGTAGTTCTCTTCTTTCTTTATGCGTGTCGGCTTTATTAATCCTGCTCAGTCTCTCTACTTCTGCACATTTGTTGTTGAGTTATTCTTCTTTAGACTTTGCATTTGCTCCATATTTCCTTGTGTAGTTTCTTGTATTCCGTTCCACCTCTTGGCATACTTTTCTGTCTCCTTTACATCATGTCTCTATTACTATTATTGCTATTACTAACATTCATATTATTATTATTGCTAGTATTATAACATGCTGAAGTTTCTTGACGCTAAATGATCTTTGGTTTGTATATTATCCCTCTTCTCTTCATCCGCTCTCATTATCTGTTGCGCTGCATGTTTTTAATCTAAATATACGACAAATATCGATTATTCTATACTGGAAATGAGGTGGCATCATCCAATTTTTCAAATGTAGTTTTCTGTTCAATATAATTTTTATTTTCACATATTTTTCATTATTCTTAATTTATTTTCTTCAAAATTACATATCTAATTAACCTTGTCAAACTGTTCATAGGAAGGCAGATGCAACTAACATACATACATTTCTGTAAGTATCTCAAAGTGGCAGAAACTATGTGTGCATATTAAAATGGTTTAAAATAATGAGAAAATAGAAAAAGTAAATAGAACAATAATATCGTAAACGAATAGATTGTTTAACCTCGAGGTCAGCGTCATATATTTACAGGACAAAAAGTATAGCTTTTACCTTCTCCTCTTTATGATAAAATATTAAATTTCATGGAGAATGTCAAAGAATTTATGTCCAAATTAATGTAGACTCAATTTTCAGTATATACATTTGTTACATTTCATTTGTTCACGTATTTAGTATCAAAAATATATTTTTAGATTTTCAGTTTATTTAAAATTATGGAAAAATATTAGGCTGAAGGTCAAATTTTAAATTTAAATATCGATATATATTTTAATGAAATTTTCAGCATATAAAAGAATATGGAAATCCATCGATTAAATTTTACGACTTATTTATAAGATATGACATAAATATTTATTATTTAATTCTCTTCATTTTGCATTCATGAATATACACTACTATGAGCACAGAAATATGACAAATTAGAAACTGTCTTTAGCCACACACCTTACCGCTTACAATAGTAAGCACCATTTGACCGGCGAAAGTGATAAAAGTTAAAGGATACAAAGTTAAAGGGGTAAATAAATGTATCTGAATCCGCGAAATAAATAATCCTAATCGGATCATTGAACTTATTATACACCAGATTTTAGGCTACAAATAAGAACAGTTTAATGCTAACCGTAAATATCGTAAATGTAATTTCTGATTTTCTATACCAAATTAATTAATGAAAGCAAAATGATATGCAAATATCTTGGCTATCACATATGTATATATATCACACGATAAAATGCTTTTGATTGATTGTTTAACGGCATATCAAATCCTTGAGGGTCATTTAAAGCCCAGATTTAAATTTCTTATTAGTTTGATATGATATACACCTTATTCTGCTTTCATAAATGAATATAAGTTAGATAGTTCTCGGCATTTGTGCATATACAGGTATGTGTAAATATATATGTATATACTAGGAATTGTTCAGATATGTATACTAGGGTATATGCTTCATGTTGTTATTTTGGAGTTATATTTTAAAATAGAGTTTATATTCTTTTAGAAGTTGCAATATTAATGTCTTAAAAGAGTTATTTTATGTTAATTGTTTGGTTGATTTTGTTTGGTGTTTTGTTTTTATTTCATTGTTTAGAGTTTAATTAAATATGTCAGCTCAAGGAAAACCTGATAAAATAGTTGCACTGAAATATAAAATGATTCAGTTTATCATTTTTTGCTAAAGTATATTTATTCTATTCAGGTACTATCAAAAAGAAAGTAAGTTTTGTTTGCGATTACTCCTTAAATGAAGCCGAAGACATATATTCGATGAAGTAGAACGCGTTGTTTAAGATTGTAAAACACAAATTTATATCAAGTTACGCGTAAAGATATACAAATACAGGCCTATTTAGCGCAAAACTTAGCAAGATTATGCTGCGTGTTCGATTCACATGGCCAGCAAGATCCTGTAGTTCGCTTTCTCAAAATAACAACCAGAGTAAACAATATATTTTAGATTGGACTTTTTTATCATATCACCCAAAGCAAGGTGATAATGCGACTAAGACTTAGTAAATTACATAGAGTAAAAATGAAGAAGACTTTAGTAACGAGAAGTGAGAAAAGAACAATAAAGGAACATGATACTACAAAACAAAATTTGACAACTGTCGCTGCATTTAAATTATTTAATTGTTTATATTCGATAAGTATCTCCTTCTACGATTACATATATGTAAATGTTAGGTAAAAATATCTTTACTCTATTCAAAATTGCAGGTTATATATCACTCAGATTTATTTACCTAAATTTGACTTGAACAAAATTAGATCATTAATAATTAAAAAACACATAAATATCGAAATTCACTCAGTTGAGTTTGTCTAATACTTTATGCATAGGAGTGTTACATATACATACTGTATATTAACAGATATTTGTCAAAGTTGACTATCAACAAGATGAAATACTATAATTGCAAATTAAACGTTCCATCTGTATGAGATAATTATTAATTCTTTGCAAAATCAATGTAAGCTGCAACGTAAAATAATCTTACGTTTCTTTACAAAATTTGGAAATTATCAGAATAGCTTTCTGCGATTAGAATATATCCAGCGTACATCTGCAGAGAAAAGAGAAAATAATGTGATTAGACATTAGAATTTGATGAGGTATATGGGAATATTTACTGATAAGCTGACAAATAAGGAATACGATGAAGAACTAGAGGAATATCAACGAATTAGATAGTAATTTTAAATTATCCAACACAAAGGAAACTGTATAATCCAGTGTTGCGTAGCGATGTATAACGAAGATAATTTATTGCTAATGATAAAGTAAAAATATGGTTTCTTAATGACAATCAATTTCCACATTGAAAGGTTTGAATGCTGCTAAATCTACAAAAACATACGAAAAATTTGCATTTTAAAAATCTAAAAAATGACATAACGAATATAATTTCATACTATTTAAATGGAGCTTTACTCCTAGATTTTCAGCATCAGTTTCTTGATTTTTAAATGTAAAAAAAGGACCTTCATAAAAGCAAAAACAAAGAATGTCAAAAAGACAGTATTATCAATGACACTGCTATTATTTTAGCTCACTTCACTCTTTGGCAAACTTTATTGGGTTTTGTGGTGCACTGGATATCAGCTCGGAACGAGAAATTGGGAAATTGGCGAGCCGAGTTCGAATTCCAGTTGAATTCAGTGCATTCACTTACGCGCAAATACCCTTTGGAAAGGTATTAATCCATCTCTTCCCTCCCGTTATGGCTTAAATAACAGGACAGATTGGGTTCCGTAGCCTTGGCTAGCAACCAATCTACCACAGAAAGCAATGGCAACCTACTGCGAGATAATCTTCTGTCAAGTCAATCATGTCTCTTTCGAGATATGATCGCTCAAGCGTGTTTCACGTATGGCACTTAACTGACTGATATAATAATAATGAATTTATAACTTTTTTAATTCTTTAGAATTTCCAACAAAAATATTATACAGGATATAGTTGTATTAATAAATTTATGAACACCAAATTATTAAATTCTGTGAACCAACTCTAAAAAAATACATAGCAATTATTACTTAACCAGTCATTACAATAAAACCTATAATAAATAGTATAAAAAATAATTTAATAAAATGTTTATTATTTTCTTGTCAAGTTTGAAGTTCCCAACTATTTAATAAACAATATATTATTATAAAAAATCAAGATAATAAATAACGTGTTTATTTTATGAAGAGAATTTTATTATGTCAATTTTCAAGAACAAAGAAAATGCATAGATTCTCTTTTATGTGTTTCTGTTTTATCACAATTATAGTCATCGCTTTTTTAAACCAAACATTGCCGAGAATTGAAGGTAGTCAAAACAACAGCGTTGTCAATGCGAAAACAGAACTTTTCAAATTCTAGTTTTTGCTGCAACAGATATTCAAGTTTGCTTAAAATTCTTTTTGATAGATTCTCGGTTTCTGAGAAATTATTTTCCATCTGTAATACACACGGCTGCGTTTTTCAGCATTGCACAAACTGTTGATAAGATATCTACTGAAGGCTATAAGATATAGAACAAATTTATGTTAAAATACTGATATTTTAAACAGAACTGCAAGCAGATGTTAAAGGTCAATTCAACTCGCTGTTAAGAAAAATGTCCCTCGCATTTAATATCAACAAATAAGCAAGATTAAATTTTACATGACATTGTAATGTGAAGAGAAGCATAAGAACAGCTATAAACTACTACAGACCTAATGTATTCTTTTCAATTCTAATGCTGTATTTTCTCACATAAATACAAAAGAATGTACATGGATTTTAAGAGTTCCATTCTTCGTCTTGGGCGCATCTCTTCCTCCAATACTTCTCTTGTACAAAATATTTCTGCACAACTATAAGCTCTGTAAACAAATAAGATTTTCACAACACAAAGTGAATGAATTTGAAGGATTTCACCGCTTTTAGTTAACAAAACATGTTATCTGAAATAAAGTAGATAGACGCAGAATCCGATATGCGAAAGGTGCAAAATGTTTTATCAATTGCGTTTCCGTTTATTTTAAAAAAATATATCCTGTTTGGCACATGCGTAAGAGTTTAGAAACACCCGAAAAGAATTCTTGTACATGAATAAAGAAATCGATCAATTTTTGCATTCACTATATCAAATAAATGGTTGTGTTATCCAAGTCACGAATACGATATGATAAAAAGTCACAAGTAATCAGGTCCAATTATGTAGAGTTATAAGATATTTTGAGTTATGTTTCTACGTCTGGTCGCCAGACATTTTTTCTTCTTTTCAATTAAGAGTGCTCTATTTCATCCAGTTTGGAAGGAAGTGCGCTTTTTGTAACGTGGTCACCGAATAAACTGCTGAGGTAAATCGTGACTAAATACTTTAATAATTATGCTTTATATGTCGACAGCAACTTTGCCTCCCGTAAATCAATAGTTGGCAAATATTATTTACATTATTTAACGTCGGAATAATGTTCTGTTTTCATTGTAAGTTTATAAAGTCTCGGAAATTATTATAGGTTTCTAGAAAGACATTAGTTTTTCGACCAAAATCTATTAAGTTTCGGTGAACCGAAAAATTCAGCGGGATCTAAGAAGAAATCTGTTATGTCAATTGAAATCGGCTGATTCCGATTCGAGTTAAATGACCTAAATGTTCACTGGAAAAAATAATCTTTATTTTGGGTGTGGAATGTTACCAACTCTCTTGAAATTTATTTCTATTCTCTTTATTTTCACAATGATGAACTGATATACCTTGATTGAGCTTGTGAATGAACCGTTAAAATATTAAACCTTCAAAATAATCGTCGGAAGGGGCAAAAGCCTTATGAAATTTGCATGTTAAAGTTCACTTCAGATTGACATCAAGATTGTATAATGTCTGAAAAATTGAATCATATATATATATATATATATATATATATATATATATATATATATATTCCATTTGTAAACGAGTTACTACGAGACGTAGGTTTCTACCATGTGTGGTGTCCTATGGTGATGTGCATTAACTGATTTTACTGTTTATCGTTTTTTTAAGAACGCTCACGTAACGGTGTTATTTTTAATGCTCACGTGGCAGAATATTTTTGAACGGTCACTTTTTAAAATTACAAAGAACTATGGTGTTTTCATCCATTAAATAGATTGATGGATGAAAACGCCATAATTCCTTGTAATTTAAATAATTTTAAAAACGGCCGTTCAAAAATTCCCTGCCATGTGAGCGTTAAAAAAAAGACACCGTTACCTGAGCGTTCTTAAAGAAAACGGTAAGTGGTAAAATCAGTTATTGCAAAATGCCTGACGACACCACTCATGGTAAAAACCTAGGTCGCGTAATAACTCGTTTACAAATGGAAAATATTCTGAGGTTCTATCATATAATTGTATTGAACACTTTTTAATACAAATGTGCACTGGTCGAATCTTATTCTGACCAGAAACTAAGTAATCAAACAATCATATACTCTGTGCGGGCGGACAAATATATATATATATATATATATATATATATATATATATATATATATATATATATTCAGTAATGAATTTGAACACTTTCGGCTACTGACGTGTTCACATTGTATATAACACGCTAAAGTCTGCCTCCCTCTACCGAACGCCCATAGCTCAGAGGTAAAAACTCCGACTGATGTCAATTAGTCCAGGTTTTAATCCTGGATACAAGCAATCGTATATATATATATATATATATATATATATATATATATATATATATATATATATATATATGCTGTTAAATATAATCATGAGCCGTTCTAAACGTCGTATTTTTGCTCTCAGTAATATGCATCCAGCTTTAAAATATACACAAAAAACGTTTTGGTAAGCAGATGTTCATCCAGTTTTTTAACTTCAGTTTACTGAAAAACGACGTTTACTGGTTTGTATACCGTGCGGAATTCTTTTTCTAACCCAAAACGTAAAATTTGGATTATGGAATCATGTTTATTACTACCATTTTCTGCAACAATGTCTATCCATTAGATATCATCCAGTCGGTAAGTAGGAATAAGTTGTCGGAGTTCAGAAAAATTAAACCATCTTTAGTAGAAAGATGTCCTGTATACATGCGCCCCCATTTCCTTGTGTTATGTCAGTGATAGATTTGCTAAGCGAATTTTTGACGCAGCTCGACCTCGTTACTTTGCTGCCAACACTAGTGTCGTCTTCTTTTGTTAAATTTATCGTTTCCTTTATACGGAAGAATGTGTTCCCTTCACCCATAACAGTCCCTTGATTTTTTATTTAAATGTAGATGTGAATTGCACTACATAGGAAAAATTAAACAACACGTACCTACAAAAGTCTGTAATTTGAACTATTCTTCGTCAGACAGGTTGAACAACACATAAGGTTTTTCTATCACAGAACACGCAGAACATAAATAACCATAATTGTGCTACTAATTTTAGTGTGGACTGGTTCATATTCGAGTGAACCGCCACTGTCGCTTGATCAACTCTCTGCCTCCGGGCGAAGTGGAATGAAAATGTGGCTTCGCCAAAGGTTAGTGCCACATTTTGGTTGAGCAGACAAGTTTCCAAGCCTGCCTTAAGCAGGTTCTACCGGATATTTTTAGCTGAGCATAAGAGCTCAGAATCCCCACTATACGTGACCTTGTGTTGCATCTACCTTGGTGGGAAGACAGTAAATACCAGTATGAACTAGTTCATTCTCGAGGAAAACGCCACCTGCGCTTGATAAATTCACTGCCTCTGGTCAGGAAAGGAACCGAAATGTGGTTCCGCCGAAGGGTAGAGTATCGTTTGGAGTGAACAAAAACCCGACCCTTCCTACGGGTTATTTTTGGCTAAGCTTAAGGTTTCAAAATACCTATTATAATTGACTTTGTTACGCATCCGCTTTGGTGGAAACGTGGTAAATGCCGGTGTGGATTCATTTTCCACCCTCATCTTGTCTTATTTATGTTAAGACCTTAAAGTGTTGAAGGCTATCTATATTCAATCTTTAAAACCACCATTGTTCAAAAAGAAGTATCATATATTTGCCCTCCAACTCATGTTCGTCTAAGTATTTTTTTCTACATGTCTTGGCGGTTGATCAATGATCTCTTGGCGGTGGCTTAAGAGTTAAGGCAGTGTCATATGTGGTTGTCTAACGAGCTCTTGCATTACCATCCCCACATTCGCTAGCGTCAACAATACCAAGGAGAGATTCCTTTCGGCTCACATGACATTGACTTTGCTTCATACATAGTTACTTGTTTTGTAGCCGAATGGCCGGATCATTTTTCTTCGTCGAACAGGAGTGTTCATGACTCACACCCGTAGAAGATGGATACAACCCCCAAATTGTCTAGATCGAAATTGTTACGAAAGCTAGTTTTGCTCTTATATATCTTTTCCAGTTTGGTTATCGCTATGTGTGAGATTCTACCTTGCAGTTGTCATCTTTTGAGAGTTACTCCCAGGTATCTGAAGCTGTACAGTTCCTCTGGGATTTCGCCGTCCATGCTGCCAATGTCACTCGTGTTGCTTGCGCTGTGCACCATTATTTAGGACTAGCATTATAGTGTTCAGACTCAGCCGAAAGAATATGTGTGTGTATTCTGATGAGAATCGGATAAACATTGTGGATTTGTATAAAGGATATACAGACAGATAAACAGACACACACACAAACATCATGCCTTATATATATATATATATATTATCGATTTTCTGCACTATTTTAAGAACTGCAACCTTGAAAATTTTGAATATCGTTTCTTATGTCTTTGTCTATGATTGTATCAAATTTGATTAAAATCGGACTACTTCTTCTATAACCCGATTATTTCGATTATCGATTTTCGATATTTATCGGGGGTACCTCGACACAAAACCTATCTAAGAACACTCGCAGATGCTTATAGTACAACGGTGTAAATTATCCAGAAAATCGGAGTCCAAATGTAACGGACACACACACACATACACACACAGAGAGACAAAGTTCCATTTATAAATAAGTTTAGATTTCTCTGTGTTCAGTTCCATACAATATGTTGTTGGTCAGATTTTATCGAGTATGTTTATCAAGCTACCTCTTAACTGGGAAATTATTTGTTACACACAATGAGGGAAATATTGATAAATTTATCTCCTACTCGGAAAACATGGAACGTTTCATCAAAAGAAGAAATTTTATTACAGAATACATTTTCCTTCTTAGAAAATTTATTACTGAGTTTTGTAAAATAATTTATTCTTAATTATATATTTTTTAAAATTCAAAATGAGATTAGATTTCCCTCAACAAGCAACACATTATTCATGACAACGTACACACTTTGCCACAAAAGGCTACTTTATTAACATTTCGAAAATCTATACAAATGTTATAAACACAAATATGTGACATGTATACCAGTTAAATATTCACAAGTTCGTTTCTCACTGCATTAGCTTGAAGAACACTAATGTGAAGAAAATACTTAAAAGAAGGAAGATAAGGTGTGATGAAATTGTTGATATTCAATTTAATATCACTTTCATATATTCATCTCTATAATGTCTCGCGAGGAAAAGCATCACAGAACAAGTTCTTAAAATCGATATTTGTCAAGAAAATTATGCCGAAAACTAATTAATATTCCTGGAAAGATTTAATTTATAAATAGTTGTTTGTTTGTAAGACTGTTATCGAGAAAAATAAGAGAAACGAGATAAAATTCAGTTTCAGACATATGTGTGCCTTCTTTAGAGAAAACAAATACACGTCAGTTTTAAAATTAAAAATTTACGGCCGTGATCGGCCATGAAAATATTCACGAAATGACAATCAGTGGTTTCTAAATAATCTCTCATGAATATATATTGGAAGTTGCTATCCATTATTAGCGGGTACAATCTTACCAAGATTATCCAGAATATAGTGTTGATGACCAAAAAGAAAACTCACTACAGTAACTCCTATAGAAGGCAGTAATGAAAGGTTAGATAAAGGATTAGAACACAGTTTAAACATCAATTAGAAGAACACATGCAGCACATTATGTGAACTACGAACTGAAAACAGAAATATCAAGTAAGTACAAAAGTTATACATGTCGAGGATGTGTTTTAACAGAACGGAACATTTGACACCGACGTCTAAATTCGTTTTGGGAAAGTAAAAGATGCCTTACTAAAGACCAAACAAAATATAAAGAAAGAGAAACATCTTAGAAACGAAGAAAAGTTAACTGAACGGTTATTCAATATCGATACTCCTATGCAGCGGATATGGGTTATGGTGCAGTGGATATCGACTCGGAACGACAAATCGGAGAGCCGAGTTTGATTCCCAGTTGATATTTATTGCATTAACTTACGCACAAATACCCTTGGGTAAAGTATTAATCCGTCTCTTCCCTCCAGTTATCGGTTGAATAACATGACAAATTGGGTTCCATAGCCTTGACTGGCAACCAATCTTCCGCAGAAAGCAATGGCAACCTACTGTAAGATAATCTTCTGCCCAGTCAGTCATTTCTCTTTCGAGACATGATCGCCCAAATCGTCTATCACGTATGGCACTTAATCAGTGATAGAGTAGTAAATGCTAAACAGTATCCTCACGGATTACGATATTTCACGCAAAAATATCGGGGATTCTACATGATTCTGACAATACCATGGGCGAAACGTGAGCAAAGATGAAATTTTAGAGAAACTCAAACAAAACTACAAATGTATTTTGAGACAATAGAGAATTCTAACGTACATAATGGAAAGCGTTTAGAAAATTTCACCAGACAAAAGTAAGTGGGACAGAAAAAAGCAGCGAATAACACAGATAACGTGTACGTGGTTGGCAGAACAGATTAAGAGAGATTTTAAACCGGCACGCCTTCTTCAGAACTACAAACGGGAGTAAGTTGGGGAGAGACATGCTCATTTGTGCCCTGAACGTAAAATAATTAACAAAATTGAACAATTAAATATTTCATTTCGAAGTCAGAGTGTATTTACTTATATCGGTTCGGAACGAGAAACCAGAGAGCTGAGTTTGAATTCTCTGCGTTCACTTACGCAAAAATACCCTTGCGAAAGGTATTAATCCGTCGCTTCTCCTTCCAGCTATGTGTTAAAAAGCAAGACAGATAAGATTCTATATACTTGGTCGGCAATCAGTCTATCTTCTACCCTGTCAGTCATGTTTGTTTTGACACATGATCGCTTAAGCGTATATCACGCGTAGCATTTAATTGACTTATTAATTATATGATATAAGTCAAGATTTCTAAATATCAACTAACAATGATGTATAAAATATCTATATACTTCAAAACTTAATTTAGGTTAGATTTCTCCTTGTTAAAAAGGTTTTCAAATGTTGCTGTGCAAGTTTTTCGTAGCTGAAAAATCTAAAACTAACAATATTTATTGATAAATAAATTAAAATAAATCCGATGATTATAAAGTTTTTAGTAATCCATACATTTGTATGAATTATTTCATCATCTTACATAAATAAAGACTGCATAGAATTTCGTAAACCTCATCAGATGTCAACCACTGATTTTAAATCGAATTTATATGACCAGAAATTCAGAGCTGAACTCTCCTCCAAACTAGGTCAAACATTTCAGAACTCTGATTTGTTAAATTCGATACCTCGAAAACACAACTAGGTACATGGCATCATTGCTGATTGGATCCTGTATCATCGCCACTCATAATGATTTGATACTTTCTCAGGGATTCCCTGTGTCTTGAACGACTATTAGGTCTTAAAATCAACCAAGACTTGAAGTGGAACTCGTATATACAATCAATCACAAAAGATACCAAAAGAATGGTTGGTTCCCTGTAATACTTCAGTAAGGACCTGACTGCTCGTAACTTTACACAGCCAAATCAGACCTAAAATAGAGTATTATTGTCATATTTGGTAAGGATCTTCCTAGTTCACTCTTTCTAGTATCGATATTCAAAAGCGTCTCAGGATCCTTATGTAGAACTTAATGTTTTACACAATGCAATCTCTCTTTCTCTATCGCTCTTCCTCTCTCAGACAAAACGCAAGCATCTCACTGTTTTATCATTACCTTCAGGAAAAGTGCTCAGATGAACAATATTCCTTAGTTCAACCACATTACGTCTAGGCCCCCGCCATCCTACGTGCATCAAAGAGAACAATTTTATTACATTAGTGAGAAGTAAGTTCTACACGATCAGCTTCTTCCACTGTTTTATGATACCGACTCTTAAGAGGATGTTTTACCAATCACTACAACATTAACCAACAACAGTCTAGAGTTAACCGTTATTGTACCTACATCAGTCAGTTAAGTGCCAAACGTGATACACGCTTGGGCGATCATGTCTCTTTCGAGACATGACTGACTGGCCGAAGATTATCCCGCAGTAGGTTGCCATTGCTTTCTGCATCTAAGGATGTGCGTTGTGGTACAATGGATATCGGCTCGGAACGAGTTGAATCCATTGTATTCACTTATGCGCAAATACCCTTGGGAAAGGTATTAATCCGTCTCTTCCTTCCAGTTATGGGTTAAATAGAAGGACAGATTGGGTTCTATAGCCTTGGTCGGCAACCAGTCTACCGCAGAAAGCAATGGCAAACTACTGCGGGATAATCTTCTGCCCAATCAGTCGTGTCTCTTTCGAGACATGATCGCCCAAGCGTGTATCTCGTACGGCACTTTAACTGACTGACCTACATAGTCATATAAACAGTGCATCTTACTCAGTAACTCCCCTACCTTTAATGGGTCTCAGACCTTTAACAGAGTAAACCCATTTAAAAAAAATGTAAATATATTCTTCGCTTGAATAAGTTTATTATTCTCATATTTATGGACTACATTTTCTAAGACATCCGTAGAAAATTAAAAAAAAAAACACCTTACTTTTTGTCTGGAAAAAAAATTTTGTGAAGTAGATCAGCGTGGGCAGTTTGGGCTTTGAAATATGAAAGATCGTTTGCGTGAATATAATATTCTTGTTAAAGCGTTTTGTTATAATATGTACTACTCAAAACAATCTTGGGCGACGAACATACAGTAGATCGCTTTATAATCCTCAAGTCTAAAGAACATAAATTTGTTAACTAATTTCAGGAAAGAAACAAAACTAGCCTGAATCTACATTCAACAAAAACTAATATTTAATAAGTTATTTAACAAGTATGTTTCTCTCGGCGAGTTTATATAAAATGTTGTTTGCTTTCCTATTTTAACAGCAGTCATAAGTTTTCTTATCCTTTTATTATTTAGCTTTTACTTAAACGCTTCCTTAAACATTAAATTAATATATAAAAAAGGGAATAAGCTATTTTAATAGTGATTAAACCAGCCAATCCAAAACAAGAGATGGTAGTTTTCAGTTATACGACTAGATATATTAGATAAAACTTATATAGAAGCCATCTGTAAATATCGATCATAGAGAGATGTAGTGGTTAGTATACAATAGTTAATATTTTAAGATTAATATATATTATTAAAACAAATATAATCAAAATAATTAAAATTATGTTATTCCTTACTTATCGCATACCTGAAAAGGGCAAAAGAAAATAAAAAATGGGAACAAATATTTTTTTTTATAATCGTGTAGTACCAAGCAAGGCATTTTACTGCCACTGTTGTACAGGGGGTTACATAGGAGGGAATTACTGAGAACGAGCAAAAGGTTGCAGGTTCAGGAAGAGGGTAAGAGAAGGATGAGAATACTGATGAGAGTGAGTTAAACGGAGAAAAAACATGAGATAGAGGATGCAAGTGAGTGACAGGAAATGACTATTAACTTTATTTTTGAATTCTTGAAGATTGTATCTGCCTGGAAAGCAAGAAAGGGGAAGGGAATTCCACAATCGGGAAGTGCGAGGAAAGAAACTGGTGAAATAGAATTTGCGTTTACTATTTATCGGTTTCACAGTAAAAAGGTGGGACCTAAATGCTAATGTTGTGGCTCGAGTAATTCATATATAGGAGGTACCAGTGAGCTAAGTTCAGCAGCAGAAGCCGTGAAAGTATTTGTAGAAAAGACACAAGGAAGCCACATTGCGTCGGAGAGAAAGCGACTGTATCCTATCTGCCTAGTCGGGATCGATCACATTACAGATTCTCCGTTGGATTTTGTCAAGGACCGTTTTACATTTGTAAGTTTTAATTCAAAAAGCAGCTTACTCGTTTTATCGATCTTCTCTCATCAGCGCTAAATAGAAGAAAAGAGACGTGCGCAATGACTTAAATGAAAAACACCAAAATCTGATGTCATATAATAAATATACAATCATGAAAGTGATTATAATAGAGAATAACAACTACAATTTCCTCTCTATACCATAAAATAATGGCAATGGAGATTAGCTTTCAAGTTAGTATCACATCTTTAGTTACTCCCATTTTAAAGTGTGGATATAGCTAGTAGCTAAAAAATTTGTTCCTTGACAGAAACCCCCCATACACACAGACACACACACACACACACACGTACGTGTGTGTGTGTGTGTGATGGAACAATTAGGAGATAAAACAATGTTTATTGTATATTAGGAGGCCTTTATGTCAAATAGAAACATGATAAGAAAAGATAATACAAATCGGAAATTTCAGGTTTACGGAAAAACACGATTTCTTGAGATGTGTCATATAATACAAATGAAATCAAATAATTTTGGAGATCAAAAATATCTCTATAATACTAATTATGACAAGCAACTATGCCGAAACTAGAACTTCATCTAACATATTCAGGAAAAAAAAGTTCCACGCACACATACACACAAACACAAAAAAAAAATACCACCCCATATTATAATTCTCTTTGAAAAATGACATGTTTCCATTTTTATTGTCTGTTCTCATTAGGCTACTTTATGTATAAAACTTTATTAATAAACAATATTATTATTATTCTACGTTTTTTCATCGGCCGACAATATTTACATATTATAAGAATGATATTTGCTCAATTTCAACTAATATATATATATATATATATATATATATATATATATATATATACGGCGAAACAGATCTGTCTGCGGATGACAATATTTATGCCCTCACACCCTGATTGAGCACTCTGGAAAAATAGTAGACTTTAATAAACAGTAGCTACTCTGGCATGTACGCATCGCTCATTCAGTGAAATGAATTAGATCACCCTAGCTATTGGGCGCGTATAATAATATGCGCTAAAAGTCTGCCTACTTCCACCGAATGCCCATAGCTCAGGGGTAGAGTCCCCGACTGACGCCATTTCGGTCGGGTTTCAATCCTGGGAAAAAAACAATCGGAGTCTAACCGTACTGATGAGCTGTGATACGGCTCATCAGTACGGTTAGATCTGTCTGCGGATGACAATATATATATATATATATATATATATATATGTGTGTGTGTGTGTGTGTGTGTGTGTGTGTGTGTGTGTGATGAAAGAAAATTCATGTAAAGAACGCTGGTTTGAAAAATAAATGTGTGGATAAAGCTTTATTAATAAAAATATCATTATTATTCTAATTTTTTTCATCGGCCGACTACATTTACATATTTTAAAAATGATACTTGTGCAATTTCAACAACCATATATATATATATATATATATATATATATGAGTGTGTGTGTGTATGTATGTGTGTTTGCTTATATATATGTGTGTGTGTGCGTGCGAGTATGTGTAATGAAAGAAAATTTGTGTAAAGAACATTAGTTAGAACAGTAAAATTCATGATTATGTGGATGAAGATTTATTAATAAATAATATCATTATTATTCTAAGTTTTTTAATCAGCCGACTATATTTACATATCATAAGAATGATATTTGAGCAATTTTAACTACAATATATATATATATATATAGTAGCATTGTAGCCCCGCGTTGCTCAGGTGTAATGAAAGCTTTAAAACTAATCCATAGGCCTGGAGCTCAGACTCTTTGGATGTTGGCACGAAAGAGTTATTTCCAGTTAAAGCGAAATCGTAGACTGAAAGAAAAATGAATGGATATAAGTCAATTTTTTGAAGGTTAAATTAGTCCTCTGAGTAAATGGTATCATGGCTGAGACTATGAACTACAATTATACCTACTTAGAGTCAAACCCGAAGCAAAGACTAACATAAAAGGGCTGAAAGAAAAACAGACATACAGGCAGATAAACAGACACACAAACACAAACATCTTGCCTTATATATATATATATTTCGATTATCGATTTTTGATATTTATCGGAGTGCCTCGACACAAAACCTAGCGAAGAACACTCGCAGACGCTTATAGTACAACTGTGCAAATTTTTCAGGAAATCGGTTCAGCCGTTTCGGAGTCTATAGCTAACGGATACACACACACACACAGACACACACACAGAGACAAAGTTCCATTTATAAATAAGTTTATATATATATATATATGTGTGTGTGTGTGTATGTGTGTGTGTATGTGCATATATATATATATATACATGTGTGTATGTGTGCGTGAGTGTGGGTGTGTATGCGTGTGTGTAATGAAAGAAAATTTTTGTAAAGAACAATGGTGTAAATAGTAAAATTCATGCTTATGCGGATAAAGTTTTATTTATAAAAATATCATTGTTATTCCTAAGTTTTTTTTAGGCGGACTCTACGTATTATAAGAATGATTTTTTCGCAATTTCAACTACTATTTATATATATATATATATATATATATATATATATATATATATGTGTGTGTGTGTGTGTGTGTGTGTGTGTGTGTGTATGTGTGTGTGCGAGCGTGTGCGAGTGTGTGCATGTGTGTGTCTGTGTCTAATGAAAGGAAATTTGTGTAAACAATACTTATTAAAACAGTAAAATTAATGTTTATGTGAATGCTTCATCTAGTTTTTAAAATCAATCGTCTTCTATATATTCTTAGCCATTTTCAATTTCATTCAAATAAAGAGGGTAGTAGAAATAAGAGGAAAACTAGAAAATTAAAGGTTTTTGTAATTTTATTTATAATTCATTAACCGAGAATGTTTTGTGCTTTGTTTTGGACCTGTGCAAAAAAATCTCTAAACCTAACATTAACAAAGAATACGCATAATCTTGGTTAATAAATCTAAATCTCTTTATGAATAGTAAATCCGTTTGGATTTTAAATATGGTCAAGCTGTTGGGTGTTAAACTGGATCTGTCATCTAACCTATTTAAGAAAACAATACTAAAATTACATATCTACAAAAATTTAATAACCATGTCACAATAAATGCAGAAATAAATAACATGGATTCAGAGAAAATGCTTTTGCAAGATCTCATCACTTCCCACTGCTTGTGTTGTATCGTGAATATACGATACAAACAAATTAGTGGTCAGTCCGAGTGCTAAAGACCCAGGAACACACGAATAAACCAACAATAAGGTATATTGTACTCAAGGTACAGATATTAAGAGTCCACACAATAGTCACTATGTACAAAAATGGAGCGTAGAGTATTTCCGTCCGTTCTTGGTCGTTTTCCGCTCATCAGCTCGCTCGTAATCTACTGTGTGGTGTATTTATCATGGATGACAGTTCTTTGCTAGGAGGAGACAAGTTCTTCCATTACCACAGACTGTAAGATCATTGCAGTAATTAATGCTCGAGGTAGAAGCATAGAGAAATTAAAACTAATGGATTAATGACTAATTATAATTGTAGTAGATAAAGGCCACATATAATATAACTTGTACAATTTATATTAGTAAGATATATAAATTACTAATAGTAACTCGGATATTTTTATAATCATTTCACACCATGCATAGCAGAGCTGCCACTGGAGTGATGAGAAATACAAACAAGATACAGGGCTGTCAAATAATGGATAAGAGATGGACGAGAACACAGGAGTGAAGAGGGCTGCATGATAGTAGATGTGGAAAGGGAGAAGAACATGACACAAGGGTTATCAAGGAAAGGATGCGAATAAGAAGATAAGAGATGACAGTTGAAATTGCATTTAAACTCTTAAAGATTGTAGCTGTCAGGTAAATAAATATACGGAACTGATTTGCACAGGTGGGAAGTGCTAGTAAAGAAGTTTCGGTAATATTTGATCCGTTTCACTGTAAAAGGACGGGACCTAGGCGCTAGTCTAGTAGCTTGACTAAATTCATGCAGAAAGGGCACCAGACTGGCTACATGCATCGTAACTTGTAGAATAATTTAATGGGTTATATGCATACTATCTTTATTCATATATTTATATATATAGTTATTTAAATGTTATTTATTCAAGTTCATGTTCAAGTGTGTGTGTATTTATATAATATGTATACGTGTATTTTTATAATCTATAGCGGTTTGGTAAAAATACAAGCCCAATTTTCAAAATTTTATAAATTTACATAATTATTTATTTCATCTATAATTCAATGTATAAATGGAAAGTTTCACAACAATTTGTTCATTAATACCAGTTTTAGAGAAAACATATTTCAGTGCAATATATATATATATATATATATATATATATATATATATATATATATTTGTTGATAAAATAGATCTTAGCAGGAGCAACTCTCTTAAAAAATGATTTGTTGAGGAATATGGATATTATCTTTCTATCATTTTTATATATATTATTCAAAATTTGCGTGACAACGCACAGAGTAAACCTTGAAAATTAACGTTGTATTGTTCGAAAGCATTTGCGGAGAAAAATATAAAATCAAAATTAATATGAATTTTAGAAATTAAACCGATAAAACAACAAATGTAATCATAATTTTGAAATGTATAGGTGTGTGTGTGTTTGTGTGTGTGCTTACACTATAAAACAATATTTTCTCATGTACGCGACAATGTAATTACTGCAAAATTAAAATAAGGTACTGCTAAAAAAAAGCAAACACGCGGAAGGATCTTTCATAAATCGTAATAAAGTTTAATAACCGGTAGTAAAAAAATTAACTGAGACGAGCTACCTGGCTGTGGTTCTTTTCTCGCTATATATATATATATATATATATATATATATATACACACATATATATATATATATATATATATATATATGCTTTTTAAAATCGGTTTCTGTTAGTTTTTTTGTTTTACGTATTGCTTTTTTCAATTTCATAGTATCAAGCGACCTAGTTGCAAAAATTGTTTGCGTTGTCACCTTATATATATATATATATATATATATGGATAAGATACACTGAGCTCTCTAGTGTGTGTGTGAGAGAGAGAGAAAGAGAGAGAGCGAAGACAAGTCAACAATATATATCATAGAACAGGGATAATATACACTGAGCTCTCTATTTTTATATATTTTGTATTAATTAGATAAAATTTTTGGAATATCATATCTGTTTAAACAGTTTCGTCATTATTTCATATATATGTATAATATTTCCCCATGTAAAACTCAAGCTTGGTCTAGTAAAGGAAGGGGTGGGTAATATTGGCTTTTATAGGGCTAACCTAGTGGAATCTTAGTAGTAATTTATTCTATGATAGGAGGAAAGGTTAAATATTTGCATTTAAGGTAATAGATGAATAGGTAATAGATGTGTTTGTATTTAAGGTTATAGGTGAAGTTTAGTGTGTGTATTTTAGAACAGTTTTTATAATTAATCTAATTATGTATAATTAAGCCTTACTTTAGAATTTAGTAAATAGATTTTTTTCTATAGAATTTTTAATTTTCTAAAAAATCTTTTAAAAAATTAGGTCACAGTTTGTGGTGTATGTAGGAGTGTTATTAGTACAGTGAAGGTGTATGATTTCTAGGGGTTCCTAGCTTTGTTTTGTAGTATTTTTAGCATGATTGTAAGGTTAGTTCTTTAATGTGCTTGCAGTTCATTGTGGTTTCATGCCTCTGGTTTAAAAAACTTATTCCCTTATCACTAGCCCCCACCAACATCCTACACACAACTGACCAAATATAAGAAAAGAGGTTTTCCATTCCTGTCCACACCGTCAGATGAGACATTGTAGTTTCAATGTCGAAATAAATGTACAATTGTAGTGGATATATAAAAAAAGTTTCTGTACATGTTCTAAAATATAATTTATAATAAATATTCTGTACATGTTCTAAAACATAATTTATAATAAATATTCACAGCTCTATACATCATATATTGAGCACTGTTTTAAATTAATGTTTTGGACGTTGTAATTTTTTTTTCTTCGTTCGATATTCACTCTGATATATATATATATATATATATATATATATATATATATATATACATTTCACACACATACACACACACACATATATGTATATATATATATATATATATAGGTAAAGGGATTAAAAATGCATTTACTTTCTTATAGATAGATAGATAGATAGATAGATAGATAGATAGATAGAGATTAATTTTCTTGGTTTTATATATATATATCTGTATATATATATATATATATATATATATATATTGATGCATGTTTCATTAAATAATATAGACAAGTTTTGTCGATTTATTTTATGTAAAATGTTTTCATATCGTCTGATAAGCTTAATTGCATTATTGTTGAAAGAGGAAAGAAAATCACAATATTGATACATGTTTTTATTTAATCCTTTCCGAGCTTTCGGCTTACATCAGTCATTATCAAAGATGACAAAAGTGTTAGTTGCAATGAGAAGTTCGCGGACGACGATAGTAGTAGTCATCTATTTTTTGTGTGGAGGATTGGCGAACATGTGCGTGCATGTTGAAAGCGTAATCGCACGACAGTTGTGGCGTCTCACATGACCCACTATAGTGGGGACGAGAAATATTAAGAATGGAAAACCATGGGGATAACCAATTGCTTCTCTTATCTGTTATAGGCATTTGGGAATGTTTGTGGAAATGTCTTAGTTAATTTTGTTCAGGTTAGGTTTAAACTGTTATATGTGTATGTTTTCTAGTATTTTTAAATTGTGTTTATTGTTTTCTTGTTTAAGTATGGTTGTGTTTTCGACGAGGATTTCACGTAATTGTGTATGTGGCCTGGGATGTTGTTTTTTATGTTTAAAGATTTAGAATTGCCGTTTAAATGTAGTGGCAAGCGTCGTGAGAGCAAGTTTGTAGTGTGACAAATATAAATATTGTTTAATCCGTTATATATACAATTTCCCATAGGGCATTTGAATTTGTAAACTACCTTGCTTTTTGTTTTTTTTTGTTTTTTTTTTTCAAATTGCTAACCGAAGAGTGAGATGGATATACTCGATTTAGAGTAATCCATGATTAACTTAATATTATTGCTAGGATTTGTTTTAAACATATTAGTATTTATTAATTTTTTTAATATATTTCATCTTGTTTATAATTAGTATCCATTTGCTTGCGATATAGGAGATTAATATGTATGAGATTAGCTGAGACTGCACTGTTATATATATATATATATATATATATATATATATATACACATTGTAACTAAGTTGTAGAACTCGGAGGTTTTTTAATCTGTTGTTCATGCATTTACTTTTATAAAGAATGCTCGATACAAATGTAGAACGTTATACTGTAATAGTTGTTACATTGGTTTATAAATTCATAGTATCACTACACAAAAATGTTCGCGTTTCGAAGCTAGCCATGTGTCCCGGCTGCTTCTTCTTCGGGTGATTTAGTTGATATGAGAATTATCTAGTTGAAAAGAGCGTTTATTTGTGTTGGGTTTGTTATTTTTAGGTGTTAGTGGGGTTGGTCTGTAATTTGAATTCTGATGAAATTTTTAAAGTCTTAGGGTTAAGTGTTGGTTGGTGGCTAAGTTCAGGATAGGTTTTCCTATTTATCTTGTGTGGGTGTAGGCTGCTGGCGCAGTGCGTGTTGTTATTTGGGTTAGGGGTTGGTAGGTATTCTTTTGTTTTGAGGCTGGTTGCTTGTTAATTTAATTTTGGTTATTTTGTATTGGGGTGTGTGTTTTTTGTTTTTTTTAGTTTTTAGTTTCTTACAGTGTCGATATTTTCATTTATTTTTCTACTATTTTACTGTAGCTGCACTTTTTTTGCTGGTATGGTATGTGGTTTGTTGTCTTTTTCTGTTTATGTATAGGGTTGGTTGTGTGCAAAAACCTCCAAAAATGTAAAAAATGCCTACAACCATTTGAGCAGATGGGTGACCGCTTGGGAATACCAGGTGCTGTAAGCGTTATGAATGTGCGTTGTGGTGCAGTGAATATCGGCTCGGAAAGAGAAATCGGTGAGCCGAGTTCGAATTCCAGTTGAATAACCTGCATTCACTTAAGCACTGGTACCCTTGGGAAAGGTATTAATCCGTCCTTTCCCTCCTGTTATGGGTTAAATAACAGGGTAGGACTTTGGGACCCTGCCCTTAAAAACAAATCTCAATGAATCTTGATACTCGAAAAGAAAAAAGTATTACTCGACACAAAACTTATATATATATATATATATATATATATATATATATATATATAAACAATAAGTTGTTGAAAGAATAAAAGGTATTACCAGCAATAAAAAAATTTAGTTGGCAATAAATGACCCGCCAGGGATGATATACCATAAAAACAAAATAACCAACCAACAACCGAATCATCTATTTTGTTTTTTGATCAACAAAACCCCTAAAGGATTTTTTAAATTTTTTTATTCTTATCCTTCATGCTTTATTTTTGTTTTTTTTTAAACTTTGCTTTTTATATTCTATGCTTCTGTTTTATTCATTTCCAGTTGTAAATGTTTACATGTCTAGACTTTTTTGGCTATTACATTGATACATTTTTGTAAGAGTTCATACACACAATTCTTTTAAAATGTAAGAACCTTCAACCCCATTTTATTTTTCTCATTTAAGATTATTTATTTATTTATTAAATGGCCTTATATATATATATATATATATATATATATATATATATATATATATATATATATATATGGTTAAATAAAATAAAGACAAGAGGAAAACTGTATTTTAAATCGCCTACGCGTTTCGTCCGTGATGGACTTTTTCAAGGCAGAAAGACGAAATGAGCTTTATTCTGTTAGTTTGTTCAAAAGGTCACCAGAGTTTTTTTTATATGTGATGGACTTATTGTGCCGAGAAGTGGTGTTAAATTTTACTTAATTTCCCAGCTATTTTATGTGAGACGCTGCCTATTCCGGATATAATAGGCCTCATTGGTACATTTGTTTTGTGTGTTTTTGGGAGACCGTATAGTGTGGGTGTTTTTGGATGGTATGTAATAAGTTTCACCCAGGAGGAGTCTTCTGTTTTTAAAACTTTCTTGATAAATAAATTTTTGTGTTTCTTTTGTGACAGCGTAGGCGATTTAAAATACACTTTTCCTCTTGTCTTTATTTTATTTAACCATACTGTCCATAATCTCGGATTAAAACTGAGTATATTTTTACATATATATATATATATATATATATATATATATATATATATTTGTGTGTTTGTGTGTGTGTTGTCGTCATTTTAGATAATATATCGATATAACTAATGTGCCGTAAATTTTGACAGCACATTTACACTCGGTATAAAATAAATCCTACAAACTAAAAATAATTTTTTGCCGTAAATAATCTGCTGAGAAACTCTAGAAAACTAATAAGTTTTACGATACTGGTACTGGGCCTCATAACTCTTGGTTTTTAATGAAAATATTGCAAATACCTTTGAACCAATACTTTTGCTCAAAGATTCATTAAGCAAATTGTTCATAAGTGTCTTTTTATTACATATTTTTTAAAGTTATGCTATTTCAGTACTCTGATAAGTTGGAAGCCGCTACAATATATATTAAAATATGCTTACCTCAAATAATGGCTTAATATTTTCCTCGCCTATAGCACAATACGCGAAAGAAAAATTTCAGGGAATTTTATGGGCCGACACCTTCCTATGAGTGACTCAAACCCAGTTATCTTAGTATTTAGCACATAGCTGGGTTTAGATGGATTTTTTTATAATCGTGTCGCCCAAAGCAAGGCATTTACTGCCACTGTTGTGCAGGAAGTTACAGAGAAAGAAAGTTGTGAGAAAGAGTGACAGGGTACAGGGAGTGTCAGGAAGAGGGTAGAGGAATGATGAGAATACTAATGAGAATGGGGTGGATGAAGAATGAAGCATAAGAGAGAGAGGTTGCATGTTAATGAGACAGGAGATGATTATTGACTTTACATTTGAATTGTTGAAGATTGTAGCTGTCGGAAAAGCAAGTGTTTATTTCGCGTAAATGTATTTAATAAACTCGACTAGATTTCGAACAAGTTTTTAATCAGTTCAGCTCCGGGAAGGCGATTATTCTCTTAGACACAAGAGGATACTGGGAGTTAAAAATAATAAAAAGGTTTTAGAAGAAGGCTGAAACCCAATCCTAAACAGTAAACAAAGGATAAACCACTACTCTTGTCGAAAAGACCAGGGAGGAATGCGAAAAAAAAAAACAAAAAAAAAACACAAGAACAAATGCTTAAAATTGACTCCTCCAACACGAATCTCTTTATTGAAAAAAAAAATGCCAAAATATTAACATAAAATTTCTTACAATTGATTCTTTTTGAAAGACGAACTTGACACGCAACTCATTTTATTTAAGATTCTGACCTGGTGATATATTGAAAAGAAATGAATACATTATATTTTTATAATACTCAACAATAACCTTCCTTCAGAAAGATATATTGATTCATTTACCTTTGTACCAGCTCTTTACACTACAGTACACGAAATGCCATGTGAAATACGATTGTCGATGCGAAATATTTGGCGAGATATTCAGTTAAGAATAAAATTGTAATCACAACGTTGTAGAAAAAGGCAATAAAAAACAAATCAGGCGCTGAAAAATACATTGCCTAACCAAAAAGTGATTTAAAAAAAAACATTTTTGAGGTTTGGTCATTTGGTGAAATTTTAGGAAGTGGAAATAAATATATAAATTTTATAAATTTAAACGAACAGCAGCACTGGCTATTTGGTCACTAAAAGCCGTTTTGTGAGATGCTAGTATGTTTGGGTAAATATTTAGTCACCAACACTTTGGATAGTAAATTAAAAAAGGAAAAATGCAATTTTTACCTGGTATAAACCATGATCAAGTAATGTTAGTGTTGTCTATCCTTTCTTCGTTTTATTCACCAACATATTTCCTGGGTGTGGGTCACAATGTACATATCCGTACTTAAAGATCATCTCACTAAATATTTTGCTCATTTTCTTTGAGACCTGAGAGAAAAAATATGAAAGTTTCTTTATAAAAATAATATTAATCATAAATAAAAGTACTAAAAAAAAGATAAATAAAAAGGAATAAAGATATAAGCATAGTCTTAAATCAGGCGCTGAAAAATACATTGCCTAACCAAAAAGTGATTTTAAAAAAACATTTTTGAGGTTTGGTCATTTGGTGAAATTTTAGGAAGTGGAATTAGCTAAGAACTCATAGAGGCTGCAACCCCACCACTTTTTACAGATCAATGATTAAAAATCATAGATAAAGTGAAATGTACAGGTCTCAGAACCATCCTTCTTTGAATCTTGTAAAATGGTGATACAAAATGACAAACAAAGAACTATACTGGATAATAGAAACCAAATCACTTAAGGACTTTCAGCAGCAGCAGCAATTAAAATGGATAGTACATGTAACTGGAAGAGAATAATGACATAATCAAGATTTTGACATTCCACACCACCTCAAGCAAAAGGCGTGTAAAATATCATCAATACTGGAAAGAGCAATAACAGCAACTGGACATGAGAAATCTGTTTTCCTGAAAAATTGTTTTAAGAGAAAGATTTTATAAATAAATTTAAATAAATACGATTGTCGGTGCGAAATATTTGGCGAGATATTCAGTTAAGAATAAAATTGTAATCACAACGTTGTAGAAAAAGGCAATAAAAACAAATCTAAACAATGCATTAATTGATACTTTCTAAGAACTTGAATATGAAAATTATTTTAATAAAAACATACTTTTACTTGTTTAAAAACAACACCATTTGATATTATCCTTCATACCATAAGAAAATAACGTATTTATCCATGAAGATTATTCCTACATAATTGAATATAGAATAAAAAAAGAAAGTAGTAAATATAATTTAAAAATTAAAACAATGACAATGTAAAAAGTACTTTAAGAATTTATGAAAAAAATATATGAGGACACAAGGCAAAAGTTATGTTACAGAATGAAGCCGTTCAACATAGTCTGATAAGAATTTCAAGAAGAAATACAAAGAATGATTCGAAAAAATTGCTAATTTACGTCGGTGATGCATAAAACAATATATATAAAAAACAAAATAAACGGTTCAGAAAAACCGACTTACAGATTTATATCTATTAATGTTTGCATTATTAAGAAGTAATGCTTCTACGAGTGACACTAATTGACATCAGCATCTTTCTGTAGGCATGTCATAAACTGCCATCAAATCTAACTGACGCTAAAATAACCCGCTTTAGAATTTTTGGTGAGTACAAAATAAAAATAACTTTTTTTCTTCACTGTTTGCCAGTTCGCGGGCTAGTGTGAAAATCTATTTAAATGTATTTAAATTCCATCTTTGTGGCCCAGTGGATATCGGGGAGTCGAGTTCGAATTCCAGTTGAATTCCTTGCATTCGCTTACGCGCAAATAACCTTAGTAAAGGTATTAATCCGTCACTTCCCCCGAGTTATGGGTTAAATAATAAGACAGATTGGGTTCTATAGCCTTGGTCGACAACCAGTCTACCGCAAAAAGCAATGGCAACCTACTGCGGGATAATCTTCTATCCAGTCAGTCATGTCTCTTTCGAGACATGATCGCAAAAGCGCGTATCACGTATAGCACTTAAGTGACTGAAATTTGTACTAGATTGACAACTAAGTATCACCTTTTTAGTGTTAAACTAGCTAGAAGCAACCGTTCGTTCTTTTCGAATAGATTCGTTCATCGGACTCCTTACTCGTGAAATTCCTATCCTATTTCTGTGTACCCACCTACAACGGCTAAATCGTCAGGTATCTGGAAACAATGATGAGGTAACAGTCCGTACAACAAATATAGTGTAAATAATAATAATGTTCTGCCCAGTTTGTCATGTCTCTGTCGAGACATGATCGCCTAAGCGTTTATCACGCATGGCACTTAACTGACTGACTATGCACATACACACACGCGCACACACACGCACACACAAACACTCACGCACACACACACGCATACTGCTTCCATACAATTATTTTATCCACCTATTTAAAATAACTGACGCAGTGTGGAAACAACGGACGAGTGCATCCTTCCCTAAACACTACTTTCTTATCCTCGAGTCGGTATTCAACCGTTACCTATTCTGAATATTCTCTGGTATATGCAATTCTTCATCAATCCTTATACGCCTTTGATTCTCATTCAGTAACCTACATACAGTTACACGAGGCAAATGGAATCTGTAAGCAATAGTAAAGAAAGCTCTCAAATCGACGTGAACACCAGCAAAAGATAAATAGTCTAAAATAAATAGAATTAAAACGAACATGGTTTTTACCGAAAGATAACATTCCTTGATTTTAGATAAGCTTAAATAACTGCAAAAATCAATTTCATTTTCCAAACAGTCTTTCGTTGTTGCTGAATGTTTGTTCTTTGATGAACAGATATGCTTTGTAAGACTTCCTACGTTTAAAAAAACATGCATTATTTTTGTGCTCACCCATATATATATATATATATATATATGTGTGTGTGTGTGTGTGTGTGTGTGTGTGTGTGTGTGTGTCTTCATAGAAATGTTTGTGTCCTTGTTAGTGTCTTCTTCGATGAATATTTGTGTGTGAGTCTTCATCGAGAAATGTGCGTGTATGTTATCTGTTCATACTTTGTGATGAATTTAACTAAGTTAAAAAAACGCTTATAAATAATTAATTGCTTTATTTTACTTGTGGAAATGACAAAAACTAATGTTGAAAATTATAAAATAACATAGATGATCAAGGAAAAAAGGATACAATGAATCTATTTTTGGTCCAAGACCTAAAACATTCGATAATATATTTACAAGTATCAGCATTTAGATTTGCTCTTATTTATTAAGGTGAACTAAACAAATAATCATATTCTAATATCTGTGTGTTCCAATTAATTCTCGATCCTTTTTTATTTTAGGTATGTAACTACAATTTTGTCTATACATTAAATTTTATTGTCGTGTTATTTACTCGGGAATAATACGCGCCTACTGTGCAACATTAGTTTGAGGATTATTAAGTTTAGATTTGCTATTATTTATTAAGGTGAACTAAACAAATAATCATATTCTAATATCTGTGTGTTCCAATCGATTCTCGAACATTTTTATTTTAGTTATGTAACTACAATTTAGTCTATAGATTACATTTTGTTTTCGTGTTACTTACTTGGGTATAATACGCGCCTACTGTGCAACATTAGTTTGAAGAATATTAAATTTCTCGATGCTCTGATCATGATAATAGATTAATTTGTTACAAAATATTGTTTTCTCTCCACAAAATTTGAACGCATTCTATACCTGATGCTTAGAACTTAAAAGTATAGCATTAGAATTATTTAATTAATTAACATAATTAAACTGTACATACAATGAAAGCTATGTTGAATATGTTTTTGTTAAATCTTTATTATGAGGGTTCAAAATAATTTATACAACCAAGTACAATGTGCCCTGTGAAGGAATTTGTTTTTTATCGCAACATGCGTTAGGTTATGTTCAGAGAAAGAGGCTATAAGTTAAAATTGCAAAATTTAAAAAATATATTTAAATTCAATATCGCAAAGAAAGCTAAATCAAGACATCCTGTAATGATTATTGAATCAATACTTTTGTCAACTATGTGGATGGTTTTCTCATGTGGATATTTCTGTAAACACCTTAAGGTTAACCTTATTTTACTGCTCATGTCTAGAAATATCGTTACATTCCTATTTTATTTAGTAAAGTTCAATTATTGCATGAATATTTCTACTGAGTTCAATCACAGTATTGAACTCAAAACTACTTCACGCACTTCACAAACCAAAGCTTTTATTGTATCGCACATAATATGTACAAGATAAGAGTGTCATTGCTGCAAATTTTATATCACATGCTAGTGTTGTCAATCATTATGGGTCTTACGTTGGTAGAAATAATATTGCCATCTCATTGGCCTTTCGATGCATAAGGAAACAATTTTGAATCCGCTAATTAAACGCTTTTTTTTGTATTAAGTCTTTTTTATATGCATATGACAATTCTGCTTCCAGTAACAAGTTAATTAACCCCTGTTTTAAATTTAATACAATTAATGCTTTGACCATTTTATTCAATGTTCCATTTGCTAATTTAACGTATAATTTCAACCATATAAAATAATTGTTGTAATGAAGGAATTTAGTTAGAAAGTTCTTTGGAACATGGCCTTGTGCCATGTAAAAATCAAACCGAAATCTCTATGCATCTGAGGCCTCAACACTGTAATCTATTTTTTATTTTCATCAGTGTCGATCTCGTTGTGCTTGGGGTAAAATAATTTAAAAAAAGGTTAACCAAGAAATTAAATTTTTTGTTTTAGTTATATGAAAACGTATTTGAGTTATGACTGTTGTAAGCTTTACATTCTAACAATGTTTACTCACCATCCAACAAACTTTTAAAATCTCAGAAGTTAAGAAAACACTTAAGAATATTGTAAATTAATGTGTATGCTAGGGAGCATAAATTAATAACTATAATGAAAATACTGAAAACAACGTTTATGTCAAAAAATTAAATATACCATAAGCGGGTATAAAAATATGTATAGTGTGGCAATATTCATCAGGTTTGATCACTATCAGTGACGGTGGTTTGGACGTAGTATCATGAGAATGATAGATAGGATTTTTCGAATTTTTTTCTAAAAGACCGACAAATAGACAAAGTCAAAGCGTTCGTTTGTGACAGTGGTGGGGGTCAATAACTGATACACGTTCAGACTTACCTCTAAATTCTTTGTCGCTGGAAGATTTATCAGCGTCATATGTAAGTTGTGTTAGGAATAATATTGTTAGAAGTTTTGTGAAAATTTCTGAGTCCGTTAATAAGTTCATCTTTGTAAAGTTTAGAGGAATGATTAGTAAGAGAGAGTGAGTCGGTCTTATATGTTGTGCGTGTTAAGATTCTGGTGCCCTCTGTCCCTGGGTGTAACACATGTCTGCTATATATCCATTCCGTAGAGAAGCGGGAAAGCAAGATTATCACGTGATTGTCGCGTGTGTATATGTACAATGGGTGAATGTAGCTGTGTGGAAATACACGTGAAAATAACAGCAGGTATTGAAGAAATTATAGAAGATGAATGGGATTCAGTAAGGTAGAAGATAGCAATTGGCGTTACATTTAAATTTTTGAAGATTGTAGATATCATGGAGGCAGATAAACGGAAGCAATTTTAACCTTGCTGAAAGTGCAAGAAAAGCATTTGTTCTAGCGAGTAGAAGTTTAAAAGAGTAAGATCTAGAATCCAATCTACTACATTTGACGATACACCAGAAACAAAAGTCATCAGTGATGTTGCTATGAAAATATTAGTAGAAAAAACAGAGAGAAACCACGTTTCATCGAAGAGAAGGTGACTGATATCGAGATGCTAAGTCAGACTAATTGCAGATTTTTCTTTCGATTTAGTCTATAACATTCAGACAAATAGCAGGAGGAGGCAACTAGATACGGCAACAGTATTCAATGCAAGGTTGAATGGGACACTACCGGCCATAATTATTAGTCCACCCCAGTTTTTCTTAATAGAAATGATGTATTTCATACTATTCTTAGTATTTATTGCCAAATGAAAATAGAATGGTTATTTTGTTATTATTACATTGCAAAATTGTACAAGATAAGAAAGCAAAGTTGAACTCATCCAAATCACTCTTAATTTTCTTCCATTTATCATTGATGAAACAGCAATATAGGTAATTATTAAAAGTTTATAAATTCATTTGAGGCACATGTTATTGTGCAATATTAACAAAAGAACCATTCTATTTTCATTTACAATTATTTACTTAGCAATAAATACTAAAAAATAGTATGAAATACATCATTTTATTCGAAACACTGGGATAGCCTAATAATTATGGCCGGTAGTGTAGATTTCTAAATGTGAAAGATAGTTCTTGAAGATAGAAACTTTTGGCCCGACACAAAGATCCATCCTTCCTAGGAGTAAATGCAGTTTTAGATCCGATATACACATTCCAGTTTAGATCGGCTGAAAAATTGAGGCCAAGGAGTCGGATTGTGTTGCTCCTAAGTAGACTTACCTCAGCCATGATGATGACTTGCAAGAAAGTTTCTTAATAGTTCGTAAAGGAGAGTACATTTGTTTTGAGTGCATTAAAATGTTCAAGTCATTTCCGTCCCAAGTTAACTAATGATTGGAATTTCATTTCAAGAGCAGTTAGGTTTACATGATAAATTTCGTAAGGAGACAGGAGTAACGTGTGGTATCATCTGCATAGTTGCCTACCTTGGAATCGATGAAAGGAGAAAGATCGTTGATGAAGACTAGAAAATATGCAGGACCTACTATTAATTATACTACATTTCTTTTTACCCGATATTCTTGCCGGTTCGTCTCAATATGTCTTATGTTTCTATTTAAGGAGGCGTCTTTTTTGTGAAAAAATTAATTTGCATTGAACCATTGCACTTTTCCATTTTCATGTGTCCAAACTATATTCTTATAAAATCTTATGAATGTTCGGTAAACGAAAGAGAATCTAAATTTATATCTCTTTCTAGTTATGTCCATTATCTAGTGCTGTATTATCGTCTTTAAAAATGACACAAACATACACACGCGTCGAGAAAATATAGACTACGTACTTTGCCAGTAAACAACATGCTTGATTTGTCAGAGAGGAAAAAAACAGTCATGCGTAGTAACACAAAAATAATTTCTCTGAATTCTACATTACAAATCACTCACAAGATACAGTACAACATAATACACTACAATTAAAGCCAGTAGAATTGTCGGAATATTCCCAGGCGTAAAATTGCTTTTCGGCCATTAAACCAGGCCTTTGACCAAATTTCTTTAGCGTGCTTTCTAATTATACAGTCATATTTCCAGCAGAGCAAGAATGACAATCGGAAACACGGCGCAGATAGCTACTTTGATGAAACAGAGAATAAAACAGGGTAGTTATTATAGAAAATTAAACTCTGAGTTTCACTGAACATAAATGTCGTTTAGGATTTGAGAGAGTGTTTTCTCTTAGAAAAATGCTTTGATTCTATGCAGCAAGGTAGCCGTTTCTGTTCACCGCATATAGTATATAAGAATTAGCCTCCTCTCTTACTATATATATATATATATATATATATATATATATATATATATATATGTATTGAGGAATAGAGTGTAGACAAGACTTAACCGTATCAATTTGGCGCCACGCTCTCATTTTACAAGAGCCGTGTCCAACTTTGAAGATATTTCACATTGTGGCACCACTTGCTATACTCTAGTAAATCACTTCACTAATGAATGCGAAACATAATATTGCCAATGATTTCACCATTAATGGCAAAGAGTCCGAATTTTGGGACTTTAGCAAAAGTGAATAATAAGTCGTCGGTTACGAGTGCAGATTCATTCATTTCGCTACAAAAACGTTTAATTATTATTTGATAATGTCATGATCGATAATAATGGAAAATATCAAACACCAACCGATTGAAACCAGAAACGAATTAAGGACGTTCATGTGTAGAAAGTGCCCTTGTCTAGCGTTATTATCTAGTGAATACAATTATCACCAAAGCTGTCCTCCACAGAAGAATATATCAATTTATTCGGGAGTAATTTTCTCCGAGTAGAATCTATCTATCTATCTATCTATCTATCTATCTATCTATCTATCTATCTATCTATCTATCTATGTGTGTGTGTGTATGTGTGTGTGTGCGTATATATATATATATATATATAACTTAAGTATCACCTTTTTTACTACTTTGGTCGATGTGACGATATTTATGAATTTTTGTTATAAATTAGTGTGAGATATATTATCCGTTTTCTTCAATTATTTAAATAATCTTTTTTAAATGAAAATTAAAATTAGTTTGTATTATATTAGTTAAATATTAAATTATTAAAATATTACTTTGGAGAGGGAAGAATAACAAAAAAACGAATAAAAAAACAAAAACAAAAACTTAAAATGCAGTTTGTAGTTACATCGAGCAAAGTCAGCTGTAAAATTGTGACACATTGGCGTTAGACTAATGAGAGAAACTGTTCGAAACGCAAAAAAAAATTTGATAGAAAATAAAAAAATATTTAGGATATCAAGATATACTCGTCAGTTGTGCTTGCTAATGTATCATTAGGGTTTAACCTGAGAAAATGCTGGAATGCCACTAGAATCCATAAAGACACGTAACACACACACACAGATATACATATATATATATAAATTTAGTGCTGTACATAAGCACCCAATGATTGCATAACTCATGAAACTTTGACTCATGCCATAGATATTAATTGTATATTAATTAATATATATATATATATATATATATATACATACATATATGCCATAGATATAATTGTATATTAATTACTATCTCTCTCTCTCTCTCTCTCTCTCTATATATATATATATATATATATATATATATATATATATTTAATTATTTATTTATGAAAAAATATAGTTTTAAAGTGTGCTATATTTCTATGATAAAATGCTAAATACCAGTCTATAGAGAATGAAAAAATAAAAGTGAACATTGAAGTCAAAATTTAGAGACGACAGACTGTTTCATGTTAGGCGCAATCATCAGCAACTGATATATATATATATATATATATATATATATATGTGCGTGTGTGTGTGTGTAAATATTTTTCATATATATATATGTATATATATATATAAATATGTATATATATATATATATATATATATATATATATATATATTAATGCATGTTTATTAAATAATGACAAGTTTTGTCTGCTTATTTTATGTAATTTTTTTTCATATTCTCTGCTAAGACTTATAGTATTATGATTAAATGAAGAAAGAAAATTACAATATTGATACATATTTTTTATAATCCAATCTGAGCTTTCGTCTTACATAAACCATTTTCAAAAATGTCAATTACATTATATATACATGGACAAACTATTGTGTTGTTGGTTGGAGATATTTCTTGTGAACAAAAATGATTGTCATAAAATAAATAGACAAAACTTGTCTACATTATTTAATGAAACATGCATTAATGAAACAATGCTGCCTAAGTACCCACACACAATATATATATATATATATATATATATATATATATATATAATGAAGAATTCATCCGTTTAAGCATTTATATAGTAGACATAGTCCATAAAAAAGGGAATATTTGTCTATATTTCTGAGATGAGATATTTTAATTATTTACACTATTTTTGTTGTTCGGACTGTTACCTCATCATTGTTTCCAGATACCTGACGATTTAGCCGTTGTAGGTGGGTACGCAGAAATAGGATAGGAATTTCACGAGTGAGAAGTCCGATGAACGAATCTATTAGAAAAGAAAGAACGGTTGCTTCTAGCTAGTTTAACACAAAAAGGTGATACTTAGTTGTCAATCTAGTACAAATTTCAGTCAGTTAAATGCCATACGTGATACGCGCTTGGGCGATTATGTCTCTAAAGAAACATGACTGACTGGGCAGAAGATTATCCCGCAGTAGGTTGCCATTGCTTTCTGCGGTAGACTGGTTGCCGACCAAGGCTACAGAACCCAATCTGTCCTATTATTTAACCCATAACTGGAGGGAAGAGACGGATTAATACCTTTCCCAAGGGTATTTGCGCGTAAGTGAATGCAAGGAATACGACTGGAAATCGAACTCGGCTTCTCGATTTCTCGTTCCGAGCCGATATCCACTGCACCACGACGCACATCCAATTTATGTTGTCTAAATACTAAAGAGAACACATAAATAGAAAAAAAAACCAGGCAAATATTTGTCACGTTGCTTGGATAATGACTGAAATTTTGTTATGAATATTGTATTAATATTTTTTTAGAATAACAATGATTTTACCAGATAGAATTGTTGATATTTAACCCATAGCTGGAAAGAGTTGGTGGATCTGTACTTTTCCAATGTTATTTTTACTGAAGAAAATTATATTTAACTCAGTTTCTCAATTTCTCACCCCGAGTTGCTATCCATTACATCACTCACACAACCATTTATATTCTTGCCTTTCCTATTGTAGAAACACACAGGATAGAGTACCCGCTCAAATACATTTTTTTTGCATATAACGACATTGTGTTACCCGCTCAAATAAAACTTCTTTTTGTCATATAACGATATCATGTTACTCGGCACTCGTGTGGAAATTGTAGCGGGCAAGAAATTAATTAAAGTCAACCTTCTTCACTTTTACAAAAACACAATAACGTGTGAAATCCTGGTTTTCCTAAACAAAAAAAGAATTGACCATGTGCTTAAAGAAAAAGTCGAATCCAGAATTCGCAAGTAGGTCTAAATGGAAAGTATGAAACAGAAATAGTACAGTTAAAATAAGTAAGTAAAAATATAACAAGCTGTTTATAGGGCAACCTTTCCTGGAACCTAGGATTTTGGCCACTGCGTAAAAAATACAAAAGTCTTTTGGATTGAGACCTTCTAAGAGGTAAGACGTAATTTTTTTTTTATCTCCAGTGACAGCACATTCGTTTTCGGTACGTTTAGGAAGTAACTATCTCAATTGCTATATTCCACACAATGTGCCAACGACGTAATTAACTTTTTCCCTTCACTTTCCAGAAAACCCTAGAAAAATTATATAATTAATGGAATTTAATTCTTTTAAACTTTTATTGCTTTTTAGATCCTTTCTTAATTTGTAAAAACATATTGCTTTGGCGACGCAAATGATTCCCTTTTATTTTAAAACTTGTTATCAGTTCCCTTGTTTTGTTATAACTAATCATGTAAATTTCATTGTTTATTTTCTTATTTTTTCGGTTTTGCAATTATCTAACTTTGTGCACCTTCTTCCCTCATGTTCTCATGATATTTGTTTGTCTTAATTGCAGTTTTCACAGCTGTACGAATACTGTAATGGAAATAAAATCTTTTACAATATAAACCAGCAGTTGTCAGTTTCATGTGGCAATGTCAATTAGAGTATATACTCCTGGCTCTTGGTCAAATTATATATCCAATTGTTGTAGTACAAATTACAGCTGTATTTAATATAATCATGATTTTGCTAAAAGTGATATTTTAAATGTATCCAATAATAATTCATGTAATATTCACATATTAGTATCAACAACCATCACCGAGTATATATACCAGGCACTCGACAGGAATGGCGAAGCCCGAACCGTCGCCTTGGATATCTCTAAAGCGTTCGACAGAGTTTGGCATGCTGGCCTTCTATGCAAACTGCGAAGCTATGGTATAGCTGGACAACTGTTTGAACTAATCCAGTCATTCCTATCTAACGCACATTGAAAGTGGTATTAAGCGGACATGCCTCTCAGAGTTACCATACGAACGCGACTGTCCCTCAAGGATCTATCGTAGGTCCTACGCTCTTTCTAATCTACATTAATGATCTCCCCGATACCATAATATCCCAAGTAGGTATGTACGCCGATGACACAACAGTTTACTCTCGCCTCGATCAAAAATCTGGTGTGGGCGACAAAGCTAACCTTGCAGCCGAGCTTGGAAAGGACATCCAATCCGTAGTGGACTGGGGTAAGAAATGCCTCGTAAATTTTAATGCTTCTAAAACGAAGCTACTATCAGTTAACCATCATAGACAACCGCACCTACCTCCCATTAGCATGGACCTGGTTTACCTCCCAGGGAGTAAAGCACTGCGCCTCCTTGGTTTGATGAACTTAGATCACTGGTGCCCCCTAGGTTCGAATTTGCACGAGATACTAGATTAGCAACTAGATCCCACTCTTCTACAGTGAAACCGATAAAATGCAACCGCAACCTCTACTCCAACAGTTTCTTTTCTCGTACTTCCCGACTGTGGAATTCACTTCCACATGGCTACAATCTCCAGGACTTTAAATGTAAGGTCAATAGACACCTCCTAACACAATAACTCGCTTCAATTCTTTCAAACATTCTTCCCATCCTCCCAACTACATATCACCCACCTTCTGACATTTCCTATATCTAACCACTCTTTCTATTTACCTCCCCCTATGTAGCCCCAAGCGCAATAGTGGCGGTGGAATGTCTTGCTTGGGGTGAAACGATTTAAAAAAAAATCACACTCGTGAAAAAAACAGTATCCAAATTAGAAGCCTTACCGGATGTAGTTACCGGATGTAGTTACCGGATGTAGTATATCATCATACCCAGGATAAAAATGGAACGATTTTAAGACTGAGAAACATGCATTTAGGAAACAATGGTTCTAAGGATATTAATGTTTTCCAAAAAATGTAGGCTAAGTGAATGGCGATTATTCATTCTTGCGTACATGACATGGTGCTTCTTAGGTGCGAAGATCAAGCTTAATGGAGCTAATTTATGTAGCCTATTAGAATATTTCCCATCGAAATAGCGACAGAATAGCGAAAGGTTTGAGACTGTGTGATAATGGTTGTAGAGCAAAAAGTAATTTACCAGGAAAATGCATCTGAATATTATGATAAATGGAAAGTACATGTCTAGTTCAAACATCTTAAACTATTGCTTGTATATATGTACTACTTGAGTTCTGGGATAAACTTGAGACTCACTAGAGATAGAGGGCTACGATTTGCTGCCGAGTGGACAAGACGATGGCTGGTGGGTCCGTATATGAAATTTTCTGAGGCCGGACAATGGAGTTACGCTGAACCACTCGTGTGTCAAATTTCGATTTCTATTAATCCTTTCCACCATTCTCTGTCTCTATCTCTGTCTCTCTCTCTCTCTCTCTCCCTCTCTCTGTCACTCTGTCTCTCTCTCTCTCTTTATATATATATTATCTAAGGTAAATATCACATTTTAAGATATGGTATGTTTACGGGTTAAAATGTTCAATATTAGGGAGAGAACTTATATAAATATAAATATCTGGATATATCGATAGCGTTTCACATGACAATCTGACATTCTGGGCAAGCTACTGGGTTACAGTATGGATTGTTTAATTTAATCAAAATATTTTTTTTAATCATTTCACCCCGAGCAAGGCGGTAAAGCCACTGATGTGCAGGGGGTTACATAAATGTAAAAAGATTAATTAGAAAAGAGTGAGGAGTACAAACTAGTTAGAAAGGAACAATAGAAAGCTGAGAAAGCAAGTGCGATGACAGATCATAGGTGGCGAGAAAGGGAAGGTTATACAGGGGAGGGGAGAGAGCTAGAGTCCAGTGGTTAGTAGATGAGTATTGACTTTGCATTTAAATTTCTGGAGGTTGTAGCCGTCAGGAAAGCAAGAATACGGGAGTGAGTTCCAGAGGCGGGAAGTGCGAGAGAGGAAGCTGCAGGAGTAGAATTGTCGTCTGCATTTGGCTAACCTGACTGTGAATGGGTGGGACCCAGTTGCCAGTCTGGTTGCACGGGTAAACACCTGTTGAGGAGGCATCAGTGACTTAAGCTCATCCGAGCAGAAGCCATGAAAGTATTTATAGAACAGACAGAGGGAGGCCACATCTCGACGATGGGGAAGTGGCTGCAGTCGAGTCGCCAGATCAGTACCTATCACATTACAGACTCTCCTTTGGGGCTTGTCAAGAACACTGAGGAGAACGGCAGGGGCACCTGAACATAAATGGCAGCAGTACTCCATGCACGGACGGATGGTTGACTTGTATATATGCAGAATGGATTCAGGTGGAAAAAAACATCCTGGATCGACACAGTGACCCAACCTTCTTAGCAGTAGATTTTTCTATGGATTCAATATAGTGGTTCCATTTGAGGTCTGAGGACAGGGTAAGTCCGAGGAGGCGTAGTGTATTATTCTCCGGGAGAATTCTTATTAAATCGTGAAATGAAGGTCGTCTTGAACGGGTATGTTTACAGATTCTTTCATAAGAACTCGGGCGTACCTGAAGACTACATCCTAGGTCCTATGCTTTTCCTGATCTACAGTTCACAAGTAAGCGTCTTTGCAGATGACACCACAATTTACTGTTGTCTTGAGAAGAAATCTGTCAAGGCTGAAAAAGTAAAAAATACTCTAATATTTAATAGATCGATGTAAGAAGTGATTCCATAATTTCAATGCTTCCAAAACGAATTTTAATGCTCTCTTTTTAACCACTAAACAGAAACTACCTTCCATCATTATGGAACTAACCTCGCAGCCGAGATTGAAAAAGACCTCCAATCCATATTGGACTGGGGTAAGAAATGGCTCGTAAATTCTAATGCTTCTAAAACGAAGCTACTCTCAATTAACCATCATCGACAATCTCACCTACCTCCCATTAGTATGGACCAGGCTTGCCTCCCAGGGAGTAAACACTACGCCTCCTTGGTCTCACACTTTCAGCGGACCTGAAATGGAATGACTATATCGAATCCATTGATAAATCCGCTGCTATGAAAGTCGGTTCTCTGTGTAGGTCCCGGAAGTTTTTTCCGTCTAAATCTGTCCTGCACATATATAAATCTACCATCTACCCGTGCATTGAATACTGCTGCCATATCTGGTTGGGTGCCCCTGCTATTCTCCTCGGGCTTCTCGATAAGGTTGAGAGGAGTGTCTGTAATGTGATAGATACCGACTTGGCAGACCGCCTGCAGTCTCTCCCCACCGGCGCGACGTGGCTTCCCTGTGTCTCTTCTATAAATACTTTCACGGCTTCTGCTCCGATGAACTTAGATCACTGGTGCCCCCTAAATACGAATTTGCACGAGATACTAGATTAGCAACTAGATCCCACCCTTTTACAGTGAAACCGATAAAATGCAACCGCAACTTCTACTCCAACAGTTTCTTTCCTCGATTGTGGAATTCCTTTCCACACGATTGCTTCCCTGACGGCTACAATCTCCAGGAGTTTAAATGTAAGGTCAATAGACACCTCCTAACACACTAACCTGCTCCCATTCTATCAAACACTCTTCCCATCTGCCCAACCCTCATCCTCGGTATCCTTACTCATCTGTCACCTTCCTCCTGACATTCCCTATGTCTAACCACTCCTTCTCTTTACCTTCCCCTATGTAGCCCCATGTGCAATAGTGGCAGTGGAATGCCTTGCTTGGGGTGAGATGATTTAAAAAAATGCTCCTCGTTTGTCTCATTCTCTCAGTCAAATTCAAACGGAACGACCTCCTTGAACCAATAGATACATCTAAGAAAGTTGGTCACTGTGTCGAGCATGAGGATTTTTTTACCGGAATCCATCTTGCACATTTATAAATCTACTATTCATCCGTGCATTGAATACTCTTGCCATATCTGCTCGGGTGTTCTTGCTATTTATCCCGGGCTTCTTGACAAAATCCAAAAGATGATCTGCAATGCAATCAATCCCTATGTGGCAGCTCGATTCCAGTAAATTTCTCAGAGATATGATGTGGCACACCTCTGTTATTCTATGAATATTATCACAGCTTCTGTTCCAAATATTTTCTTTCCCAGGCTCCCCGAGCACATGAATTTCCTCGTTCTACTAGATTGGCAATTATGTCCCATCCTTTTACTGTCAAAACTTTTACTTCTAGTTTATGAGTTTCTTCTCTCGAACTCCCTACCTGTGGATCTTGTTTCCATTTACTTGCTTCCCTTATTGCTACAATCTTTAACTGCAACATCAATTGCCATCTTCTCTCATATTGATTCCTAACGTTCTCTCATCCTTTCTTCTGTATCCCTGGAAAGATGTTACCACTTTCCTTTCTTTCTTTTTATCTCAATGTAATTCCCTGGGTCCCACTGTTGTTATTGCATTGCTTGAGTTGAAATGATTTTACATAAATCAATATAAATATTGAAGTAGCGTGAAACAGTTTCATCCATAGTCAATGTGATGTTATTATTTTAAAAGCACAGTTATATATTGAGAAAAAAGTGCCACTCCTCGAACGATTTATCTCGCTGGTGAAAGAAGTGAAACTGACTGCCTATGTCGTTAACCCACAAATATAATAGCCAGGGAGTAACTTGGTGTCAGAATGTCTACTGAACATTTTAAATAGCATGTTAAACTCAAATATGTAACCTAAATTCTTGAAGTTTCAGAGAAAATTGTCATCTCGCTTGGTCTCAGCAGTGCATGTATTTCTATCATCTTGATTTAATTCTGAATTATAATTAAATAACTGTATAAAACTAATGACTTATACTACTGATAAAAAATCTATTTTCAAACCATCTTTTGTCATTTCAAAGATCATAATACCTTAATCGAATGATTATTTTTTGTTTTAATTCTGTATTATAATTAAATTATATGTATAAAACTAATGGCTTATACTACTGATAAAAAAATCTATTTTCAAACCATCTTTTGTCATTTGAAAGATCATAATACCTTAATGGAATGATTATTTTTTGTTTTAATTCTGTATTATAATTAAATTATATGTATAAAACTAATGGCTTATACTACTGATAAAAAAATCTATTTTCAAACCATCTTTTGTCATTTCAAAGATCATAATACCTTAATCGAATGATTATTTTTTGTTTTAATTCTGTATTATAATTAAATTATATGTATAAAACTAATGGCTTATACTACTGATAAAAAAATCTCTTTTCAAACCATCTTTTGTCATTTGAAAGATCATAATAACTTTATCGAATGATTACTTTACAGTCCTGATTTCGATCTTTTTGAAATGATAAAGTTTGATTTGTGGTTGCTTTGTTTGTTGTGGCCTATCAACCTCTATCAGATAATTAATGCCAACACCTAAATTATTGGTACGAAATTTACTTATTTTTTTTATAATGGTTTTAGTGATAAAAATCCTAATAATGAATCCAAAACTGGCGGAGAAAAAGAGGCGGTTCATACTTTTTCTAAGGTGTTTATATGTGAGTGAATATAACGAACTCAACTGGAAGTGAAAACTAATTACCGATTAACAATTCCAAGTCATTATCAGTTACACGAATATCTTATTCAAAATTACAGCAGCTGGTATTCCCAAGCGGTCTCCCATCTAGGTATTGACGAAGATCGACATTGCTTAACTTTGGTGAGGTACCATTTGGGTTTGTCCAAAAATGTTCAGTGGCTTACAAGTGAGTTCTTTTTCTTATCCAAATAAAACTGTTTTTAGGATAGTTTTAGAGGACCACTTGCATGTTAGAAAGACAATGCGAATTTAATCATAAAATTGGCTATTTTATTAAGCTCATTTTCTGTTTTTATTAATATATGTATGAACAAAGAAACAGGTAGACATATATTATAACCCACAATCAATCACAATAAACTCTAAATTTTCAGCGTCTACAGAATGTGAGAAAGGAGAACGCCAGTTAAGTGCCATATTTGATACGCGATCAGGCCTTGAAAGAAACAGGACTAACAGAAGATCATCCAGCAGTAGGTTGCTATTGCTTTCTATGGTAGACTGGTTATCAACCAAGACTATAGAAAAATCTATAATGCTATTTAACCAATATCTAAAGGGAGAAGGGACGGGTTATTATCTTTTTCAAGGGTATTTCTGCGTAAGTTAATGCAACGAATTCAACTGGAATTAGAACTCGGCCCTCAGATTTCTCGTTCCGAGCCAATATCCACTGCCCCACAACGCACATCAATTGCAGTAGGTATTTGTATTCTTGTTTACTGGCAAATGTTTATAGTCAAAGTTCATAAGTTTTAACTGTAATTTCACAGACGCGCACACACGCGCGCACACATATATATGTGCGTGTGAGTGTGAGTGTGTGTCTCTACGTACATACATACTTACCAGTGTTTATATTCTTGTATTGACTCCGCCTATCTTGTTAAACAATGACTACGTCAAGCGAGGTCTACGTCGAAAATCAAAGAGCTATGAATGAAGTAGAAAAACGACATTTAATTTGCAATCAAGATTATAACAATACATTTGAAGATGAATGCCTCCAGCGGTGTTTTTGCTGATGCTATTACTCAATGAACATTTTAATTCCATCGAACGGCTACATTTTTCGATAAAATATGGAAGTCAGACTTGGTTTCAAAATTTGTAACGTAGTATTGAGATGTGTTATTTCTTTCCTGTATTATCGGAGGTAGTTTTCTTTTGAGATAATTCTAATATTCAATTAGAAAGAAGAAATTTCGACGATCGATATAAAGGATATTGATTGTTACATTTGGAGAAAAAACAAGAAGTGTATCAACCCTCATTTAAGTCACTTATCGAAATTAATTCTTGTTTCATAATTATGCTACAGACATACAAATCAAAGTTTCTTAGACTCTATCAATAAGAACATTATTATAGTCCGTTAGATTTCTTATAGACGCTGGAAACTTACCTCACTTAGTTATTCAATTGAAATACAGACGTATGTATATATATATATATATATATATATATATATATATATATATATATATATTGGCTGCTGTTATAAATCTATTAATAATAGTTGATTTAGCGAAGCTCTTACAGACCGCTCTTCAGTCAAAAATTATTCACAAAAAAATGAATGGATTAGATTTGTCAGACGAAAAAGATTGGGGGAAGACAGGGAAAGAAATAAAATAAACATGGGCGAGGAGGTTAGATATGCAGTGTTAGTGATTAATGGAGGCTATGTTTCTCTCCCAGGGGATAAGATGACCTTGAACTGAACTTTTAGTTATTAATTTATTTTTATTATTATACTCTATTATATTCTAACATTGAGTTCTCATCGAATTACCATCCCTTGTGGAATTGACCTTACAAATTACCAAGGAGACTTTTTTACTATATATATATATATATATATATATATATATATATATATATGGGTGGGTTTGTGTGTGTGTTTGTGTGGATGAGTGTGTATGTGTGAATTTTGAAGAAACGAAACCGCATTTTTTCTTAATGGTAAACTTTTCGACCAACACCACATCTTGACAATTTAAATAAAATATTAAAGAAATCTGCAAGGTGATAAACAAGCTATCCTAGAAAACGCAAACCTACAACTAAATTACGATTTACTATTAAAATAGAAGAATAAAGACGGAAGAAAAATGAAACAAATAGAATAAATTGTTAAATATAAAAAATTATCAAGACTCACAAGCATCGTAGTAAACAAAGATAACGAATAAATTCATCTTTCTATCGACAAAACCTTGGCCATTGTAATTCAAAATATAATGTCTGTGAAACACGCAGATATTCTGCCGACTATCCTTTGCTGACAATGGTAAACATCGAATCTGTATATCAGTAAGCACAGTACACAGAAATATTGACAAACCAGGAATATTAATAACCGAAATAGAAACTTCACTGGGCAAAATTAGCAGAAACGAAGCAGCAGAACCAAACGGTAATTGTAATAGAGATGCTGACATAATTAGACGGTTTGGTGTAGACAGTATCACAGAAATAATAAATGAAACTGATGATTTAGCTGAGTACCTAAGCAGATCAATTTTCATAGCCCTACCTGAGAAGCCAGGTGCAAAAAATGTCAACAATAAGCTTAATAAACCTCATAACAAAACTCATTGTCTGGATACTGATGAACAGAGCACACAGAAAAATCGGGCCAGAGATAGAGCAAGAACATTTCGGGTAAATTAGAGACCCCGGAACATGGAACTCTATATTCTTGCTCAAAATGCTATCTCAAAGACCGGTCCAAACGCACAAAGACCTGCATCTGTGCTTTGTAGACAACGCAAAGGCATTAGACAAAATACGTCATAAAAATTTGTTTAAGACGCTCGACATATTCAGCAAAGGCAAAAATCAAATATTCAAAAATTCAAAAATCCATATTAACAGCAAACCGCTTGCTTGCGTTTTGGAACTTATTACCAGTAGATATCCAAAATAGAGGTTTAAGACAAGGGTGTGTTTTCTCAACGGTTCTATTCAACCTGTCCAGCGAAAAAATTCTGAGGGAACAGCAATTCTTGTCAGGATTCATCACTGGCGACTACAATCTCAACAACATAAGATACAAAATGACAAGGTGATGATAGCGGACACGGAAAGGAAAATACAGGACCTTCTACAGACGATAGCAAGAGAAAGCTAGAAGAAAACGGAATGTATAGTCATCAGCAAAAGATGACCCCCAAATCCCATCTACAGGTCTGGAAACTAAAGTAAAACAGGTAAATAAATCTATATAACCCGGAAGTGTCCTGACAAAAGATGTGAAGTGCGACACTGAGATCCGAAGATGCATTTGCATAGCCAATAACGCATTTCAAAAACTAACTAGAGTACTGAAAGTTAGGAAGATCTCATTGGAAACAAAGAAAAGAGTGGTAGACTGATATCTACATAGAGAAAAGATTGGTAGACTGATTCTATATAGCAGCAAATATTGGCTGAAAGTGAGGTTTGAAGCAACAGAAATGTTGTTCTACAGGAGGATGCTGATGGGATTTTGAGCCGAGCACATGAGAAAAGGATAAGATGATGGAGAGTATGCAGACGAGAAGAAAACTTACTTATACTTTGCATCAGGAAGAATCAGATGATGTTCCTGTGAAACGTATTGAGGAAGGAGGGTTTGGAGAATCTAATACTCACAGAATGATAGATGGGAAAAGAGAGAGGAGAAAGCAGCAAGGCATACTTGAAGTAAATGTATTGTGGAACTGGGTTCAGGAAAGTTACCAAGAGGAAAAGTGTTTAGAGCTACGAGGGATTGGTGGAAGTAGGAGTCCATGATCGCTAAAATAAAAATAAAAATAAATTTTTGTATTTTTATTTTTATTTTATTTTATTATTTATTTTTTAATTTCTTTGCAATCTATTTAAAAAGGAAAAGTAGACTAATTTTTCTCCAGTTTCTGAAAGGTTTTTTCTGTTGCTGAGGTGATGTGTCGTCCCCCGTGGGGATCTTCATATCGAAATGGCCATTCAACATCTTTGAATTAATCCTTTTTTAATATATATTTGCTCTGTAATATTTTATTACATGGAGCTCCCTTCCTGTATCATTTTTTAATATTAAAATAAATTTTTAATATTAATTAGGATCGGGTTTTTTGGAATTTACATTCTTGCTTTTTTCCCTTGGATTGAAGTATCTGAATTAAAATATATATATATATATATATATATGTCTCTGTGTGTGTATGTATGTATGTATATATAGATAGGAAAGAATATTAATAAAAAGATTTGAATTTAAAAATGTACTTTTTTTTAACAGTATTTGTTTATTTTTATTATATTTTATATTTCAGACCGCCCTCGGTCCTTCATCAGAAACAACTCATCAGAAACAGCTCATTTATTAGAATAAAACGCATTTGCTCAGACCATCCAGATTTTCTAAACAACATTAACAACCCAATAAAACAGTTTCTAAAATGTAAATATCCAATAAAAATAATAAAGGAAGCACTACATAAAACCATCCACATAGATCGTAGCACACTTCTCACATACAAAAAACGAAAAGATAACCGAATTTCCATGGTTTTTAACCATAATCAATATTCCTACACACTTATCAAAAATTTAAAAAATGATTACAGGAACCTCCAATCAAACAAAAACGTCAAAGACATTTTCGATAAACCACCCATAAATGCAAAGAAACAAACACCCAACCTATCAACTATCCTCACTTCTAACAAATATTTAAATAATACAAACCTATCAGGGAATTTAAAATGTGGGAAGCCTCGCTGTTTAATTTGTAAACATTTAATAACAGACAAAACATTCTCTGTACCCAACACCAAAATAAAATTACACCCACCAAACCTTACTTGTGACAGCAAAAACATCATCTACTTTCTCTTCTGCTCAATTTGCCCCAACAGTGGATATATCGGCGAATCCGGTAATAGCTTTAGATTTCGCTTCAATAATCACAAACTAAATAGACGACAAAAAAATGTATACTCCCCAATTGCAGCCCATTTTAATCAACCTGATCATACTTTAGAAAATTGCAAATGTTTACTAATAGACTCCAATTTTAGTTCTACATACACACGCAGAAAGAAAGAAACATACTGGATTTTAAAATTAAATACACACAAGCTAGGGTTAAATAGGGACTTAGGTGTGTTGAATCTTTACAAATATTTCAATAGCTAAAAAATTTTTTTTCAGATATTCCAAGAAATTTTTATCTAAAACAAACAGACTTTCTCTACGGACATGCCGCATGGTGTGAACAAACACACCACGTGATGTAAACAAAAAAATATTCGAACGCTATCGTGAAATACGTTTCTAATTCAAGTTTAAAAATCAGTTGTTTCTGATGAAGGACCGAGGGCGGTCTGAAATATAAAATATAATAAAAATAAACAAATACTGTTAAAAAAAGTACATTTTTAAATTCAAAACTTTTTATTAATATTCTTTCCTATACATATTAAGACAGTATACGTGGATGATCATCACTATATATAGATAGATATATATGTGTGTGTGTGTGTGTGGTGGATGTTATTAAGTTAACGTCCCTGTAACATCTCTGAAGATGGCTCATGTGATTCTGATCTTCATGAACAATCTCCCTGATGTGATCAAATCCTAGTTGGGCATTTACGCTGATGACAATACTATTTACTCCCGCCTCAGTAAGAAATCTGCCAAGGCAGACAATGCTGTTGATCTTGAAAAGGATTTCCAATCTGTGATTGACTAGGATAAGGCATAGCTTATAAATTCTAATGCTTCCAAAAAGAAGCTCCTCTATGTTAACTACCATAAACAGTTCCTCCTGCCCACTCAGCAGCATAAAATATATTGCGCCTCATCGGCCTCACCCTCTAAACTGACCTCAAGTGGAACAACTACATTGAATCAATAGCTACATTTACTGCTAGAAAGTTTGGATCACTGTGTCGAGCCAGCAAGTTTTCTCGTCAGAATCAATCTTATGCATTAAAAATCCATTCGCCCATGCATTGAATATTGTTTTTATATTTGTTTGGGCAGCCCTGATATTTAACTTTTTGTTCTAGAAACGATCCACAGGAGAATCTGCAATGTAATCGATTCAGACCTAGCAGTTCGACACCCGTGACCTTCTTACTAAATGGATCTTGCTAATCTCTGTATCTTCTACAAACATTTTCACAGCTTCGGCCCTAAAAGGCTTAGTTCCCTGGTGCGCCCTCTAAATGAACTTACTCAAGCAACTAAGCTGGCAACAAGGTTCCAACCATTTACTGTCAAAACAACCAAATGCAGCCACAGCTTCTACTCCAACATCAAATAACACTAGCAATTTTTCAACCGTTATATTTGAAGCCGGAAAAAAAGGTACAGTAGTTTTCAGCAATACAAGTTTCCGGTTACATTAGTTGCCATAACTCACACCCCTGAAGATGATCTCGGAAAGAGGTTAAAAGTACTTAGATACCTTAACAAATGAATGAAAATAACGTTTTTCAACGTTACAGCTAATTTCTGACATCTTTTAATTGAATTACGCGAAAGATGACCCGTGAGTATGAGCGGATTCTTTTATTAAAAATAAACAAACGTATTGCTTGCAATTTATTTAATCTGACAGGTTTAAAAGAGAATTTGCTGCTTAAAAACACACATTTTAAACTATATATATATATCACACAAAAAAGCTGACAGAAAATAAATTTGTGACACGCAATGATCTATGTTGATAAAATTGTGGGGTTTAAGTTTCTCCAGGCAGTACATGCAAGAAACTTTGGTAATATCGAACATTTGGGGTAGATTTGCCATAGATGATTTGCCACGAAGAATGGTCAAAAATTGGCGCTCACTTGTATAAGAAACTTCTTCGAAATTATGCAAAAAGATTGGTTGACATCGTGACCTCAGTAATATGAGATTCAAAATATTAAATGTTAGTATCCATTTCATTTTTAGATTCCATAATTTTTAATTAATATTCTTATTTAAGCTTGAGAATTCATTAAAATCGTTGAAATTCATTTCATAAATTTTTTTCTAAATAATATATAGTTTAATTAAGTTTTGTTGATTGTCTGGAAAACGAGTCATTTTTTAAATATCATCTTAAGTGTTCACTTACATCGATCAAATAATATGAAGAATAACAAGAACAGTGTGCAGTAAAATCGTAAATTCTTAAGAACATAACAAAAACTCATTTTAAAAATCTGAAAGATACAATGGAAAAATCTGAGACACAGTATGAAGGAACATGACGTTAAAGAATTTAAGTCACGTTGACGCTAATGAAAGCGAGAGAAATACAGAAAAGAACCAGAAACCGACTTAATTATCTAGACAATTGGTTGGTTGTTTTTGTTTACTGGCATATCAATCTCTGTGGGTTAATTAATGGCGAGAACAAGATATTTTGAATGTAATTTTCTTTTAGTTTTATTGGAGACAATGCTTTTTGTTGTGGATTCCGGGTGACGAACCGAACAAAATAATGAACAAAAACAGATATTTGAGATAGAAAATTAAGTTATATAAAACGCAAAGATACAAACTGGAACCCAGGTTAATAATCCAGGAATACGATTATTATGGAAGATATATATACGAGTCTTGAAGTGAAGCCGTGCTGGAATTAGTAAAACCGTGTAATAATGTGGAGCTCAGAACGACTATGACTATTGACTCTGTATTCTCTGTGTAACTTCGTTATCTCTCGGTAACTTAAGGACCTCTTATAGTACTCCTTTTATCTCACTATGGCAGAAGTAGATGTCTATCAAGTCGAGTCAATCATCATAGAGAAAGGGGAGATCCCACAACACTTTTAATATTAAGTTTCTTACTAATTAGCTCATATCTAGGGGTTGGAGGAGATGTGGACTCAGACATTTGCCAGGGGTATTTGCGCGTAAGTGAATATAAGGAACTCATCTCTCATTAGAACTCGGCTCTGTGACTGACCAGTCCGAATCCTTATCCGTTACACCACCGCTTACAAACTCTTAGTATTAACAAGCGATCGACATTAGGAAACGGTGATCGTTCGGGTACCACCGGCTGTAAGTCTCTGGACAAATATATGGCGGATCTACATCCATAAAGACCAACATATTCATTAAGTAAGTATTATCTAAATCAATATAGAAAGCTATGGAGAGCTGTGTTCGCCAGTTTTCTGAAGAAACGAGGTGCATAAAGAGCGTGAGAGACCATTAAGTTCTCCTGATATCATCTAATCCAGTACTATCTGACGCACGATTGAGTCACTAACAATTAAACAAGTTCTCTATGAAACGTTTCACCATGATAATAAAAGACTCAATAGGATTTTATCGAAATATATGCAACGGGTATGGTGATGGTATGATATCTCCATCCAGAGAACTTGCTAGACTGGTTATCAATGAAGACGGAGGATCCCCACACCCAAAATGAAATCAATATTTATGTGGTAAGCCTTTAAGCTGAAGGCCATCGTGTGATATGACCATGAGAAAGAAAGGAAATTGCCAGGTCTACTTGCCCAAGACAGTTAGTTAATCGCCATACGTGAAACATGACTGGGCAGAAGATTATTCCGCAGTAGTTTACCATTGCTTTCTGTGGTAGACTGGTTGCCAGCCAAGGCTATAGAACCCAATCTGTCTTTTTATTTAACCCATAACTGGAAAGAAGTGACGGATTAATACCTTTCCCAAGGGTATCTGAATGTAAGTGAATGCAATGAATTCAACTGGAATTCGAACTTGGCTCCCCAATTTCTCGTTCCGAGCCGATAGCCACTGCACCACAACGCAAGACAAACAACGCATAAAAATGAAGAACTTTGTCATTTATCCTATATATATGTGGAACGAACTGATCAGATGATACATTGTGCAATGACTTGACGAAGAGACCCGGTTAGAAGGTTGAAGATGAAATTATCATTGTTTTTTTTTGTTTTTTTCCGTGAACGGATCCACTTTGAAGAAATATTGTTTTTACATATTTTTAAGGTCAAAATATTCACAGAAATTTATATTTACTTTATAACAAAACAGGAATAAACAACATACATTTCTTTTATTTTTTAACATTCATCTTTTTCATAAATCATCTGAGATTTAATATTGAGATTATGTTTGTTCAATTTTTATCAAACTCCAAAAGTAGACAATTTGTTCTTTTTATGGGTTTATATAAATAAAATACACATAATCCTGGAGATTAAAGGATAAAACTTAGCCATGAATTACGAAATTTATAAATTCTAATTGAAATGATAAATATATATTGACAAAACTTACAGTTCTGGCGGCGACTACGACGACATAAATAATTTTATGGAAAAAACGAGTTACTGTCAATGTTCAAAGACAATGTTTTGTCATATCATTCGAATTGTGCCATATATATGTACAAGTAAGCTAACAAACATTGTCATGAAGATATTTGTTTTTGTATAATAAATAACTCATTTTTATGATTTATTTGTGTATAAAGATAACAGTAGTAACACCAGTAGCCTTAAATGAAAGTATATTTTTTCAAACACGGCAGAGAAGCAGCAGCAATTAGTCAAGAAAAATCGGAAAGAGAAATCTTTACGAATTATGATTACTTTCGCACAAGTAGACATGGAAAATTAGGAATCCATCTGCTACCCACGAATCTACACTTTAAATAGCAGAGTAGACGTAGCTTTTTCATTCTGGCTGGTAACCAGTCTCTTAGAATAGCCTTGAATTCAAACGCGATTGGCTCTGCAGGCGGCGTCATTCACCATCCTTCACCTGCTGCAATTAACGACCATCTGACCCTACTCTAGACCTCTCTCTATCCACGATAATAACCAGCATGAAATTAAACAAACAAAACAGCAAGACTAAACCAGCTAGTCATAAATCGCCCAAACCTATCTGCGTTTCCTTCACAAACATACGAGGTATTCGCAGTAACTTTAATAGGGTAGAATCATTCCTTCTAACTAACTCACCCGATAACTTAGCTATATGTGAGACTAACCTTGACCCTTCTATTCCCTCTTCGGAGCTGTTCGTTCCTGGTTACCTTCCCCTCTTCAGGAAGGACTCCAATGTGCATATACATGGCCTTGGTGTATATGTCAGCGAATAACTGACCCTAGCCAGGGTCACATCTCTTGAATCCCTGTATCATTCCTTCATGTGCTTCCGTCTCTCACTTCTAAGCTCGGTTAGCTATCTCTTCTTCCTCTACCGCTCCCCCTCCTCCTCTGACTGTACGGTACTTGATTGCATCTCTACTAATATCGACAGGGCCATTTCTTCTCACCCATCTGCCCATATATTAGTGTTTGGCGATTTTAACGCCCACCACAACAAGTGGCTTGAAAACTCAGCCACCGACCTTGCCGGGATCCGCACCATGTATTTTTCAATAACCCAAGCTCTAACGCAAGTGGTGTACTACCCCACGCGTTTCTCTAATAACCCTAACGGAAGGGACTCTTTACTCGACCTTTGCTTTACCTCCATCCCAGACTCCTGCACTACCAGGCAACTCTGCCCCCTCGAAAACTCTGACCACGCCGTAGTCTCCGTCAACATCTCAATCCGCACTAACTCTACCCAAGAAAACCAGACCAGCAGAATATCATACTGCTACCAGAGAGCAGACTGGGATTCGTTCCGAGACTTCCTCTGCGACGTCCCCTGGAACAACGTCTTCCATCTTCCTGTCGAAGACTGTGCCTCCGAGGTCTCCTCTTGGGTTAAGGCTGGCATCGATGCTTTTATCCCGGCCAGGAAATTCCAACTAAAATCATATTCGTCCCCCTGGTTCTCACCCACTTGCTCGGTCGCCATTGCCCACCGGAACCATTTCTTCCGGCTCTATCGAAGCTGCTCGTCGAACCAAATCAGGCGCCTTTTCGCCTCAGCACGGAACAAGTGTAAAAAAGTACTGAACGAAGCTTAGAGGGCGTTTGCTACCCAAATTAGGCAACGCATAGCATCCTCTAGGTTTGGCTCCAAAGATTACAGGCGTCTCTGCAAAAGCGTGCTCAACAAGAACAAGACTTCAATACCCCCACTAATCAATGAGTTTGAAGTTCTCTCCTACCCAGCGGACAAGGCTGAATGCTTTGCCCGTAGATTCTCCACCAATTCGATACTGGGCTCGTTAGGAATACCTACACCCGACTTCCCACCCAGAACTAAGGCTCAACTAAATAACGTCCACATTACACCCTCGCTGATCGCCAAGATAATTGCACAACTTGACCTACACAAAGCGAGCGGCGGTGACGAAATCCCAGTCATAGTACTGAAGAAATGTGCCCCAGAACTCTCCTCTGTCCTCTCTGAACTCTATAACCTCTGCTTATCTGCTTCCTGCTTTCCTGCCTGTTGGAAGTCCTCCTGTGTAGTTCCTATATTTAAGAATTCTGGCGAACCCTCAGACCCCAACAATTGCTGTCCTATTAGTCTCCTTCTGATCTTTGGCAAAGTTTTCGAAGCCATTATCAACGCCGAGGTGATTCAGCATCTCACGGCCCACAGGCTTCTCTCTGACAAACAGTACGGGTTTCGCTTCACCAGGTCTACTGCTGATATGCTAACGACCATTACCGAGTACATATACCGGGCACTTGACAAGAAAGGAGAAGCCCGAACCGTTGCCTTGGATATCTCCAAAGCGTTCGACAGAGTCTGACATGCTGGCCTCTTGTGCAAACTGCGTAGCTACGGAATAACTGGACATTTGTTTGACCTCATCCAGTCATTCCTCTCTAACCGCACATTGAAGGTGGTATTAAATGGGCATTCCTCCCAAAACTACCATACGAACGCGGGCGTCCCTCAAGGTTCTATCCTAGGTCCCACGCTCTTTCTGATCTACATTAATGATCTCCCCGACGCCATTAGATCCCAAGTTGGCATGTATGCCGATGACACAACAATCTACTCTCGCATCGATCAAAAACCAGGTGTGGACGACAAAGTGAACCTCGCTGCCGTACTTGAAAGGGACCTCCAATCCGTAATGGCCTGGGGTAGGAAATGGCTGGTAAATTTCATTGCGTCTAAGACGAAGTTGTTATCAACTAACCACCATAGACAATCGCATCTACCTCCCATTAGCATGGGACAAGCTAGCCTCCCAGAGAGTAAAATACTACGCCTCCTTGGCTTTACACTTTCGGCGGACCTCAAATGAAATTACTATATCGAATCCATTGCCAAATATGCTGCTATGAAAATCGGTTCTCTGTGCAGGGCCCGGAAGTTTTTCCCACCTGAATCTATTCTGCACATATACAAATCTACCATCCGCCCGTGTATTGAATATTGTTGCCATATCTGGTCTCCTTGGGCTTCTTGACAAAATACAAAGGAGGATATGTAACGTGGTTGATACTGACTTGGCAGACCGGCTGCAACCACTCTCTCACCGGCGTGATGTGGCTTCTCTGTGCCTCTTCTACAAGTACTTTCATGGCTTCTGCTCCGATGAGCTTAGTTCACTGGTGCCGCCTAAGCACGAATTTACACGAGATACTAGATTAGCAACTAGGTCCCACCCTTTTACAGATAAACAAATAAGATGTAACCGTAAATTCTACTCCAACAGCTTCTTTTCTCGCGCTTCCCGCCTGTGGAACTCCCTTCCACAAGTCTGCTTTCCCGACAGCTACAATCTCCAGGTGTTTAAATGTAGAGTCAATAGACACCTCCTATCACACTAACTCCCAATTATTCTCAGAACAATCTCATCTACCCAACCCTCATTCACGGTATCCTTACCCGCCTATCACCCATCCTCTGACATTACCTATATTTAACCATTCTCGGTATCCCTACCTGCCTATCACCCACCCTCTGACATTTCCTATATTTAATCATCCTTTCTCCACTCTATGTAGCCACCTGCGCAGTAGTGGCAGTGACATGCCTTGCTCTGGGTGAAACGCTTATATATATATATATATATATATATATATATATATATATATATATATATGAGATTGAAACTTTATTAATTAACCAGCTCCCAGTGGCGGAACAAAAGAACGTAGAATGACGGAAACATTTAATTCACGTGAGTTACGCAGTCAGTGTGATATCGTTAAAAAGATTTCGACGCCTTGCCTAGCCTAGCCTGTTGCGTTCCCTTCATAAAAAGTGCCATCAAGGGGTTAAATCGCAACTCTTCTCTACTTTTGTAAAGTATCCAGTCTACGCAACGAAGAAACAGTAAATTAAGAACCAGATAGACGGAAACTTCAAGCCAATTCAAACCGTTTAGATTCAATCTTTTTTTTAAGAATAATTTAATAAGAACTCAAAGAATATCAAAATTTCGAAGTATGGATGATTGTATAAGTGTCGTTGAAAGTTACGATATTCTTAATTCAGACTATTTAATGAAGGATTTCAATTTCCAAACTTGTGATGGCAATAAATAACATATTAGATAACTACGTTAAGCAATACATTGATGCATTCTACATTACTTTTCAATGCGTAACGCGTACATAAACTTGCTTTTAACCAAATGCTTCAAAACACCTTTCTTTTCCATATAGGTAAAAATATTTCAACGGATGAAATCAATATGTAGTTGACGCAATGGTTTTCAGGGCAAAAGAGAAATCTGCGATTTGAGATCAAGTTGGGAACTAGACTGTCGAATTCACTTTCGCACCATTCATTGTCTTAGGGAATGCATAAATCCAGTATTTCTCTCCTTTCTGTCAACTATTGTTTCAATATTGGTGTACACCAGTTTTTCCATGCGAGAGTAGATATGGTAGTATAATAACAATTCTGAATTTAAAAGACAAGAGGAGACAACGCGAAGTCAATCCAATATCTTATCCAACAATTGTCACTTAAGTGCCATACGTGATACACAGTTGGGCGATCATGTCTCGAAAAAGACATGACTGACTGGACAGAAGATTATCCCGCAATAGATTGCCATTGCTTTCTGCTGTAGACTAGGCTATAGAACCTAACCTGTTATTTAACCCATAACTGGAAGGAATAGACGGATTAATACCTTTCCCAAGGGTATTTGCGCGTAAGTGAATGCAATGAATTCGGTTGGAATTCGAACTCAGCATCCCCGATTTAGCGTTCCGAGCCGATATCCAATGCTCCACAACGCACATCCTTCAACAACGGTAGTTAACTGATAATGACTAAAAGAAATCACTGAAAACCATGGTTAACTATTCTCTGAAAGTGATTCAAAACGAATTTATTTTATGACTTTTTGCTTAGCCAATGCATAATATCTATTTTTCATTGATTATAAATAGATTCTATTTGATGAAAAAAATTACTAGCTAAATTATAAATTCTTTATTACATCAGGTTTACTCGAAGGAAAGGAAGTGTATCGTTGTCCGCTAAACTCGAAATGTATTTTGAGAATTTCTATATAACTGAAGCTTAAAAGATATAAACATCAAATCAATTGTTTTAAATTGTTTAAATATTAAGTAAAATATTGAGTAAAATATTGAGTAAATTCAGTGTGGTTCTCCCAGAAATATAAGAGTTTAGAAATATAATTATATGAAGGTAAACGTGTTCACTCTCTGTACGTAACAATGTGTCATGTTGTTAGAAAAAAAATAAAATTTCCGCCATTTTGAGTGACTTAATTTAATGTTGAATGCATACGTGTTCCTTCTTTTTAGTTGAAGTGAAGTGGCATATAAATAATTTGGGGAAACATGAAGCTTACCTATATTAGGTGCGTTAAACTTGACTACAATATTTTCCACAATGCTCAATATTTTAATAAAGACCATTGTGAAAGCATTTGATATGAAAAAGTAACAACATACAAATTTAATTTGAATGAGGCTGAATAACGAAATTGAATCCACTCAGTTTGAAATAAAACCGTTCCTTGAGCGTAACCAACATTCTCTATGTTGATTATTTGCTTTTTATTTCCAGTATATTCATGCTGGTCTCTACGCTCAATTCGGATATACTGATAACCTCTCTCGTTTTTATCTAAATTATATATTGACATTTTGATTTGAGCATATGAATTATCAAAGGCAATATTTTTATGAGCTTAACCGCAGGGAAATTAAATTCCAAACAGATCTTTGCGAAAGCAAAATAAACGAGGGGAAATTTTAAAGAGAGTTAACGAAAGTATTTATAAATTGGTATGAGAACCAAAGCAGTGTATACAAATTGGGTGAGAGTTTCATTTACTCCCCCACATAAGAAACGAAATTAGTTGTCTGTGTACTGATTGCACTTTTTATACCAATACAATTTTTGTTTAGCAAATAGAAATACTACGTAACTTCTACTAATACAACAACATAGTACTTGTAGTATAAACGAGTGTACCATTGTCGGCAAAATATTTTGCAAAACATATTTATATTCTTCGCTACTCGACGACATGACTATTGCAAAAAATAAATTAATAAGTCACTAATAGAGAGCAAATATTTAGTAAGAGCTTTCCTGAGAATAGAGCTTAATAGCTGGTAGTAAAATTAATGTACTGAGCTGACCCTGCCTCACTATTGGCTCTATTTCTATGACGCGATAAGAGGAAAATACACACATATATATGTATGTATGTATGCATGTATATGTACAAAAGATACAAAAGGTTCTTTATTATAATAGAGATTATTATTTTTCCCGTTATGTATCTATCCAAGTTTCTTAATACAAAATGATGGTTAACTCAAAACATTCATGTCAGATATTTATTAATTCATTCCAGTACAAATTGTTTTATTTTTCACTCTTCAGGGCGTAGATTATCATGGCTTAATAAGATTTCTGTTATATGTGTAATGACATGAATTCATGAGAAAAATATGCAATTAATTCTAGTTTCTATATTTTTTCAGATTTCACTTTTCTGAGCTGGTGACATTCATATCCAACGTACCCAGGGTACGCTGTTATTTAACCCATAGGTGTGTAAAGAAGAGATAAATTCATGCATTTCCGAAACGCATTATTTCGACAGTAAAAGCAACTGAAAGATCTAATTCGAATCGAGGTAAGTCGCGGGATTCATCTGTTAAAAAGACACTCTTGAAACATCTGAACACTTCAACTGCATTTTCAAAGTTTCAGATACACTTTATTTTTTGAATGATTGTTACTAATATTCCTAAGGGATTACGGCTGAGAAGAAATAGATTAACAGCCGTTAAACTGTTTTGAACCTACAGTATATACAAACACACACACAAATACACACACACACACACACATATATATATATATATATATATATATATATATATATTTGCATTTTTTTTGTAATAATTTTAGCGCAACCTTTTATGTGTTTTCAGTGTTTTTTGTATTTTCACAAGCATGTGTTTTATCATAAAGTGCTCGATATCGATAGAGCATTGATAATGGCAAACTCTTTTGCCTTTTTATATGTGTGTGAGCTACATGAAATAAAAGCCATAGAAGCTCATTTTAAATGTATGTGTGTGTATGCGAAAATAATGTATGCGAGAAGAGTTTTTTAACTGTAGAAGAATTAAGTTAGCTTGTATGTCGGCAACGTTAGTATATGTGTGAATGACAAAACAAAATACATGTTCGTTAAAAATTGCAGCGAAATAATGTATACAATTATCAAGAGATAGAAAATTTAATTTTTAAAATAAAATATGTTTATTTGAAATTTATGTATGAATGTGTGTGTATATAAGTTGGTAATGTTAGTGTGTGTGTGAACGATAAAACGCAATACAATTATGCATAAAATTGTAGCGAATTAATATATACATGTATCAAGCAAACTTGTTATAAATAAATAACATTTTAAAACTACATTTTTAATAGTTAGAATGTTAATATGATCTAAAATAATAAATATTTTTCGAATAAGATTATTTCAATATCATGATTAAGTCTTATAAGTAATATTTAGAAATAGTAAAATATATACGTATTATATTATTAATATTGCAATATTATAATTGTAATTATATTAAGGTATCATATTATATCATTACAATATTGCAATTAAGCAGTATAAATAACATTTTCAACATCCAATTATAAACATATATTTAATTATTAGGTATAATAAAAAAATCGAAATTTTGTATAATATAAAATATTGAAATTTATAGGTAAGTATATTCGTAGAAAATTAATTGAAAACTATTAAAAAAAAATATTACGAAAACTACATAGAAAGAATAGATACATAACATATACATAATATACATAACATATACATAATGTATATGTCTGGAGTAAAAAATGAAATAATTACTTTAAAATAATACTTAATTTTATGAAATATATAATAAGGAAATAATAAAGAGAAATCATAATTATAATAGATTATTATGGAATAAAATTGAATGTAGTGCATATGATGTAAAGTTTATTATACTGTTTCAAATAATATGGAATAATATATGGAAGTATCATTAAATTATTTAATTATATCTATTGGTAAACACATGTTGGAATAAACGAGTATATATTCGCAGAGAGTTGCAGATGTGATTTAATGTTTTAGACTAGTGTTTATAGTTGTTAGTAATCCTATTAATTTGCTTTTAAAGTACTTTCTCCTTAAAAGGTATTTTTTATTTAAAATAATTTAGAGAAATAAAGTTATGTCCTACGTCGTATCGATGTAATACAAGAAATTTGGGACGTTTGCCGAAATGTAAGTCTCTCTTGTGTTTTTAGATCCGCTTTTTTAGATTTCATGATGTCTCCACTGTGTATGCGTTTTCGCATTATGGACGTTATATTTTGTAAATTCTGGTATTGGTGTTTGAAGTCTTTTTCATCGCGATAATATCACCAATAATCTTGGAGGTAGTGGTAACGAATTTAGTGTTTTGGATAGCTAATTTATTTACGAGTTCAGTTGAAAGCGTGTTAGAAGGTAGTAATATAAAATCTGTTTAAGTTTTTAGGGTATTCGTTCTTTGGTTTTGTGGATTTTGTATGTATGATTTTGGGCGTTGAGAATGAAATAGTGTGGGTATTGGAGAAGTTTAAATGTTTGCTCAATGGCTTTCTTCTTCAGATAAATAATTAGGGTGGCATATTCTGAAGGATCTAAGGTAGAAACTTAAAACTCGATTTCATTTTTCTGTTGTACTGGGAAATTAAATTTATAAGGTCGTTTTTGTTAGTAAGTTTGCAGTAAAATTTATATTCTAATTTACCATTAGTACGTATAATTAAGATGTCAAGGAAAGAAAAAGAATTGTTAGTTTCAAGTTTTTATGCAAATTCGATGGTAGGTTCAACGCATATATATATATATATATATATATATATATATATATATATATATATACTGACGTTATCTTTTAATTCTTCAGAGGTCTTGTGAATAATAGCAAATTTGAGTCGAGAACATGAAAGCTTGAAAATACCGAACAAGTGCGCAATTTGTGAAGGAAAGCATTTGACACTATTCCACAAACACATATGACAATTTACAATTCATCGTATAAGAGTTCAATCTGACAAGAACCTGTTTCATTGGTTAATGCCCCGAAATCAATGACAAAAGATATAACAGTGTAAATAAATGTAACTCTACCACTTGTGCAAATTAATTGAAACAACTGCTTTAGTTTCTCTTCTTTCAACATGCGATAAGTTTTAGACACACTTGAGTGAGAGGTAATATTGATTTTTAATTTTTTCTCTGATTATAACATTTTCAATGGTGTGAATAATATGACTCAATTTTGGGGTGTATGATGGAATTTGTTTTCCATTAGAAAATATTGCGTCATCGTGATCTCATCAGATTTTTTTATCACGCCCAGATATTATTATCCAGACTGTCCATTAATTGTCCTTCGGCCATTGTCTGCGATGGACTTACAAAAATTGTAACCCTGCTCAAGCAAACTCGTAAGCCTTATAGAGAGGTCGCGGATACAGTTTGTGTCAACCTTTCAATTGTCAGTCGTGTAATCAAGACGAAAAAACAAACTGAGTCTATCAGTCTAAAACGTAAATGAAACTTCGGTCGGAAGAGAAAAACAAGATTTCAACAAAACAAAATAAACTTCAAAACACTTATTACAACATTCATTTGTTATCAATGTAAGAGCACTTGAAAGAGTTTAACAAGGCTAAATAACCACTTGCGTGCATATGAATATGGCAATGCACTGTAGGTTGAATTCACTATCATAAATAAGAACTGGCAGTAATTTGTTTAAAATATCACTTAACTAGGTGCCAATCATTTTATCACTTACTAGCTTTTCTACTTTTATATCCTTATTTTTTTTTAATGTAATAATAAAAATATAATGATTTTTACCATATTTAATCATTTCTTATGGTTTTTCTTACTGATCTAACAAATCTTCATTTTGCAAGTAAGTAGAGATTTTCGTCTTTTGTGGAGAAGTACGAATCATCATATAGAATACATTTTACCAGTGAAACTACTAAAAACACAACAATCTTGGTGGTAAACATTATCACAACACAACACAATATATATATATATATATATATATATATATATATATATATATATAATTTTCCTGTGATATTTGAGTTTTCGTTCTGTTTAACGGCATATCAACTACTATGGGTTATTTAATGCCAAAAAGGTGCGGTTTTAAAGTATATTTTTACTGTTCAGTTATAGTGAGTAGGGTGATTTAGTCAGATTGTCAGATTTTAATGAACTTTTTTATTTTAGAAAACTAAAAATGTCTTCTCGTTTTGTATTCAAAATGTTTTGCTGAGAATAATTTTTTCCTTCAAAAACGTGTTATGGTTATAGGTTTTCCTCAAAAATGTATTGTTGATAATATTTTTCCTTCAAAAATGTGTAGTTTCCTACAAAAGTCTATTTTTATGTATATATTTTTATAAAAGTGTATTTTTATGATTTCATACTATTTTGAACCCAGGTTGGGGGTTAACTATTTGCCCATAGCTGGGATCATAATAGGTGCTACCTCTCCGGGTCACAGTGAACCTGAGAAGAACAGCAACTAAGAGGTGGTTCCATGCTCCTCACAACCTCCCAATCAGAGGTGTTGCTGCCGTCATGCCCAGGAACAAATTTTCCTTTGAATATGAACACCAATTTGATTTATTAAAAAAGAAGAAATATTTTTTTACTTTGAGTCCAAGTAAAAAGGAAGAAACATTTTAGTATATAATTTAAGAAAGACTTTTGATTTTTTAATGTGTACAATATTAATAAATATTCCATACGGTATTTTACATTATGATATTTAAAAATACCAGATTATTATTTCTAATATATTTCTCATATAAGTACAAATAATATTGAAATGTCATGAAATTCATGTTAATTTTCTTGCCGGAAACAATAAATGCCATAAGGAAAATTTTAAACAGATTAATTTATTAAGATAGAAATAGTATCTTTCTCCTCCTCACACAAATCTGTTGTTCTCTATGATACGTCGAGCTTTTAGGACATTTCAGGGCATGATTTGAAACTTATCCGCAAATATTCTTAAAACATAAAATTAATAATAATACAGAAAATTCTGAAACATACCATTCAGAAAACATTAACATGATTCAAAATGATTTTATGGCAAACGAAATTCTGTATGCCGCCATTTTAACTTTATATCTATTTGTTGAAATAAGGTAATGAAAATGTTACTGAAAGAATATACTCATTTAATCTTATTAATATTGATGTAGTTTTCAGACTGATATATCGCCAACTAAATATCAGTGAAAGACATAGACAGGAGGCGCAAATGGCAATAAGACTGGTGGTTAATAACTTCGATGAAAAATTAATTATTGGATGACAAAACATTAACAACTTTGGACATACTGATGGTATAATGTTGGTAGCAGACACAAAAAGATGACTACAGGAAATTCTACAGAAGCTAGTTTACGAAAGCAATAAGAAACAACTAAGCTTCAGCTATAAGTGAAAAAAATCGTTGTTAGCAAAAGGAATAATGTAAGACGCGAACTATGACTATGATATAGCAAAATAAAGCGAGTACAAGACATTTGAATACATAGGTTTTGTTTGGGAAAGACATTACTAAAATCCGATAGAGCATAATCGAAAGATGCCTTCCAAACGCTAAGCAAAGTATTGTGAAAAAGGAGAATTTCGTTAAAAACAAAGAAAAGTATTCTGAAATGTGAGGTACTGTCATTTCTTCTATATAGCAATGTATGCTGGACAAACTCATGAAAAATATACGTTGGACAACAGAAATAGTAGAGTGCTGAGAATATCATGGACGGAATAGATAAATAGGTAAATCTAAACAAAAAGAACACTTAGGATCATAATGAGACAGTTGGAATTTTTATGGCACATAGTGAGTAAAGAGTTTAAAAAATGTGGCAATCACACAACATAAGGCAAGAGTGGCAGCTGAAAGTAAAGCATAAATAAACTAACGAACTTGTATAAACTTTTAACGGAACGGCGATTATGAGAGATAGCAAAAAAAAACAAAAAAAAAAAACGGACAACGGACAGAAAATTGAAGAGTCATGATCTGAAATGTCCTAAAATGGGCATGGTACATCAAAGAAAAATTAAAAACCTTACCCTCTTAAATAAAATGTATTGTTTTCAGTTCCAACAAAATTACAAGTAGAACAAAAGGCAATTGAAGACGGAAGAAGTGAACTACATATGAAGCATAACAGCGAAGATGAATATATTGTTCCGAAGAGCAAAGCTTATAAAAACTATCATTCTTTGTTTAATATTTAAGGCAGTATTAACAGCTTTTAGGTATATACACTGTCGGCCATAATTATGTATAATTTCTTACTATTTTTAGTATTTATTGCTAAATGGATTATTCTAAATGAAAATAAAATGGTTCTTTACTTAATAGTGCACAATAACATCTGCATAAAATTCTGGTGTCCAGTTTTTGTGCTCTTTCCCATGCTAGTGTCTTATTCTTATTGGCTGGTTAAGCAAAGACTTCCTAGCTTACTTGTAAAATCTTGCAAAGTAATAATATCAAAATAACCATTCTATTTTTTTTTAATCATTTCACCCCGAGCAAGGCGGAAACAACACTGATGTGCAGGGGGTTACATAAATGTAAAAAGATTAATTAGAAAAGAGTGAGGAGTACAAACTAGGTAGAAAGGAACAATAGAAAACAGGTGCGATGACAGATACATAGGTGGAGAGAAAGGGAAGGTTATACGGGGGTGGGGAGAGAGCTAGAGTCCAGTGGTTAGTAGATGAGTATTGACTTTGCATATAATTTTCTGGAGGTTGTAGCCGTCAGAAAAGCAAGAATACGGGAGCGAGTTCCACAGGCGGGAAGTGCGAGAGAAGAAGCTGCAGGAGTAGAATTGTCGTCTGCATTTGGCTAACCTAACTGTGAATGGGTGGGACCCAGTTGCCAGTCTGGTTGCACGAGTAAATACCTGTTGAGGAGGCATCAGTGACTTAAGCTCGTCCGAGCAGAATCCATGAAAGTATTTATAGAACAGACAAAGGGAGGCCACATTTCGACGATGGGGAAGTGGCTGCAGTCGAGCCGCCAGATCAGTACCTATCACATTACAGACTCTCTTTGGAGCCTGTCAAGAACACTGAGGAGAACAGCAGGTGCATCTGACATGGCAGCAGTACTCCATGCACGGACGGATGGTTGACTTTTATATATGCAGGATGGATTCAGGTGGAAAAAACATCCTGGATCGACATAGTGACCCAACCTTCTTAGCAGTAGATTTTGCTATGGATTCAATAAAGTGGTTCCATTTGAGGTCTGAAGACAGGGTAAGTCCGAGGAGGCGTAGTGTATTACTCTCCGGAAGAATCGCTTGGTCCATGCTTATGGGAGGCAGGAGAGGTTGCCTGTAATGGTTGGCAGACAACAGCTTGGTCTTAGATGAATTGAAGTTTACAAGCAACTTCTTGCCCCAGTTCACCACAGAGTGTAGATCCCGTTCAAGGTCAGCAGCGAGATTATGTCTGTGCGCCACGATAGGTTTCTTACTGGTGCGGGAGTATATTGTATTGGATTAGGTCAAGCAGGCGACCGGTAAGACCATAACCGCGTAGTTTGCATATGAGGCCAGAGTGCCAAACCCTGTCGAAAGCCTTGGAGTAGAATTGTCGTCTGCATTTGGCTAACCTGACTGTGAATGGGTGGGACCCAGTTGCCAGTCTGGTTGCACGAGTAAACACCTGTTGAGGAGGCATCAGTGACTTAAGCTTGTCCAAGCAGAAGCCATGAAAGTATTTATAGAACAGACAAAGGGAGGCCACATTTCGACGATGGTTAAGTGACTGCAGTCGAGTCGCCAGATCAGTACCTATCAAATTACAGACTCTCCTATGGAGCTTGTCAAGAACACTGAGGAGAACGGCAGGGGCACCTGACTATAAATGGCAGCAGTTGTCCAATTGGCAATAAATACTATAGATAGTATGAAATACTTAATTCTATTTGAAAACTGGGATGAACTAATAATTATACCCGGTAGTGTAAGCTACGTACGGCATAATGATAACGGCGGTGGTAATATTCAATGTTTCATAGATAAAGAAATATTCCTTGACTGGTCAGCCAGTTCTACATTCAGTTGAAATTTATAATACTGTTTTCTTTTCAAGAAAAAGTTGTTTCTTAAGTCTAGTTTCTGTTATTTCTTTTTCTAGTGTTTTTATTTATTTCAACACATGCAAGGTATTAATGCCACCATGATTATTGATGTTAGATTCTTTCCTCCTCTTGTCAACATCATGATTATATCATTATTTTCTGTTTGAATTACGCGTTCTCTCCATATTAGTTGCTGTCATTGTATAAAGTCTTCAAGCGATGTGGTTTTTGTTCCTTTATAAATTTCCTTGTTTGAAGTTGTGTACATCAGTCCACAATCGCTAAGACTTAGAAGCTTCATTAGATCGATACTATTTTTAATCATTGATTTAGAAATCAGCTGTATACAGCTGATAAGATAAATGTTTCTTAATTTTCATTCAATTTGTGGTATCTATATGAAAGAATTGTTATGACGAGACTATTCCTGATTCTCTACCCCTAATCTTCATATTTATTTTGATTTTTTTCCGGTGATTCTGTTTCAAATAGTATATATTTTATATACGATTAAAATTATCACACAATTCTTAGTCAGTCAGTTAAGTACCATACATGAGACACGCTTTGCACAATCATGTCTCGAAAGAGACATAACTGACTAGGCAGAAGATTATCTCACAATAGGTTGCCATTACTTTCTGCGGTAGACTGGTTTCCAGCCAAGGCTATAGAACCTAATCTGTCGTGTAATGTAATCCATAACTGGAAGGAGATGACGGATTAATACCGTCCACAAGAGTATTGTTGCGTAAGTGAATGCCATAATATCAACTGGAATTCGAACTCGGTTCCCCAATTTGTCATTCCGAGTGCGCCACAACGCACATCCTACAATTACTTAAAATGCCAATGAACAGAAATATACATTTTAGTTTTGTATTCTTTCTGACTGGGATTTCTTTTCAGCTTTGATGTTACCGAAATAGAAAAAAATAAATACATCAAACGAAATTGTTGTCTGTGCGATATTTCCTATTTTATTTTCTAATATAATTAAAAGGCTGTCACAGTATTCTGCAAAGCTAAACTATAAGTAGACATTGAAGAGATGTTGTTTGTGAAGTTTTCATTTACCAGTAAGTCCGCTTGATTATCGTTTGTGATTGATGGTAAACATATTAGTTTACATTGTCGGTCATTCCACTTAGGGTATTGGATCAATTACACCTCCCACTGAGGATAGCAACAACATAGGATCCGACAGAGCTTTCAAACATCCCAAAACACTAACAGCGGTAATAGACGCGCACGCTCACGCACACACGTACACTCATACACACACATATATGTAAACATCTATAAATATACATATACATATTCACACAAGTAGACGGAGAGAGATAAATATTTTACTGGTCTTAATAAAAAAAGTGTTCAAGGTTATATAACAGAGCTATTATGTATATATTAATGAATATATACCTATTGTCATACACTATGCAATCATCAGATGAATATCATGAAATAAAAGTTCTGTGATTTTAAATTCTGTTTCTCGTATATATAAATAATATTTAATAGAACAATGCCCAATGAATTATATTTGTTAAATATATATTAATGAATATATATATATATATGTGTGTATATATATATATATATATATATATATATATATATATATATATATATATGTATATATATATGTATATATATATATACATATATATATATGTATATATATATATATATATATATACATATATATATATGTATATATATATATATATATACACATATACACACGCACACACATACACACACACACACACACACATATATATATATATATATATATATATATACATTCATTATTATATATAACAGTAGAATAGTTTGTGGTTGAAACTGCAAGCAGTAGATCAAAATAAAAATGTGCTCAATGCAAAAGCAAAAAAATTGAACTGAATATGCAGAGCTCAGCATATGTCAAAGAAAGTAACATACACCACTCGCTACATAGGTATGAACCACAACGGTTTCTTCAGGCAAATATGTAACTCGTATGCCAAGAAGCTTGCTTATATTCACGATAGATCGAACACTAACAGAAGGGGAGAGGAACACCTTTACGACCACTCCTGACGGAAGGGGGAGGGAAACCTCCACATGTTAACAGCTGCTGGTACTACCACTGAAGAGAAGGGGACGTGAAGCGGATGGAAACAAACACGAACACACTCAGCCATTATACTTCCTGTTCTTTGTGCCCTGTCCCTTCAGGACGTACGCGATCATGGTTCTCCACGTCTCCCTATCCCTTGTGGCTATTAGTATGTTTGCTCCTGTTACTCCTGGCAACCCCCGTTATGTCATCCACCTGATCTGGCCCTGCAAATATATTATCCGCTGCCTTTCTCTGTCTCTCTTTCCTTCTATCTGGCCAGTCAGTATCAGGTTCTCCAAGCTTTCCTTCCTCATTGCGTGTCTCAGAAACTTCAGTTGTCTCTTCCTGATGCTCAGTATTAATTTCTTTTTGTTGCCATTCCTTCCAACACTTCATCGTTGCTTGCATGCTCAGTCTACGATATCCACAGCATCCTTCTGTAGAACCACATTTCCTCTACTTCAAGTTTTTTCCTCATTTTCGATGGTATTGTCCAGCATTCACTGCCGTATTGATGAACTGACATCACATAGCAATCCAGCACTCTTTTCTTTGTTTCTAATGATTATACTATCTTCGTTTAAAAATGTCTTCCTTTCACTCCACATCAACCGTTTTTTGCTCATTCGAATCGTCCTTCTCAGTATAACATAAAACTCTTTTTGTTTTACAAGCACCACTTAGCGGACATGTGTGCTTGTCCCTAGAGTTATATGAGTCACCATCATTTTGCGCCTTACCCCTGACTTTCTTGGTGTTTTGTTTCTTTACGGCCTTATCTAAGTTACTGGACAGCTGTAATTTAATTTCACCGCATTTCTATTAACGGTCCTATGCAGTTCAAAACACTTAAATTATTTTATCAATATTTTAAAGAACACCTTCCCTATATTAGATTTCACATCCAAATTAATAGGGGCTTGAACCAAATAGAATTTCTAGATCTATTGTTTCTTACTTTTTGGTTCATAGGTGATTTAAATACAAACCTTGATTTCGGCCCTTCCTCTCTTAACGTCAACTCACACTCCTTTTACCCTTCAAATGTTTCTTTGGGAATTCCTCTTTTGGAGAGAATCTTGCGATATGAACGTTATTCCTATCAGCATTTTGTTGCATTCTTTGAACATCAGCTTTAGATGAAGATTAGATCTGATAGAAAGCGTTGGATATCGACAGATTTCATCGAATATTGAGAAATTGTAGCAAGTCTGGTTTGTGTATATGGGGCCAACCTTGATTTTCTTTTTAAGTCCCTTATGTCACAACAGGGTGGATTCCTTCACACCCTTCCCATCGCTAAGTTAGGCTTTCTTTGCATACCTAGTTAATGTGAGTAAGTGCAATTCCTGTTCCCGGTGTCCTCTTTTGTTACGATCCAAGTCGAGATTCCCAGCATTCCCAGTTTGTTTTGAATTTTTTTTAATCTTGAAAGGGTTTTTCTTTGATTTTCGCATTCCACTATTCATTTTTTACCCTTTTACTTGTCATTAACGAGTGAGCTACTTGATTGCACCATTTGACGGAAAACTCTGATTTTTTGTGGAGTGGTCGGATCTTAATAAAATTTGTTTAATTTTAGTTTGGATGTTTTGTCATACTTTAGTTTGATTTGGGTCATTCATCTTTCCCCCTTTCATTTTCATGTCATTATATTTTTAAATATATTTTGATGAAATATAGTATATAAAATTAAAAAAAAACTATGTCTTAAGTGTTATTACCTCTTTTATAGCTTCCCTAGCGAATAAGTGATATTATGGTATATGGAGGATTTGGATGTGATAGACGAGTTCTTGTGGTAAATGAATATGTTGTAATGAGGGATTGGGTTGTCAATTTGATTTGCTAGGGATAGGATAGAAAGTGAAGACAAATCTCAACCCACTTCCATTTCAGGATTGTGTCACATTTATTCTTTCTATACAATAATAAATATATTTGAAGATACCGGCGCGGTCAAAACCTTCTTCTTCTTCTTCTATGTGCCTTGTCCTTTTAGGACGTAGGCGATCATGGTCTTCTACGTCTCCCTATCCCTAGTGGCTCCTAGAACGCTTTCCACTGTAACATCTCGCTACCCCCGTTCATTCATTCTCCCGCTCAAGCCTTTCAAATATGTTATCCGCTGCTTTCCTCTGTCTCTTTTTTCCTCTGTCTGGCTCGTTATTGTCAGGTTTCTCCAAGCCCTCTTTCCTCATTCCATGTTCCAAGAACTTCAGTTGTCTCTTCCTGATGCTCGATATTAATTTCAGTTTCGTTTTCATTCTTTCCAACACCCCATCATTGCTCACATGAGCAAGTAATTGGTGTGTGCTCCGTTATTAAAGTTCGTAAATATATATATATATATATATATTTACAAGCGCATTGAAGAACTAACCTTACAATCATGCGAGGTAGGACCACTTATAAATGATACACCTTCATAGTACTAAGAACACTCTTACACACACCATAAACCGTGATCTAATTTAAACTTGTTTTAAAAGAATAAAAGTTTTATAGAAAAAATCGATTTCCTAAATTCAAAATTAAGCTTAAATATACAAAATTAGATTAATTATAAGAACTGTGCTTAAATACAAAAATATTCTATAGTTGTACAAATAAGTGGTATGTCCAATCTCTTCCCTCCCTACCTTTTACACCGCCCTACTCTGCTCCTCTAAGAAATCCAAAGGATAAAGTCTAGTCGCAAAATCATAAAAACTTACATCCTATCTGCTAATGTTAAATCTGTCAATTCACAAGACTTATTCCCTTATCACTAACCCCACCAACCTCCCACACACAACTCACCAAATATAAAAAAAGAGGCTTTCCATTCCTGTCCACACCACCTGATGAGACATTGTAGTTTCAATTTCGAAACAAATGTACGATTTGTAGTGGATATATAAAAAAATTATACATGTTCTAAAATATAATAAATATTATATAATTTATAATATTTTATATAAATAAAATAAATATTCACATTTACTCTATGTATTATATATCAAGCACTGTTTTAAATTAATGCTTTGGATTTGTAAAAAAAAAATCCTTCGTTCCTTATTCACTCGGATATATATATAATTGCACTAGTTAATGTCATCTCAGATATTTAGGCGTTATCAAAAAATCCTTTATGAGAACTCCCTTCCGATTTTCTTTAATGAAGTTAACGTGAGATAAACGCTAAATAATAATGATTTTCCAAATCATCTTATAGATCACCATATTATTTTTTTCGTAGTTAACCAATGGCATCACTGAAATTACAAAAGAAAAAACAATGAACATTTTCTCCAAAAATCTAATGCATACTAATACAAGATGAATCTTCACTTAGAAACATTATAAAGAAAAACCCAATACCCACTGACATAAACAAGAGAATTAAATTAAAAAAAATTATAAAAATATTAAAAAAAAAACTACTAACCTCATTTAAAAAATATCATAATATACCTGCAAATTCCAAATTATATAGAATTTATATATATATATATATATATATATATATATATAAATTCACTTGTGCCTTAAGAGAATGTTTTCCTGACCAATCCAAATTCGTAAATAATTATATTGATATACTACAATATTCTTAACATGACATACGTGTGCGCGTAATAAGAATATAAAATTAAGCAATAATCCCATAACATTTTCAATGAATCTGTCCTTCACACTAACAAGACTAAAGCTGCTTTCAAATGCTTTAAAAGGGATTGAAATTGTAATTATCTTCTTGAAGATTTACGCTTCAACCTATCCATTATACCTAGTCCCCTCAGAAACAGAATATATCACGATTCAAATAACAAAAACCAGTAACAGTAAGAGTGTACTAGAGAAAAATTTGGATACGACTAGCTCACTATTTACATTGTTCGGACTATTGTCTTCATCTTTAAGACGTTTCGGCCGTTGTAGTCTCCGGCCTTCTTCAGGTGCTAGAACTTTCGAACCGTCCCATTTGTTACAGTCACTGGAGTATATTATTCTCATTCTATTCTAGGAGAATGATATACCCAAGGGATGCACTGTTGTTATCCATGTAGTCATCCCCCTTTAATTTGACTCTCTAAGTTACTTGTTTCCCACTGCTGTAGCCTGATATTGAACTCACAACTCTTTGGATCAAGACACTGGAATTAATCAACGTCTATATCCATTGAGTCATGTAGATATTGTAAATACTCTCTCATATCGGAAGTATAGACAATTACGACCAGCTCAGTTTAGCATGTATTCATTCGACGTCAAAGTTTAAATGATCATTTATGTATATTTAAGAATTGAATGTAAACTGACGTCAATCATAATTGCATTTTTCACAGCCAATATTTTATCTTTTCTTTTATCTCTTTTATATCGAGGGGTTTTTTTTTCCCCTGAAAAGTAACAAAAGCAAGAATTATGATTCGGAATTAAACACAATCGAAATTTATTCCCGTCATGATATCCGTTGGAGTTCCTCTCTATATATTTCTCTCATTCCCTCTCTCACTCTCACTCTTCCCTCTCTCCCTCTCTCTCTCTCTCTCTCTCTCTCTCTCATACACACCAACATGCGCACATATATGAATGGGCATTAAGGTCAGCATTCTGTCAGGAGAGTATGTTTCATGCTTAAACGCAATTTTCAAACTTTCAATATTATGCATAAACATGAAAAAACATTGGCCTTAACTTTTGAACTTAATGTCTACTTTCATATTTAAATACGCTCAAGGCCGGATATTAAGTATTTTAACCCCAAAATATAGCGTAACTTATACACACACACACACACACACACACACACACACACACACACACACACACATATATATATATATATATATATATATATATACAGAATAGAATATTTCGCATTGAGTGATGAGGTGATGAGGCTAACAAGACAGTGCTCGATATATAATAAACATTAACAGGTAAAATTTATTTTAATATAAAATATATATTTTCCTCACTGTTTACACAGCTACAAATTTCATACACGATGCAATCTTCATTTTCCCATTTGCATCTAATTATTGCATCAGAGTTGTGCAACCAATGCGTAAAATTTATATCTTATATTCATTCATACATACATAAGTGTGTTTTCAGTGTTTTCCGTAAAACGTTAAGACGATATAAATGCGACTTACTATCACATATTTAACTTTCTTTTTCTTATTTCAAAATCATACAAGGACCGAAAAAAATCGCAAAAAAACATTAGTAATCCTGAACCGTCTTAGCTTATCTCCTAGAATGAAAACATAATAATTTGCAGCAAGAAAAAAATAACGGATCGATTTATTAAAAATAAGTAAATTTGGTTGACATTCAGGTACAGAGTGTGTCATAATTAGCTATGCACTTCACAGTTTTTCTTACACGCATCATTTCACAGGGTCATCCTCCACAAGACTTTATAAAAATTGTTGACAGTACAGTTTCAAAAGCAATTTCCGCATTAGGCGTCGCAGGACCATTTCTGGCATGGATAGCTTCTGAGATACACGTTTAGTGAACAATTGGGGACTTTCATTTGATTAATTCATTAACTTTAAGATTCAATAACCATTTTTTTTTAAATTTTATCCCTTATACGATAAATTGTCAGCCCTGTTGTTAAACAGTATCAAATGCTTATTTCCACGCTCGGTATACCTTCCCGGCATTTTTAATTTTCCGATACTGCTTCAAAATCCGTATTATTTGTTTCCGAACAAAATTATTTGCAATAACTAGAAAAAATATTATTTTGTGATAATAACCATTTTTAGTTTCGACTGAGCCTTTCTAACGTTTACTTCGTAAATTTGCTAAAATCCTTACTGTACAATAAATTTAGTGTTTTTCTTTTAAAGAAAATATTTTATTCCATGCGTATTTAATAATGTTCAATTATTTCATGTATGTACTATGGTTGTAATGTAATATTTGAGCTTTGTTCGTTATAGACACTGACTTTTTATTTAAATTATTGAAAATATTATATTCTTTTACAATTTTAGAAGAATTAAATTATGTCTTCGATACCACTGGGTTCATTTCCTTTTACATGTATGCAAATCATATAGTCAAAGATTCACTTCCATACGCATGTGTAACCAGGAAAGTTAACTTTTCATATAACCAATCTGCAGCTTCTAAAATGTGTAATATTTCCTGAACAAAATAATTATTTCTGAAAATGGAAACGAAAAGTTCATTGTTTTTACGTGCTGTCCACCACTGCTGTCTGAAAGAATAAATCAATGCTCATTTGGTTTTATTGTATAGAGTGACTAGTGTTTGTGAAAGATAAAAAGAATCTTGATTGATTTCAGAAGCGGTCGTGACGTATTGGTTTGGTACGGTGAAAAAGTGTCATTAAATTTGCGACGAATTACTTGCCGAGTACAATCGACTCTGAGGCGACGTTTTAAATGGGGGTAATGCTATGCATAACGCGTTATTCCTTGGCATGAGTGTCGAAATTTTTCAAAGATCACGACACATCGAACGCAAATTCACTATTTAAGAGTACATTAAGGGTCTAGTTAGTGTCAATTTAATTACTTGTACCTTCTGGAATGACAACGTATCTTGATAATAATGAAAAATAATGACAATATTAATGAAAAGGAAAAGATTAAACGAAAAGCAAAATAAGATGCTCACCTTCCGAAACATGTGAAAAAAATTCAGTTATGGCTAAACTGAGGCAAATATCTGTTTTTTAAAAAATTCTCATTTAATACTCTCCACAATTGAAACATTATCTTAGCTGCTGCAGCTGAACAATTTCAAATACTGAAAAGCAAACACAAATTTCATGGTAGTTATTTCCCAAATAATGGAATTATGAAACTTCATTTAATCGTCCACAATATTCTCACATCTTTGCAGCCTCATTGAAATGTTATTTAGGGAAAAGATGCTATGAAATACAATGTCCCTTTAGGATGCATACAATCATACCTTTCACAGCATTTTTTTCATTTATTACCTTCGGATTACCATATCTTCTAGGTAAGGTAATTAGAATGGCTTTCTATTTTCTTACTCAGGATTTGGAAACAAGGTTTGAACATTTCTGGAGAGATTCTTATTCAAAGCTAGAAAGGCCATCAAAATCTGCTATTTGGTCTATAAGTGATTTTGAAGAGATGAAATAGCTAACATCTTATGTTGCTACAATGTCAAAATTTGAATCTGAAAATTTTAGCCTTGTCCTTCAGTTGCCTAATCATATCGAGTCTTTCATTTGGAAGACAAACATATAAAACATCCAAGCTATATGTTGTAGAAAACCTCTTTCTCATATCGATAGTATATAATGGCCTTAAATGAGTAAAGCTCATTGGTAATGGTCGTTTCACTACAAGGATAAATTTGGCCGATTTTCCAGTACAACTTTCAGCTGAAATTTAGAAAACTTTCTCTTAAATCATTTTTACAAAGAAACAGATTTTACAAGCTCATAAGCTGTTCTGGATCTGATAGATGTTTGCTTCCTAATCATTATTCTACCTTTGATGCAGTAGAGTCTCTTCTTATTTTGATGATGTGATTATTTTCTTTTCGAGTTACATTGACTAACAAAGTTAGTTATTGCTGCTGTTGGTACACGTCTAGTGATATTATTTGTATTATTTCGTTCAGTTCTTTGTTTAGGAATCTGTAGCGCCAGTTCAAAAATTTACAAGTAGATGGACTTTGCCATGATACCTACGATTCACTTGCTCAAAGCTTTCTTTCGCCGTTAATCTTAAAACGCGTTTGTACACAGCTGAAAGTTTAGATATTTCTGAACAAGTCTCACGTCATATATGGCATCTATATAAAACCCTCGATCTGTTGAGGCTTTTTAATTACATGACTCATGTTTTCAGATTAATATTTTGGTTTTATAGCAATTTTCGTTTTTCGGTAAAATGTTTTCTGGCACAGCCTATATTATGATCATTCCCGTTTTCTCTTATACTTAACTAGCAGTAAAGCCCGGCGTTGCTCGGATGTAATGAAAACTTTAAAACTAATCCATGGTCCTGGAGCTCAGACTCAGCCTAAAAGCCTAAAGGCTATTTGTGTGAAATTTGGTGAGAATCAGATAAAAATTGTGTATTTATATAAAAGACATACAGAGAGATAAACTCGCACACACACACAAACATCGTGCTTTATATATATATATATATATATTCGATTTTCGGCATTATTTTAAGAACTGCAACCTTGAGAATTCTGAATATCGTTTCTTATATCTTTCTATTATTGTATCAAATTTGATTAAAATCGAACCACTACTTCTATAACCCGATTTTTTCGATTATCGATTTTCGATTTTTATCGGGGGTACCTGGACACAAACCCTTGCTAAGAACACTCGAAGACGCTTATGGTACAACTGTGTAAATTTTCAAGAAAATCGGTTCAGCCGTTTCGGAGTCTATAGGTAACGGACACACACACACACACACACACACACACACAAAGTTCCATTTATAAATATGCCTGAGAATTGGAAGTATTAAGTAGTTACTAATTCAAAATCCTCCGTCATTGCTTTCCTTTCAATGCTAGATCATAGTTTCTGGTTTGGGAATGTTTATCCAGAGTCTCAGTCCTTTATAAACTTGGTAGCCAATATTGATCATCAGTCTTGGTTATACCATCTTTATCCGTGTCTTATCTGACTGCCGCTGCTGCTGCTGAATTTGAATTACTTCAGTCAAATAACAGAAAGCACATCTCTGCAGGAGCAACGGCTGAAATGGATATAAAATGTAATAGATAATAATGGTATAGTTACAATGCTGACATTTCACACTACATTGAAAAAAAATCAAGGTACAGAAACCTCCATCGATACTGGATTTGAAAAGCACAACTTCCTGAAAAATGATTTTATACTTTGGAAGAGTCCATTGAGTGTGTAAAAAGGCCGATACCCCGACAATTAGCCTTGTGTCTAATCCCGCCTTTGTTGAAAGAATCAGGTAAATACTGAGTTCGCCGAAATTTTTTCTTTGTCGGACTCTCCGCACGCGAAAAGAGAAGAACAAAGACAAAGCCTGGCTCAGCGACATAGATAGCTACCCGGGTAGACGACCAACTATTTGTCCACTTCCACATCTTCCCTCCGCCCAGAGTGATCGAACATGTATCTATCGACAAGACCGAACTCACCGATCATATCAGCCAGGCCACGACCTCCTGACCTCCCGCTAGCTCCCCACCCACTATCTAGCTTGGGGTCCAGGATGGCATTCCAGTCCCCCATAAAGACTAGGCGCGAAGAATCCACCAAGAATGGTCAAGTTGAGGGAAAAATGAGATTCTTCTTCCGGTCGTAGGGTACATAAACCTCAACGATCCGAAATGAAATACTGTTCACGGCAACATTGACCCAGCCTCCACATGGACAAGGTCCACCCTCGCACCCAGGGTACGTTTAATCAACAAGGAAGCACCTCTAACCTGCTGGTCGCCGTATGCTGAATAGACAACAATGTTACTAGACAGCAGACGAGCATCCTCACAAAGTGTGTCTCCTGGATCGCAGCTATATCTACTCCGAAGGACAAAAGATCACAAAGCAGGTGGGCCGCCTTACTCCGATCAGGCAAATCCTTCGCATTCAAGCTGGCTATCTTAATAGACACTTTCTAAGTTTAACCCAGTAAACAGAGAGTGGAGTCAAGATCCAGACTGATTGTCCCAGGCAAACGGTACCCATCTCGGTTATAACTCGTCTGTCTGTGACAATGTCGCCGACGTCCGTAGTAAAACAGAAACCCTTCCCGCACAAAATAATGATATTTTATTTAGCTCAGGTGACTCTTCTTTGGCTATCCGCAGATCCTGATACATGTCCTTACCCCCGAAATGTAATCGCATATTTTACATTTCCTCCTGAGATTCTGATGAATGCGATCACCCCAGGAGAGTAAAGGTAGGTTCTTGAGTCATCTGTGTATTAAAAAAAGCAACAGAGGTGCATTTAAAGTATGGCCTTAATAGGACCCTCCTTTGGAAATATACGTCCCCTCAAGAGCCGTTTTATCCACTTCGAAAATGTTCTCTTTCTTTCATGGCTATTTTCACTTTTTTGGGACGAGTTGAGGGAGGGTTTGGAAGAGGGAATTGAAGGAGTTTTAGTGCGGGAAGAAGAGATGCTCCTTACATTTTCGGCAGTTCTTTGTGACTTTACATAACAAAGAAGGTGCGTAGTTGGTCATAGTAATTACCAGGGCCCTTTTCGCCTTGCCTCGGTCTGCTTTTTTTTGGGGAGGGAGGTGATTGTTCTTCTTCCTCCTCCTTTTTTCTCCCCTCTTTCAATGAAGAGGGACGTGGATGAAGCATTTCCTCCATGTCCATGCGGCAATCCTTCTCTTCGTCCTTTTTTGGATCATTTTTCAGCACCTCCTGCTGCTGCTGCTTCTTTGGGGTAACCTTTTGTGCCTTGCTTTTTAATGGGCGCACCTTCTTCTTTGGCGAGCATCTTGCTGAGGAGGAGGAGGAGAGGTAGCAAATATTTTTGCCAATCTTCACAACCTCTGTCTATTCTATCGAACTACTGATAGGCTGGCATGTCTTATCTGCCATCACCACTACCTCTTTCTTTTAACCAGTGTTATTGGCGCCGTTACCGGATTCTTGATGATGCACATTTTAGTCAAGTGCCATGTTACACAGCAAGCCCAGCAGTGGGGTCCCCTACCTTCTACTGCTACAAACATCTTCCGACATCTAAACACAAATATATTTGGGACGCTCTATAATTTCTGTCTATTCAGTGTGATCTGGATGCACTCAGCACCCCTGATTTACCTTTAATACGGGTGACTCCGTCACAGTTAGTCAGTTAAGTGTCATACGTGATACACACTTGGGCGATCATGTCTTGAAAGATACATGACTAACCGGGCAGAAATTTATCCCGCAGTAGGTTGACATTACTTTCTGCGGTAGACTGGTTGCAGACCAAGGCTATAGAACCCAGTCTGTTCTATTATTTAACCAATAATTTGAGGGAAGAGACGGATTAATACCTTTCCCAAGGGTATCTGCGCGTAAGTTAATTAAAAAAATTCAACGGCTACTTCTCCAAAAATAACAAAGACTCCACCCACATTGTGTGTAGTAATGTCCAACGGAACACCATAGACAGTTATTTTTGTTCTTTATATTCCCATGTATTCGTTTTGCAAGCGATTACATTTTGTAATGAGAACACTTTCTGCTAACTTCTTTGCTTGGTCATCTGTTTTCTAGTATAACGTCCCACATTGCTCTCGACCATATAATCAAAATCTTGGCAACAATCAGCTGGCTTTTTAGAGATTCCTCTATTGCCTCTTAACTGACACCGATTAGCTTGTGAGTTTTCACATCGGTTGTCAGCAAGTGGGGTGGTTCTTGCTGCGACCACATCCAGTACTTCCGGAATGGGAATGGACACTAATTCGTTGCCGTTTATATCTTTATATTGCAGACACATTTTTTCATGTTGCGTTTTTTTTTTTTTTTTTTTTTTTTTTTTTTGTGGGGGTCACAGTTGTTGACCAAACAAACGGTGACGCTGCCGGTGAAACAGTTGGCTGGAGAGACCATAGAACGAAAACACACAAAAAATCAAAAATAAAAGAGGTAGACACATAAATATTCACGTAGAAAAATAACACATTTACTTCAGTAACTCAAGGCTCGCGCAAGTACAATACTGCCGAAGAAAAACAGCTATCAACTCCTCCTCTCGGTCGCAAGAAGTAGTTTAACTAGAGCGATATTTTATTTCTGAGAATACACACGCAACTGAATAAAAACGAAGCACTGATGGATCAAGTGGAAGTACTAGATACCAACCCAATATGCTCGTATACGTTATCAGGATAGACAGTCCTTGGCTGTAGAAGGAGACTAATCGAGAACAAGAGGTGTAAGCGAGGAATGTCCTCAGGTCACTTTCACGGATTTTCAAGAGATAGGGACGTAGGTCTTCCTTGATATACTCTTGAGCTCTGAGTATCGAGAAATACTGACTATCAACAAATGAATTTCTAGAAATAAAGAACCTCTGTCTATCGATTCTTCAGAGAACGAGCAAGTCACTCGTATGCGAAAAAGCAGCAATATTAAATCGAGAAAGAACTTGGAAGAACCTCATTAAGAATCTGGGAATCTTCCACGGCTACGCAAGCAGCAAAGGATGCCCACTTTGTTCAAGAACTGCTTTCCTCTGTAGAAATAAGGCAGCGTAGGATATGGTATGATCCATTTCCCCTATCAAATGATCTGTCCTGAATTCAGAATAATCCTGCTTGTATTCATATTTAACTAAATCCCATGTTTAAACCAATGCGAATTTTCACTAATAATTTTACAACAATACCCTAATAAAGGAAAATTATTCAGTGAGTCGACTGTTTAGTAGACAAAATTGAAGAACAGTTTTTACATTATTCGGACTATTGTCCTCATCTTTGTTGTTATTTTTACGACGTTTCGGCCGTTGTACGCTCCGGCCTTCTTCAGGTGCTATAAATTTTGAACTGAGCCCTTTATTACAATCACTAGGGTATATCCTTCTCATTCCTTGTATAGTAATGCCTCGATTGGAAGTTCTGAATTATCCCCCTCTAACCCTGCAGTTTACTTGTTCATGACTGCTGTAGTCTGCTTTTAAACTCACAGCTTTTGGGTCAAGTCAGAGGAACCAACCAAAGCCTATATCCACTGATCCAGGTGTCCTTAAGGACATTAGTACGCAAGGTATGAGAGTAATATACCCTAGTGATTACAATAAGTGTTCGGTTCGAAATTCGTAGCACCTGAAGAAGGCCGGAGCGTACAACGGCCAAAACGTCTTACCAATAGCAACAAAGATGAGGACAATAGTCAGAATAATGTTAATAGTGTAAATACTACTTCATCTCAGAAATATAGACAGAAACTGAAGAACTATAAAAAGAGTTAACAAACATCACAAATCTGCCTTGTTCCATGACAATATATGAAAAAATTGAACTTCTTACGAGTACACTGGAATGAAAAATATCCCTAATAATAAATTATAATTAGTAACTATTTTAAATTTACCATTGTACATTGAGTGAGAATATGAAAAATAAGTGTCAAGTTTGGAAGATACTATTCCCAAATAATGACATTTCACGTAGATGTTTTATATGCATCAATCAATCTTTAGTGGGTTTTATTTGAAATTAATGCTTTACTTTGATCTAGAAAGCTCTTTTAAACATCATTAATGACGAAATGCGTTGTGGTGCAGTGGATATTGGCTCGGAACGAGAAATCGGGGAGACGCGTTCAAATTCTAGTTGAATTCATTTCATTCACTTACGCGCAAATACCCTTGGGAAAGGTATTAATCCGTCTCTTCCTTCCAGTTATGGGTTAAATAACAATACAGATTGGGGTCTATAGCCTTGGTCGGCAACCAGTCTACCACATAAAGCAAATGCGAGATAATATTCTGCCCAGTCAGTCATGCCTCTTTCGAGACATGATCGCCCAAGCGTGTTTCATGTATGGCACTTAACTGACTGAATGAATGACGAAATCCATATCTTGATTAATTTTTTATGGCGAAGCGTATTTAGAAGAGTCTCGTTAAAATTACAAAGATGATTAAAATATTGGCAGAAAATGAAAGGGACACATTTATCTTTCGTTATTTACGTAGATCCAGAACAAGCTTAGACTTATGGTATAGACCAACTAAAGTGGATTTATCATTAGTTAAATTAACCAAGTTATACTCACATGAAGACTGCAACGTGTACAAACGATTAATAATGAAAACAATCTATTTGTGATAGCTCCGACTAAACACTTCTGAAAGAGCACCACAATCAGAATAATTAGTATGCCACATCGGTCATGACACAGGCCAACGAAAGCTGCAAGCGTCAGTAAGGAAACAGTCTGGGGGTCAAAAAACCTGTTACCAGAACGACATCTACTCCACATATAATTGAGTGTCACTATACCATAGATGTCTAAGGCTATATCGTGTTGAATACACCGATTCCCGACCGATCACCGAAGTTAAGCAGCATCGAGATTTGTCAGTACTTTAATGGGTGATCTTTTTGGAATACCTGGTCCTGTAGACGTAAGGACAAAGAATGGTCCACCGGTCCTCCAGGTTTGGGGGTTAGGTGCAGGGCTAACAACTCTGCTCCGTAAAAAAAAACAGTTTGTTACATCAACAAAAAGTTGCAGCCCTATGCACCATCTGGGTGTGATGGATAGAGGATGTTGATGATACCATAGATAAACCTTGCAAAAGCCCTTACTTTAGGCTAATTTCAATCCGCTGAAAGCCATCATAACTAAATGATCCAGGAAATAGTAAAAAATACCCGATAGAAGTATACTTCGAATATTTATTAAACATAAAGAGGTTATTGACGACAACAGATGTCATTGTAAAAAAGAATGATGAGCCCTGAGCATCGAAGAATGTTCAGGAAAATAGTGAAATGACACTTAAAGTTACAAATAACGTACGGAATATTGTTTACAACTAAAGATTCACATTTTTAACTCATAAAATGGTATCGTAAGATGTAGAGGCAAAGACGAAAACTATCAACACATCAATAATGAATAACAAATCACTGAATTAAATGATCAGATCTCTTAAGAAAATTAAACAAAAATTAAACAAAACGATCGTAAAATCTCAGTATAATTGCCAGAAAATAGAGGTTAATAATTATGAAAACATGGGGAATTCGAATTTATAAATGGTATCCACCACAAACATAAATTAGTAGAGATAAATAACATATAGCATGATAAATCAAACGTTACAATCAAGAACATAAAATCAAGTTTATGAATAACGTTTCCTCAACTGGGAAATGCCACTTTCATTTCTATCAGTGACACCTTAGGTATCAAACACAAAAAGAATGAACGCAGCATAGCAAAACAGTCACAAAAAAAAAATGTGAATTGGAAAGAAAATTGAAAAATAGAAATCTCAGCCATTTCTGAAATGTAAAAAAAAGCATGTGGAAAACATTCACTCAGAGGTAAATTCAGCATCAAATATAAAAATAGGATAAAAACAGTTATGAATAACACCCGATACATGCATAATCAAGAGAATCTGGAGAATATGAAAAGACACAAATATTCTTAAACCTAAAACACACTTACAAACAATTCACGGAAGAATCACTTGAGAACAAAAATAAAAAAGAGTTGAAAACCACGAAACACAAGAGAAAGCATCTCTTGAAAAGTTCTTGTCTCGCATGTCGGAAAAAGAAAAACACAATGAAAATCATGAATGAATAAAACAAACTCCGAAGAAAAAGTAACATACACCCGAAAAATACTAGAAAGATATATCTTTGAAAGATATGTTTCCGGCACTTCTGAATTTGTAGTAACCGGAAGAGACGATATAGTGGTGGCATAGTAAATTTCCGGCCAACACTATAAAAACACCAACGCCATATCACTAAAGTAAAGTAAAAAAAAAAAGGAAACATATAATCCTTCCGTATGCGAAAAATTGTGACATATATCACCGTCAAAATAATGAAACCCATCTGGTTACAAATCAATATAAAACGTATCTATGCAATATCTCAAATCCTGCATTCTACCATAAAATCTGGAAGTGTCAAACTACTAAAAGATAACATTTTAATAAACAGGAACTCTGAGAAATGAAAATATGGATATCAGTATCTGCTGCTTATAAACAAGCCTATACTGGAAGAAGGGAAATGAATGAAAATAACAGAATTTAATGTTGGGTTGATTATGGGGAAGTGTTTGATATATTTTATCACATTTGGTCGAACACTATAAAAAATATATAAATTTTCTCCTATGATAATAACATTTAAGGGAAGAAACAGGATGCCTTTGAAAAGAGCTCCAAAATTAAAATATTACGAAGGCTCTATCATATCTAAAATAATCACTGTTAGTAGTGTAATTTCCCAAAAGTAACCCCGTCTCTTTTGCATTCTTTTTACTTAATACCCAGGCTTCATCACACGATTAACTATGTTTACACTACACACTATACAGTTATGAGTCTGAGAACTTAAACACAAATTGACTAACAGAAGTTTCTACTTAAAATCGTTAAATGATTGATTACTTCAAAATAGAATTCGATCTCCGCAAATATACTAAAAAGCTAATATAATTACATTTGAAAATATTCCGACTGAAGTAACAACATTCAACGTTAATATGCCCAAAAATGGATTTGTACGAATTCAAAATCGTCTCTTCTGAACAACAACGATTATGTTTTCATAATAGAAAACGCATCCATGTATTGTTTTGTGTTCATTTAGTATACATTAATGCAATTTAAACCTAAGCATGGAATCACAGGCAGACAGTTCTAATCACCATTGTTAAACATTTTCAATGAAATTCCAACTAGAAAATGTGCCAAAGAGATAAACTAACAACATTTGAGAGTATAAAGATTGGCATACGAACTTAAGTCACTGATGCCTCCTCAACAAGTGTTTACTCGTGCAACCAGACTGGCAACTGGGTCCCACCCATTCACAGTCAGGTTAGCCAAATGCAGACGACAATTCTACTCCTGCAGCTTCTTCTCTCGCACTTCCCGCCTGTGGAACTCGCTCCCGTATTCTTGCTTTCCTGACGGCTACAACCTCCAGAAATTTAAATGCAAAGTCAATACTCATCTACTAACCACTGGACTCTAGCTCTCTCCCCGCCCCTGTATAAACTTCCCTTTCTCTCCACCTATGTATCTGTCATCGCACCTGCTTTCTCAGCTTTCTAATGTCCCTTTCTAACTAGTTTGTACTCCTCACTCTTTTCTAATTAATCTTTTTACATTTATGTAGCGCCCTGCACATCAGTGGCGTTTCCGCCTTGCTCGGGATGAAATAACTAAAAAAAAAATTAGTTTCTCGAAGAATAGACACACAAATAAAATTGTGTAAACGTAGGTTTTAGGATGCAAGACGAAATGAAGAAGAAGACTTTAATCACAGATAAATTTCACCAAAAAAAGAGCTGTAACCAGCACACCTGCCGTTACGTCACTCGCCTAAATTATTCTCAGACAGCTGGGGGCGTTGATTTGCATTATTGGTATAAATACTTCGTCTGGATGAATATTTACTTTGTTTATCATGTTCTCCAACATGATAAAATAGTAAACAGAATAAATAAACTAAAAAGCATTAGAAAAAAAAACTAGTGATAGTTTATTAAATAAAGCAACGTAAAAAAGGCATCAGTAAGTGTTATTTTCAAAACACTAATTCGAATAGGAAGATGTTTTTTCAAGCAAACAAAATCGATCTTGACACCAGATCACAGTCTCCCTTGGTTCTATGCATTAGAAAAAACTATTTTTACGCCTGAAATCAAAAGAGGCCATATTATAACAGAAAACGAAACGAAACAACCACCACATTCTGAAATATGCATGTCAGATCAAGTCTTTTCATATGAATGTTATGCATAACGCCAAACTCGATCAAAAATATTGAAAATGTCTCATGAATATAAACATTTTCTTAGATCATTTCACAGCGAATAAAATATGTAGGTATTTACGAAGACTATCGTTCTTGGGATGTGCGTTGTGGCGCAGTGGATATCGGCTCGGAACGAGAAATCGGGGAATCGAGTTCGAATTCCAGTTGAATTCATTGCATTCACTTACGCGCAAATACCCTTGGGAAAGGTATTAATCCGTCTCTTCCCTCCAGTTATGGGTTAAATAACAGGACAGATTGGGTTCTATAGCCTTGGTCGGCAACCAGTCTACCGCAGAAAGCAATGGCAACCTACTGCGGGATAATCTTCTGCCCAGTCAGTCATGTCTCTTTCGAGACATGATCGCCCAAGCGTGTATTGCGCATGGCACTTAACTGACTGATTGTTCTTTGAACCTTGCGGGCTGACTCATTAATTATAAAAATGTACCAAATAGAGGAAAACACCTCGCTGGTGTCCTTATAACAACAACAGCCATTAAAATGAATAGCACCTATAAGTCGACGTGAAAAACAATGACATAATGAAGATACTTAATTTCTAAAGGATTTTAAATAAAGTGTTTCGAAACAAGTTTCTATGTCTACTTGAAAGATATAAAAGTTAATAAAATGAGGAAATTTATGTTCCTGAAAAATTTCTGATAGAATGATTTTACAAAAACTAAACCTTGGATAGCGGCATATCTCGATGCAAAAGTCATCAAAACGAGTCAATGATAAAGATGTATATCAAGCCTAAACAAACCGATGGCTTCGAACGGGTGAGGAAACATCTGTATCAAAAGAGATTAGCTCAAGACACGTGTCAGTCAATTAAGTGCTACAAGCTTCGGCGAACATGTCTCGAAAGACTTTTGACTGGGCTGACGGTTTTCCCACATTAGGTTGCCATTACTTTCTGCAATCTAATGGTTACCAAACCGAGGTGATAGATCATAATCTCTCCTGGAGTAATCCGTCAGCTCTCTCTAAAATCTATGGTTTTAGGAAGAATTGACGGATTATTGCGTTTTCCAGTGGTGTATGCTCGTAACTGAATGCAACGAAACATATATATATATAGATTTCGGTTAATAATATATAGAGATAATAATATATAGAGATTTTGCTTAATTTCATTAAGCAAAATATCCTGGTGTATTTTAAGCCTAAATTATATTGATCGGAAAAGTTTTTAATTTTAAAAAAAAAATTAAATTTCAAATTTTCCGCCATTTTTCATCGATTGTAAACACAAGCCAATTCTCGGTTCTAAAAAATCTTACAAAACTAAAAAACACATCGCTGATACATTATTTTCTTCAAATTACCAAATTTAAACTTACTTTAAGTTGACTTGAAACAAGAATCAATTGCTTACTCCTGGAAAAATGTTTCAAAAAGCATTTCTAAATTACGGTAGCATTGTCATCACAGCTGTCACTACCTTATCAGCACCTTAGCAGCATTTAATGACGATTTACAGTATCCGGCCAAAATTATGGCAGACGAATTTGGTATAAATCTTATTCATACAAATCGTTTTTTTAAATTTTAACTATGTTAAAATTAAAAATTTAACACAGCTTTCAGCAATTATTCAATATTTGATGGAATTTTAGTTAGTTTAGCTTTGTAGCCTTACGTTTGAAGATGTTCTATGAAAAAAAAAAGAATTAAAATTTAATAGCAGAATGAAAATAACGGCAGAGGTGACTCAATAATTTATGAAATGTTATGGCATTTATTAATTTTATTTTTCATATCTATTTTTCATATTTTAGGTACCTCCACAAATTGTGAATTTCACAATTTTTATATTTTTTTAACAAAATTAGAGAATTATGAATTAAAATGTGAATTTTGCTTTAAATGTTTAAGGAATGACTTGCAAAACAGGATGTTGAATTTTATAAACGTCTTGAAGAGACTTAAATCAGAATCAAAGTGCGGTTTCTATCGTTTTCCATGTAAGGGGGATGATCCAAAACATTTATTAACTTTTAAAATAAATAGGACCCCTATGGAAACTTGTTATAACCTCTATGGGACATCGTACTTAAATGAAAATATTTATTTACACACAAAAAATATTTTTTAAATCATTTTAAAAATATTAGGGGTGAAATTTTTTTATTAATTTTTGTTATTTTTTGACAGACAATATAATTGTGACACAATCTCAAGCGGTGATGCTTTCGCTTCTCCCACGGGGATGCTTTCCTTTGGTTGGTTTAAAACAACGGAGACAGAAATTGATATTGGTGATATTATTAGTGTTTTGTTGCGTCACGCGATGTGAGCTTAGAAAAAAATAATTTTAGTACCATCAAGTGCTTCTAAAAACACGGGAGCATAAAATAAACTTATTTTGGATAAATATACATTTCTCGTCTTTCATGATTTACGCCTATTTTCATGTTCAATATGGATTTCTCTTAGATTTGAAGTGTATTCCGCTAATTTGAAAAGCGTAGACAAAACAAGTGTCAGAGTGATTTGATAAGGTCACCCAGATGTCAAGGCCGTTGTGTAGCCCAACAGTCCGAAATGACCCGAGTTGGATTCGGTTCGGTGTGAGTTGACATGATCTCATTGGTCGAGTTAAGACATCCGCAAATTGAAGGAGTCATGACCCACGGCTGGTCGCCTACCGTAGAACTTATGGCTAAAGAGTTAATTTCAAATGAAGCCTGCCACAAATTGACTCAAAGAAGTTAATTTGGAATAATGCGCCATCGATATGAAACCCGAAAGAACGTTATTGTTATTTTTTTTTATCACGGGAAAATCGAAAATTCTGAATCTTCGTCCGTTCAACCTCGGCAAACTCCGTTAAACTCCGATAAGCACCCGAAAGAACTTTGCTGTTTTAGAAGTTACATAGGAAAATTGAAAATCCTGATTATCGAGAATTAATGAAAAGACTTGTAATGAAATACAAGAGACTCTGGTGAATATTTGAATAGATCTGTTTATTGCAACGCTAACGAAACTTAGACATTTTACTTGAAGATGAGAAGCTTTGATGCTTTTGGAGAACTTTCTCTCTCCGTTGTAAAAATCATTTTCGACGATTGTCTATCATTTTCAACAACTGTACTCTTGAAAAGAAAAACAGACATTGCTTTTTTTTTCTTTATGTAAAGACATTCTACGTAGCTCTCCAGGCGTGTTCGACTTCGTTCATTTAGTTTATAATTTGTTTTTGTTTTTTTGGTGCCGTGTTTATTTTTTTCAACTCATAAGTGTACACCAGTGTCCGGACTGGCTAAAAGGGATGACTATTGAAAGTGCACGATGAGACTTCTGGGATTTAATCACAACGTGGGACAGTGGTCCGTTGTTGCAAAAGACGTCCTGTAACCCAGCTTTTGTGGCGGCGTCATCGGACGGGATCGTCCCGACCAGCGACTGCGACCAGACCGACCGTACGACCGGGTGGCAGTATCACCACTGGGATCGTCACTACCGTCGGCGAGGACGAGCGTCACATTAGACAGAGAACCAGCCGTACAGCAGTGCCACATAATCATCAATTCTTAACTTTAAAAGTACAACAATTGTTTAAAATATTTTTTAAATATTTTAAAACATTAATTATTATTATAATAATAAAAAAATGAAAACAATTATTTTAAAATTTTATTAGGAATTGAAATTTTTTTAGACTATAATGTTCTTAATTATTATTATTTATTCCAGCAATTAAAAGCTTAACAAATTAAATTATATCAGAGTTTTATTGCATTTTATTTTACCATTCGGAGCAGATTTTTGAATAATACCGAATAATTTTAAATAAAAAATAGATGATTTATATTTCCTGATGAATTTGCGTTTAACTAATATAAAAGTAAATTGCAGAAAATTAAAGTTTATTAAAATTTCATGAATTTACGTGGAGCTGGGGTAACAGAGTTAAAAAAATTTTTCATCAGCATTTTAAATAAATAATAATTTCAAAAATAATTTAATTCATTTGTGAATGAGTACTGAAAGTTTCATTAAAATCTGATAATTATTCGTTTTTTGCGAGAATTTCCAAATTAATGTGTTTGTCACCAAAAAAGTGAGTTACGTAAAAAATTACGTGATCGATTGTAAACGTTAATAAGATTTTCTGCAACGCTAACTCAAATAAAAACAAAATTTTCAGCCAAAAGTTTGAACATGTTAAAAGGGATTAAACATTTTATAAAATAAATAAAAATTACTTTGATCTTTCCTCTGAACAATATTTGAAACATTTTGATGAAGAATTTTCGTTTTATTAAGTTTTGGACGTTTCTAATTCATACTATGCTGGTTTTCTGTGATGTAATGGAGGTACCTAAATACGATAATTTAGACCGATTACTGCCAGAATTACTGTATTTAATAATTTAATACCGATTACTGTATTTAAAGCAGCACAAAACCAACATGCAGTACTCGCAACATGTAACAATAGATCATCTAGTTTTTGTATTTTCTGAATTAAAAAAAAACATCATATTTCGTCTTGGTTATCATTAAGCATTCTCACAGCAATACCAAAGGCAGATATTATGAACGTGAAACTTTGACTCTAAAATAAAACCAAGCCCATTCCCTGGGACAAAGCAATCCAAACTTATAAATAAATTAAGGGTAAATGAACTGAAAGTGTAGTGAAGAACTGGATATCTTTTTATCGATATAATAAGAAACACCTTCATGAAATCTGTGTAAAGATACTTTAAATCTAGAATGCCAGCTATAGAAAATGAGAGTATATAGAGCAAGAAAAATATTACTATAAAAATGTCAATAATGTATTGGGTTTCTTACTATGTATTTAGTATGCTCATTTGTTTTGTGCGCTGTTCTCTCAGTTAATAAGAACTATAAAAAAGATTACTCCTGATTCTGTAGCATGATATATACTTATTACCTGAGATTTGATGTGAAGATTTCACTATGTAATGTTGATAGCAATAGATAAGTTATTTGATATTACCTCATGACCACCGATCTTGTGGTAATGTTTAAGTTTATGGTGCACTTGGTACGAATGGAACTGAAAACGCTATTGTAATGGCAAAAAAACAAGACTTTCAAATTATTAGGACGGTTGGAGGCACTGCTTATAAGGATGAATCTAGCTAACAGACATAATATTATAAAGTGAATTGAAAACAATAGAAAATTCTATTTAGAAAATATAGTTTCTTTATTTTTATTAATTAGCCAATAATTATTAGTAATTCTAAGTAAAATATTATTATCCGTGGACATATAACATTAGGAGATACTTAAAAGCACAAGTTGATAACTAAAAACAAGAATTTTCCGTGTGTGAAAAAGACAGTATTTCTATTTAGTTGTTTCGTTGTAACGAGCTTCTATATCAGTCATTTGGGAAAACATATCAATCCTGCTAATTAAATATCGTCACATCAGTGTCATATATATAATTGGGAACTCGTTATTTTTTTCTCTGGTAGATAATTAATTTATGTCCCTTATTATCTTTACGCTACAAATTATTTAAAAAATAGTGTCCGGTATTATTTCTCTTTTCTCTCTTCTAGGTTATATGTTTTTTATTTGGAAATACTTTATATTATTAATTTAAATTTTAACGTTTATTTTTAATTGTTTTTTTCTTATGTTTAGCCATTTAATTTACTTACCTTATAGATTATCTTCTTGATTTTTTTCTTTCATCTTATTATTCAAGACATGTTTTGGATTGAAATGAAAAAAAAATTGAAAAAAAAATTGAAAAGGCCGGATAAAATTCGACACCTTTTCTATATACATTTAGAATTTTAATGTATCTATTCCGACTTCTCCCACCTTCATTCGATAGCTTTTCCTTCCATCTGACTATCTGACACACTTTTTCCTCTTTCTTCATTTTCTTTTCCTGTTTTTCTTTCTTTTTCGCCTTCTTTTTCTTTTTTCCTATCCTTTCCTTTTCGTAATCCTTACTTCTGTTTTCTTTACACATACAGACATCCAGATAAATAACTAAATCTTACAATAATGGTTATGAGCATCGATGATGCGATTGTTAGTTTAACTCGTTGGAATGACCATATGATGTTGGAAAATGTGATATATATATATATATATATATATATATATATATATATATTAATTATAGTTATAATACCAATATCGACAAAACTAATTCTGTCAAGATTAAACTACAGCTAAAAACGTCTTGAAACCTTCCGGGAACTAACCCAGAGGGAAAAGAAGTGGAAGAAAAAAAAGAAACAAACGAAATACTTGAACAAAAAGTCAAGCATTCGTGAGAAAGAAAAAAAACCAAAGACGAAAACCTTAACAATAAAGAGCTCAATACCAAAGCAGAGTACAAGAAGTACCCAACGCTAAAGTAGAACAAACAAGAGCCAATTTTCCCTGACGAGCTGTTAAGTAGAAACCGTGGTAAATTGTTGGCTCACCCTTAGGTTTTCGTTCCTATATATATGACTATAGTATTTACGCTCTCACGCCCTGATTGAGCACTCTGAAAGAGTGGGAGACTTTGTAAACTGTAGCCACCTCGGCATATACCCATCGCTCATTCGATAATGAATTGGAGCACGCTAGCTATTAGGCGTGTTTATACTCGCTAAAAAGCCTGCCTTCTTCTACTTGAAGCTCGTGCCTTAGGGGTAGAAATGCCGACTGACGCCGATTCGGTCGGATTTCAATCCTGGGTTAGGAAGCAAACGGAATCTGACCCATACTGATGAGCTGTTATACGGCGAAACAGATCTGTCTGCAGATGACTGTAGTATATATATATATATATATATATATATATATATATATATATAGTGTTTTTCTTTAATCCGAAGTGGAAGAGTAGGAAGGTAAATTCCAAGAACCTGATCTTAATCAATATTAAAAAATTTTAACATTAAAAAGTGATGCAGGCAGAGAGCTCAATGTATTAAGAATACAGAGCCAATATAAATTAGAGAAAAATTTCAAAATTCAAAGGTGTCGGATGTACATTTCGACATAGGATCTCTAATAGAGATTCTACGTCACGTCAGCGACATTGTTTTTTTTTTCCAAATGGCGAAGGCCCTGGGTTTTAGGTTAACAACGGTCACAAAGTAGAAAAGGACAGAGCTGGTAGTCGCGGGGTTACAGGCTGTTGAAACGGTATATTTAGGAAGGGGAGGAATAGGAGTTCATATTTTATAAAGATAGACAACTAAATGAGTTAAATTACTTTTTTAAAGTTAAGATTTTGGGCTGTTTGAAGAGATGTATTTAGGCGAGAAGGAATGGGTTTCAATATAAGATTTATTTATTTTTTATTTAAGTTCATTTGATTAAACCTTTTAAATCCACCTTCCTTAAATTCGATATTGTCGATTTCTATTCCTCTATATCAAGGGACCTTCTTGAGAGTTGTTTAAGATTTGCTAAATATTACCTGAACATTTCGGATAGGGACTACGAAATTATCTTTGCGGCCAGAAAATCCATTCTCACCTTTGATGATTCCACATGGAGAATGGGGACGGGGGGGGGGGGGGTTGACGCCCCTATGATTCAGCCCAGGTGGTAGATCTGGTGAGAATTTACATGTTAGATATTCTAAGCAGATTTTTAGTCCCAAAACAATTAGGCCTATATCGGGACGATGGATTAATAATTATCCCTAATTCCAATGGGCCCTACACAAATAAGATACACAAAAAATAATTAGAGCCCTGAAGTACCTCGGTTTTAAAATCGAAGTTACCTCTACTCTTAAAATTGTAAACTATCTAGACATCACCTTTAACTTAAATGATGGATCCTACCAACCATTTCTCAAAGAAAATAGTTCCCCCACTTATATTAATATTTCATCCAACCACCCCAAAAATATTATAAAACAGATACCCAATATAGTGAATAATAGAATAATCCAATGATCATCCAACATTAAAATTTTCAACGCAAGTAAAAATATTTACAATAAGGCCCTTCAAAAAACCGAATATAAGAACAAGTTAACATATAATAAACCTACAATAGACTCTGAATCAACCAAAATAAAAATAAGAGAAAGTGTAGAAAAAGAAATATAATTTGGTTTAACCCTCCTTATTGTAAACTAACTAACATCAATATTGGTAAATATTTTTCAAGTTAATAGACAAAGATTTTAATAACAGTAACACTCTACGGAAGATTTTTAATAGGTACACCCTTAAAATTAGTTATTTTTGCTCCCCGAATATGGACAGCCTTATTAGTTCCCATAATAGGAGTAGTCTGGTGAACTTGCGCAATGCTGAATCTAGGTCCGGAATTCTAAACGAATGCAACTGTAATTCTGTGGACGCCTGCCCGGTGGAGGGAAAATGCAAATCCACCCAGGTGATTTATGAAGCCCGCATTTCTCCATCTAACAAAAAAAAAAAAAAAAAACGACTTCCGGACCTATATCGGTATGTCCGCCGGTCCTTTCAAACAAGACTGTATAACCACAGGTACTCCTTTTCGAACCCCGGTCAGAAGTACCAGACAGCCCTTTCGCGGGCATTCTGGAAAATGAAAGAGGAAGGGATGGACCCTGAAATTAGCTGGAAACTGATAGGTTCAGCCCGTATTCCGAGGAATTTTCGTGATAGGTGCTGTCTATGTTTACTGGAAAAAATTTCAATATTAAAATACTCCCACCAACACCGGTTACTGAATCTTAGGAGGGAATTCATCAGTAAGTGCTGCTACATGGCAAATTTTTCGAATACTTAAATTTAAAATTTAAATCCCCGTTGACTCGATGTTAGAATATAAATTAAAAGGATTCAATTTAAGTTTTAATCTTAATTTTACCCTAACGTTAACCTTAAAAAGTATTTTAACCCTGCTACCTTCCTATCCCAAGCTCCTTTAATTTCCTATCTTTAGGAAATATGGATTCTTTTACTAAACCCCTTTTTCCTTGGTTAACACATATTTTTTTCTCTAATATTTTTTCTGTAAAATTTTTTACTCTAATAATTTTAAACCTGATAACTTCCTGTAATTGGCATTTAGCTCGCTTCTACCTAAAAGGTTTAATCATTTAAACTTAAATAATAATAAAAAAAATTAAATCTTATATTGAAACCCATTCCTTCTCGCCTAAATACACCTCTTCAAACAGCCCAAAATCGTAACTTTAAAAAGTAATTTAACACATTTAGTTGTCTATCTTTATAAAATATGAACACCTATTGCTCCCCTTCCTAACTATACCGTTTCAAAACCCTGTAACACCGCGACTACCAGCTCTGTTCTTTTCGAATTTGTGATCGTTGTTAACCTAAAACCCATTCACACTCTACCCCAGGGTGGGCCTTCGACATTTGGAAAAAAACAATGTCGCTGACGTGATATAGAATCTCTATTAGAGATCCTATGTCGAAATGTACATCCGACACCTTTGAACTTTGAAAATTTTCTCTAATTTATATATATATATATATATATATATATATATATATTTCTATTAGTTCTGTAAATAATATTTTGAATTACATTGAGCTTTCTGGATGTATAGGTTTTAATATTTAATTATTAATAATGAATGTGAACAGGATCTTCTTTGGGATTATATTTTCGAGCCGCTTCCTTTTGAATTTACAAATATTATTTGCTCTTATGACCTATAGTTGATCTGCCTTGGATTTAATCCCAGAAAAGATTTGGAATTTCTACAACTCATTATGAATAAATTTGCTTCGGAATATTCTCTAAAAATATTCCATATTCAAACCTTCACTCTCTTAACATCTCCTTTACAGAGGAAATTCATAACTTTTTATAAAGTTCTCAATTACAATGGAAAGCTTTCTTCTACCAAAAATTGGCTGACACTTCGGAACACCAAGCGAACACATAAAATCTCAAAACACAAAGAACTCAATCACCTTGTAAATTCCTGGATTCCTGAATCCCATATTCAAATTAATTTCCAAAACAAAATTACGAATCTCATCCGCTTCCAAAATATTATTTAAAAAGACATTAACGCCAGCAATAATTCCAAGAACATTTGGATTAAGCCTTGCAAATCTAAATCATATATAAATCAAAAACCTAGAACTACATCAATTTTCTTTAAAAAAAATTACAGCAATTAAATTTGGATAGATCCAACAACATAATATCCGAAATCGATAGGGATACGGCAAATTCAGCTTGGGATCTAAATATAGCTAAGATAGTAAAAATCTCTATCAAGGACTTTTACATTTTATTTAAGAACCGCAAACTTAATTTTTATAATAAATTACAAAATAGACTAATTAATCCTACACAAACTTATTTGGGGTTAGTCTCTAGAGAAATTATTAGAAGAATAACTAAAGAACTACTGTCCGTTCTTTACCCAAATCTCTGGAAAGACTCTCCTGGTACCATTAATTGGTTCACCATGAGAGAAAGAAAAAGCTAAAACTTTCTTCTTTAAATCTGATATTGTAGATTTCTATTCTTCTATCTATAAGAACCCCCTCAATTACTGCATTATGTTTGCTAAAAAACATGTAGAAATCATTAACAGAGAAATTAAAATAATTTTAGCAGCTAGAAAATCAATTCTGACCTTTGTCCATTCTACCTGAACCAAGAGTTTTCTTTCTGTGTCTGCTATCAGCACTGTATCATCTGCGTGCCTTATATTGTTTAAATTGTCGATGACGAATCCTGGAATAACTTCTAGGGTTCTCAGAATAGTCTCGCTGTATAAGTTGAATAGATCTGGTGAAAAGATACATCCTTGTCTCACGCCCCTTTCAATCTTAGTATAATTGCTGAATTAGTTACCTGTTCGTATGCAGGCAGTTTGCTGCCAGTAGAGATTCTTGATTACTCTTAGGTCTTTCCCAAATATCTCGAGCTGCCAAGCATCTCCATCAATTCTTTGTGGCGCATTTTGTCGAACGCCTTTTCATAATCAATAAAACATTGGTACAAGTCCTTCTTCATTTGTATTACTCTTTCAGAGATCATCGTGATCATAGATATCGCGTTTCTTGTTCCAGTGTCTTTGCGGAAACCGCACTGTTCTTGTTCAGTCTCTGGCCTGATCCAGCTTCTCGATCTTTTCATCACGATTTGGATGATAGGTGTTGTTACTTGGTTCTGTGGAATTTGCACCCGTTTGCTCCTGGCTTCTTAGACAGCGTTATGAAGACCGAATGGTTGAGGTCATCTGGTATTACACCACATTTATAAATTTCATTTATTATTTCTGTGACTTTCTTTATGCCAATTTCTTCCAGTGCTACCAGCAGCTCTATGACTACGCCGTTTGATCCAGCTGCTTTGTCCAGTTTGGCTATTGCAGTAATAATTCTACTTCAGACTTTAATATATTTGGTCCATCCACATCTTTGTGCATTATTGGTTGCTCTCACTTGTCGTGGAAAAGATTTTTTATATATTCTTCCCATCGCTGCAGTATTTCCTCTTCCTCCAATATGATTGTTCAATCCTTGGATTTTATACATCCTGTTGAAGAGCAGGTTTTTGTCCTGTCAGTATTTTTATTTCTTTATTCATGTCTGCTTTATTATGCCTGCTCAGTCTTTCTACTTCTGCACATTTGTCATTGAGCCATTCCTTTTAGCCTGTCTGCATTTTCTGCGTATTTCCATGTACTCCATCCCACGGCTTAATATCATTTTCTGCCTCCTTTGCATCATGTCCAGAATCTCTTCTTTCCTCCACTCGTTTTTTTCTTCTATGTCTGATTTCCTTTGGGGCAATATTGTTTGCTGATGTCACTATCGCTTCTTTGAGTGAGTCCCATTTTGATTGTTCTTTTCCAACTTTTTTTTCATATTGGACTTTCACGCTGTTAGTGTGTTCTTTCTATAGGTTGAGGTCATTCACGAGCATGTTTTATTTCAGTTTTGGTGCTGCGCTAGGCTTCTTCAATCTTCGGAGTTCCACCTTTACTTTGCAGATGACTGAGGCATGGTCGCTTCCACAGTCGGTGCCTGGAAAGGATTTGCTTTGAAACACTGCGTTTCTGAATCTCCTGTTTATGGTTATGTAGTCTATCTGGTTTTTCATGTTGCCTCCTGGGCTTCTCCATGTCCATAGTCGTTGTGGGTTTTCTTGAAACTAGGTGTTAGTTATTACCTGGTCATTTGCTGTGCACCATTGGACACATTTTTCTCCTCGTTCGTTACAGATTCCTAATCCAAAGTTGCCAGTTGTTATAACTTCCTCTCCTTGCCTACTTTAGCATTCCAATCTCTCTTGATGATTCTAATTTCTTGGCTTTTACAGTGAGCCTTGGCATTGTCTAGTGTGGAGTAAAAAGATTCTATTTATTCCTCAGTGCTTTGCGTTGTTGGTGCATAGGAAACTACAATTGCTATGTTGAACGGTCTCCCTTTCAGTGTAATCAGTAGAACTCTTTCAGAAATCAGGCAATATCCTAAAACGCATGTATTCATTTCGTAGTCCAGTAATAAGCCGATTACTTTTTCGCTATTTTTTCCTCCTGAGAGCAAGGGGTAGATGTAGAAAAAACAAGATTTATAAAGTTTCACCCTTCTTCATTCTGTAGACTATCTCGCATAAACATATTGACCTATTTTCTGAAATAGGTAAGTAATTTTCTTAAAAATTACTGCCAACAGATTATTTTTAATAGAAATAGTAATAAAATTAGATATTCTTGAACACATACCATGGAAAATGTTATTAATTTTCACAACAGACAAATTTTAAAGATTTTAGATAAAACTAATTTTAAAATTGCTATTTTACACTCTTGTAATTTTGAATCTAGCAACAATTTCCGGTGGAAAACAGATGTAGATTTCACCAAGTAATCTACCAAGTGAAATTTTGACGGAAGAATTAAAACAAAGTTAATACTTGCATAACACTCCTTTTTCTGACACAATCTTAAACTTCAGACGTCATTTTGCCAAAGGGTTTTGGAAATGAAGAAATAAATCAACCCAATGGTGAGTTGGAAACTACTAGTTTTTTTCCAGCACCCTAATAACTTTTACGATAGACGCAATATATATCTAGTTAAAAAAATATAATATCAAAATATTTTAAGCAAAATTCTCTTTAAAAATTAAGAAAAGAATTCATAAGCAAATGTTCTCAACAATTCAAATTTTTAAATTATAGATTGTGATATAAATCCTGTAACATTTAATCAATATTTAAATTTCTATTAAATAGTTGTTGTCTTTCCTTTTTATTAACAGTATAATTAACTATAATAAAAATGATAATAATGATAATATATGTTCATCTCTTTTAACCTTTACTTTTTCCATTCTAATCGTTTGATATTGTTTGGCCCCATGAATTTAAATTTTGTCATTTAATCTAAAATCTATTTCCCCTAATAAAATTAGCTTATTTCGTTTTATTAGCCCTACACTAGAAAATATTTAAATATTACCTCCCGTTTTTATATCTCTTTTGATTTTACATCTTGTTTTTTTCCATTTCAGTTCTAGATTTTTATTTTGAGCCAAGTGAAACTTAACCTACTTGGTTTAGTAATAATGATCGTGAATTCAATTTAATTTCTAAAGAATATTAATTATTCCAAATTACTTTAGTTACTGGTTTTACCCCTTCTTACCAGCTATACAGCTTAATATTAATTATATTTATATATAATGTTTTATATATAAATTAATTTATTTTTATTTCATCTAATTTAAAAAAAAATATCAGAAGTATTACTTAAGTATTGTTGCCATCTTGGATTTATTTGTAGTTTATTTTCCTAAAATTAATATGAATTTTAATATTCCTTATGTTGTATATCAATTCATGGAAGAGTCGACTGAACCTGAAATTGAAAGTCTTCAATGCTTTGCTTCGAAAGCATCGACACAGATATATAAAAATATACGATATTTTTTCTCTTCTCTTTAGTGACGTCTGGTGTAAAGTCAGGGTACACACACAATTTACTGTTTGTAATGAGCATACCATCTTGAAGATTTTTATGTTTTAATATATATATATATATATATATAGTTCAACCACGGCATTGGTTGAATATATTCTGAAATCCAACTTTGCGTTAATCTAGCCAGTTTCAAATTACACCATTAATTCAGTTCCCAACCAAATTTCCAACAGTTTTCAAAGTGAGATGGGCACCTGTTAGTTTGAAAAAAATTGAATTCTGTTCAGCAGAAAAAATATGTGAAATCCGAAAAAGAAGACTAGCTACATAAGTACATAATAGAGTAACTAACGCTTCTAATAACAAATTTGATTTTTGATCGTCACTTATATATATATAACCATCTTTAATATAAAAAAGTGGATGAAGGATTTTTGTTGCGTCTATGTTCCTAAAAACTCACTTGATGCTTACAAGTTCTATCAGCGTCACTTTTAGTATTCGTCTGAAGAATCACAGACCCTTCGCTTCGAAATTTCTCGATATTCTCCAACAATCATTCCCGTATGGAGGATTAGGAACATAATAGGATTTTACCAATCTTTTCTTGGAATGGTTAGCACTAATTCTCTATGTCTTAATACTTTTTTTGCAAAGCCCTTTGGCTATTGAATTTGCATTTGTTATCTTTTCCTACACTTTTCAGAGAGTTTTTCTAGACTGATATTTACGTCCCCAAACTTAATTCAATGATTCTGTTCCATGACAGTTTTGTTTACTATTTTTTGGTCCTTTTTTCTCTGTCTAACAATTCAGTGACATGCCCGACTTTCTCATTAATAGTGTGACATTCACGTATCTTATACTGATAAGATGGTATTTAACAAGAATAAATCCTTGTAGATTGTCTACTTCTTTAAGGATCGTATCGACGCGAAACTATTTGAGAATTGCTTAATGCAGTCTCCATGCAAAAAGTGTAAAATAACCAGCAAAGATTGGCACTACGTTCCTTGTGATGATATGCGTAACTATTTGTTTTTTTTGTTTTTTTGTTTTTTTAATAAAGCTATCACATGAAGATGTACTTTTTGTTGGCTTCAGTATTAGCAAGATAATTATATTTAGGCTTAATTACAACAATCGTGCTGGTGAACTTTATAGCGATGATATGAAAATAAATATCATATTGAAGCACAGACACATGTTTTAGAAAAATATAATATCTTTATGTGTAAAGAATTACTCGTTATTCACATATTCTGTTCAAGGTAGTCTTCTATAGTCGAACCAAGATTGCGTTACTTATGGTCTCATCATCTTCGAGGAGAGTTTCTAGAAAAACCTCTTTCTTCTTCATTTGTATTGTTATTTCAGGTCGTATGCAATCAAACTTTCACTTGCCTCTATCCCTTGTCGATCTAAACACTTTTTCTGTTAATCCCACCCAAGCCCCGCTTCGCGATCCACTTGCTCAAGAGCAACAATCATGTCTTACGGATTTATCCCCTATCTCTCTTTATCTCTATCCGTCCTGTGAATATTCGATTCTCTAAGCCTTCCCTCTCTCCTCATTCAGTCAGTTAAGTGCAGTACGTGAAACACACTTGGGCGATCATGTCTTGAAAGAGACATGACTGACTTGGCAGAAGATTATCTCGCAGTAGGTTGCCATTGCTTTCTGTGGTAGACTGGTTGACAGCGAAAGCTATAGAACCCAATCTGTCCTGTTATTTAACCCATAACTGCAAGGAAGAGACGGATTAATACCTTTCCCAAGGATATTTGCGCATAAGTGAATGCAATGAATTCAACTGAATTTCGAACTCTCTCATTACCTGTCCCAAAAACCTCAGCTATCTCTTCCTGATGTTAACTGTAAGTTTCATTATTGTTTACATCCTCTCTAAAACATTGAGGTCGTTCAAATATTTTGTCCATGCTACACTCAGCAGACATCTACAGAACCACGTATCTCTTGCTTCGTGTCTCTCCATCATCCTTGATGAGATTGTTCAGCACACACGGCTATATAAAAGGACAGCTATCACATTAGTATCTAGTATTCTTTTATTTGTTTTCAACATCTTTATTTCTCTCAACAGTCTGCTTAGCTTTTAAAATACGTCCTTCACCAAGCTAATGATTCTTCGGATCTCAGTGTCCTGTCTCCCATCCTCTGTCAGAACACTTTACATTTATTTAAATATCTGCGCCAGTTTTACGTTAGCACCCCTGAACTTTATTTGTCAATTTGGAGTTTTATTTTTGGTTGATGACCATACATTCAATTTTCTTCATGTTTATGTTTAGCCTATTATTCTTTCCCTTGCTACATTCTGAAGGAGGTCTTTTATTTTATTTTCTGTGCCTGCTATGAGCACTGTGTCATCTGCATATTTTATATTATGGAAATTGTGACCGCCAATTACTAATCCTGGCGGAACTTCTAGCTCTATCAGAAATGGTTTACCGTACAGGATGACGAGAGCCGGTGAAAGGATATCCTTGTCTCACACTCCTTTCTATCTTTGTATAGCCTATTATTCTTTCCCTTGCTACATTCTGAATGAGGTCTGGCGGAACTTCTAGCTCTATCAGAAATGGTTTACCGAACAGGATGACAAGATCCGCTGAAAGGATATCCTTGTCTCACACACCTTTCTATCTTTGTATAGACTATTATTCTTTCCCTTGCTACATTCTGAACGAGGCCTTTTATTTTATTTTCTGTGTCTGCTATGAGCACTGTGTCATCTGCATATTTTATATTATGGAAACTGTGACCGCCAATTACGAATCCTGGCGGAACTTGTAGCTCTATCAGAAATGGTTTACCGTACAGGATGACGAGATCCGGTGAAAGGATACCCTTGTCTCACACTCCTTTCTATTTTTGTATATTTGTTGAATTAATTTCCTGTCTGTATGCAGGCGCTTGGCTGTCAGTATAGGTTCATGATTATTACAATGTCTTTCTGAGCATCTCTGACAAGTCTTTATCGAACACCTTTGCGTAGTCTATAAAACGCAGGTACACGTTTTTCTGTAATTGCGATGCTTTTTTCTGATAACATTTTTAGCATAAATATCGCGGTGTGTTGTGAAATCTATTCTTCGTATAATCTAGCCTAGAGTCAGAATTGAACATTGTATGCTTCTGTTGTTTTTCCACTGCTTTCTGCATTTGCAAAGAAACATTCAACTTGCAAATAAAGATTCACAGTAATCTCTGGTCGCTTTAATACTTTAGGTATCCTATCAAGTCTTACTAAGAATGGCGTAATTAATCTCACTTTGAATTTGCCATATTTGCAAAAGGTGCTTTTTAAGACCGACCACGTCACTCAGATTATCGAAATCTGATCATCAAAAAGTCGGTAAGATTTCAATATTTTGATTTTTAACAAGCGGAATGCAATTAATCAAATGAAATTAATAACATGGCATGCATTGAAAAAATTCTGCAAAGGTCAGAGTTTTTTCAAATTATATATGATCACCATTTTTATGCTGAATTCAAAACTATTTATTGTGGTTGGTCAGATTTTGTTTTTAAGATACTTGGATACTTCACAATGAGCTGTACACAATAATAGCACTTATTCAAAAGCCTGTGAAATCTACTTGTCACAGCTGTCCGTAGGTGTCTGATGTTTAGTATTGTCTATAATGTTGTATGTATAACTAACTACATGGTACGAGCCTACTCTATAGCAACCACATAACTAGAGGAGGCGGGACTTGTCCCTTAACTTAAAGGGATTTTAATGTACTGTGTCATGTGTCAGCGAGGGGCTGAGTTCTGATTTTTTCTCTTTCCAGCTTGACATTTGTATTCCTGTAAGAATCAACTGTATGTGTAAGAATAATCTTGACAGCTTCTGTTATAATTGTGGTAATGTGCTTCTTCCTAATCGTCAAGTATAAATCCCTGATTTTGTGAAAAAAGCATATTGCGATTACTTCGGAATCAAGCTAGGGGTTCAGGATCGTTCACTGTCCCGGTTTGTTGTAAAACAAATGTGAAGAACTTGAGGGATTAGAGGAATAGATTATACCATTTGCTATTCCAATTGTCTTGAGGGAATGAAATATCACATTACGGTCTGCTATTTCTGCATGATAAGTCTAAAAGGAATAAATCAAAAGAAAAAGCACCATGTATACCAAAATGATGATCCTTCTGCCATAAAATCGGTCCCTCATTGGCCGGAGCTTCTTGTTCCTGAGCCAGATGGTAACCTAGAATATCCCTCTAGGGCCATTCGTATCATATTTGATACAGTATGAAAACAAGCCTTGAAAGAAATATTTTCCTGAAAATTTTTTTTAAGAGAAATATTTTATAAATTTCAAATGAAAGCAGTACTGACTGCTCAGTCAATGATCCCAAATGTTTCCTTATAGGGAAATACCAAATGTTTCCTTATAGGGTAATACTGTTTCAAATATGATACGCATGGCCCTAGAGGGATATAGTTCTGATTATAAACATAGTGACATGACTGTTGTAATCGTGGGAAAACAATCAACCAGTATATTTAACACAAGCAAAGTCAATGATCTGACATGAGACCTGGACGTTTCATAGTAGTCTGCTCAGATGCTGGGTACACGTCTCAAAGACAAACATATGTTGGCACCAGTGACAACATTTTATTTGTATCGAGAACGTGAAAATCAATTAAGGTAGTTTTTCACGTTTCAAAATAAGTAGTTATTAGATTATTTCAACAACATTGCTGGATTGATCAAATAAATGGCTTTAGATTATGCTTCTACAGAATGGAGATTTTTTATTGACCCATCAAGCAAAATTCTCAGAGCAGTTCTTCTACATAATGGGAATAGTTTTTCATCTATACTTATTGAGTATTCAGTAGAAATGAAATAATCTCACAACAACATGGTTTATTCCCTGTCTGCTGTTAACTACTGGGAGCACAAATGGTGAATCTGTGAAGCTCCTTGTTTTCTGCGTCTCTGGGACATCTGGGGTGACTGTTAAAACAAAGAATAAAACCGACTCGCATAACGTTCAGTCTAACCCTTTCATCGAACCGAACAAAATACTGCTTCCGTTCTTAACTACCAAGTAAGGAGTAATAAAGAACTATGTGAAGGTAATGGATAGTGAAAGCAGTAGGCTTACTTTCCTCCTGGTTCTGTTTCCATGGATAAGCAAGGAGAAACTCAAAGCTGGTATATTTGATGGCTCTGCAATAAAAGAACTCAAATGTTTACCGAAGCATTGAGGGAAGCTGAACTGTCTGCCTGGTAGTCACTGGAATTAGTAAATAAAAATTCCCGGGAAACCACCGCAGTGCAGAATACAAGAAAGAAAACTGAAGAGCTAATCAAGAGTTTCCACTAACTCGGTCCATGTATGTCAGTCAAACTGCACTTTCAGCGGTCACACATTGATTAATTTCCAAAGAGATGAGAAAATTTGCGTAAACAGCATTTTATTAAAACATTTGCAATATGGAAAAGGCCGGTGGGATGTAAAGTTTCTCACTGACTACTGCTGGTGGTTGAAATGGGATGCAATGGCTCCCAAGCACAGGAGAAATCCGTAAAAAGACCTTTTATACATGCATACCTTTTTTGTGTATTTTTCACTTTACTATTGCAAAATGTGAGCGTTCTCTGAATATTTCAGCCCTATATTTAGAATATATCAGTTCTATATTTGTTTAATTCAACAAGAAAATAAATAGTATGTTTTTAGTATGAATAGTATGTTTTTTATAATGATCCAGTATGTTTTTTTATAACGATTCAGCGTAGAAACGGCCTTAAAATCAACTAATATGTATTCGACCTTGAAAACAGTTTAATCATTATGTATTATGTGACACATTCCGGACCCTAGTAAAGTAGAATATACTTTAATTAGATCCTCAAAGATGAACTCTGAATTATATTGCTACAGCCATGTCTTGATATATGGCTGTAGGGTTAAGAGTTGAACTTCAACCGCAGTCAGATGTTGAGGTGACTAGTAAACAATTAAGCGGGAATATTGAAGAAAAGACAAGAGAAAATTGGTAAGCAAGAAGACAGAATATAGAAATTGACGTTAAACTTAAATTTTGGAGATTTTAGCTGTCAGAGAAGCAAGTATATGGAAGTAGGAATTTCTAAAAGGAGAAACTGATAGAGTAGATGTAGCGGTTACATTTGACTACTTTGAAGGTAAAAAGTGGGACCTAATTACCAGTCTGTTAGCACCTGTAAACTGTAAATTTCTGGGACAGAAGAAGAAGCTCGTCGGGAAAAAAGCACGATAATATATGTAAAAACAACAGAGGGAAGCCACATCGTATTTATATATATATTGTATATCAGGTCCCGAAAGCCTGCACTGTGCAAAGAGCGTGGGTTGTTGGGACAGGATATAATTAAACACTAGCTCCTCACATTATATTTCTTCATCCTTATCATTTTCATGACACACTTTATTATTTTTTAAATTCTGATTAAAATTCCCGTAGAGGCCTGAAGAGCGGGAGAGAAACACGTTGGTTTGCTTTTTAGTTTAATTTACAATATGTAACATCAAGCTGCACACTTTTATTTCTTAAATTAAATTCTGTACTTACAGAAATATTTTCAAATATATATATATAAAGAGAGAGAGAGAGAGAGAGAGAGAGAGAGAGCGCACTGGTGGCTATTGGGCGTGTATAATGACAATATACATGCTAAAAAATCGACTTTCTTCTACCGTGCGCCCATGGCTCAGAGGTAGAACCGCCGACTGACGCCACTTCGGTCGAGTTTCAATCCTGGGTGAAAACAATCGGAGTCTAACCGTACTGATGAGCTTTGATACAGCGAAACAGATCTGTCTGCGGTTGACAGATTACGCTCTCACACCATGATTAAGCACTCTGGAAGAATGGGAGACTTTGAAAAACAGTAGCTACTCAGGCAAGTACGCATCGCTCATTCACTAATGAATTAGAGCACGCTGGCTACTGGGCGTCTATAATGACAATATACATGCTAAAATGTCTGCCTACTTCTACCGTGCGCCCATGGCCCAGAAGTAGAAACGCCGACTGACGCCACTTCGGTCGGGTTTCAATCCTGGGTTAAAAGCAATCGGAGTCTAACCGTACAGATGAGCTGTGATACAGCGAAACAGATATGTTATGTGGATGACTATATATATACACATTGTCATCTACAGACAATTCTATTTCTTTGAATCACAGCTCATCAGTACTGTTAGACATCCGATTGGTTCTAGCAAGGACTGAAATCCGACAAAATTGACATCAGTCGGCAATTCTACAACTAACCTATGAGGGCTCAGTGGAGAAAGGTAAATTTTAGTGTGTTTTGTACAAGATGTAAGCACACGCCACCAGTCCAGAGTGTTCAAATTCATTTCTGAATGAACGATATATATATATATGTATTAGTTAAGCATCGTAAATAATTTTTTAAATGAAAAATAGAACTGAAATATCTATAAAATAAATCCGAAAGGACAAAACTTAAAAAGTTAAAATTTAGATACGGCAAAACTAAATTAATCGATTAATATTAATAATTGCATCTTTGTAGAAAAAAGAAAACTTAGATTTCAGGGATATTTATATAACACGTGTAGCATTTCTTATCAGTACTATGTAATTGTCTCGGTGAAGCTGAATATAAATTTAAATGACTTGAATTAGAGTTGAAATATACTCATACGATAGTATATTCAAAACATTTTGGTAAATGTTCGTTTTAGGTGCCGACGGCTTTCCCCCACTTCAAGTTTATCCAAAATAGCATTATTTCTGTACAAATGTACATGCTGAACTCAAATCAAAAATTTGTTATTGAAGAAACTTACCTTTTTGCTTTGAAAGTCCATAAAAAACGAACTATATCTCGCACATTTTCTCTCCATTAACTGACGAAGTCATGTAATTAACTGCAGAATGACGTTCTACATAGGCAGCAATTTTGGTCGAATTGCGTCCTTTACTGAAACTTCCGGCGATGTACTTCCTGTTTTGAATGTAATAAGCTTAGAAATACAATAGCGCATTAATTTAATTACCGGAAGTACATTGCCGGAAGTATCAGTAAATGACGAAAAATCTACCAAATTTCGTTCGCATGCGCAGTATGTCATTCTGCAGTTATTTACATGAATTCGTGAGAGTTACGGGAGAGAAAAAATGTAAGATATAGTTCGTTTTTTTATGGACATTTAGATAAAAAAAGGTATGTTTCTTCAATAACTAACAGTTTATTAGAGTTCAACATAGACATTTGCACGGAGATAATGTTATTTTGGATAAATTTGAAGGGGAAAAGCGTCGGGACTTACAACAAAAATTTACCAACATCTTTAATGAAAATAACTTTCCATGTCTTAATCAAGATATTTATTAACAGTACAAAATATAATATCAGTCGTATAAAAATAGTAAATAAGCAAAATGTTAGCGTATAGTCCTCAAATAATTTTTTAAAAGTATAAATTCATGGCTAATTTAGTCATCATCTTCTAAGCAACGATTTGACTCTGGCTTGGTATATTTTATTTTTGTAAAAACAGCATGTGACGAAAATAAGAAAGACTTCATCAAGGCTACAGTAATAAATAAAATAAAACCGTAAACTTTGCCTGGTGGAGAAAATAATCATATACAGCATTATAAGGAAATATATATAAACAAACAATCGCAATATCTCAAAATACGAATACGAGAATTTTACAGTGTTACGTAAAAGTCGAAAACAGAAATTAATAAGTCTTAAAACATCACCCAGAAATGTGGAAATATAAATACTATTTACTAGGTAGGTAACATAGACATAATCAATACATTAAACTATAAAAATAAATAAGAAGTCAATATAAAAATAAATAACATCGAATATAAATAAACAAATTAAGTTAAAAGGAAACAAAAAGTTCAGTAATGCATGATTCATTATCTTTGATAATTTTAAGCGACAACAAATAATGAATAAATACAAAATATCAAAAATCTAATCAATAATGAATTATGTGTTTATTAATTGTAGTTAACAAACAACAATGTACAATAGTTGCAAACACCTGCATTCTGACTCACATGTATTTCTACGGTGAAGCTTTTAGAATAATTTGAAATATAACTGTTGTTTATATGATAATACACTAAACCCTAAATATCTGAGCCTGCTAAATATAATACCCCTGAAACAGCATATATAAATACTTGAATCAATACACAACACATAGAGATATCATTCAAGTATAAAAGAAGCTCTTGCTACTTGGCATTGACCTCCGTGTCATATATATATATATATATATATATATATATGTGTGTGTGTGTGTGTGTGTGTGTGTGTGTGTGTGTGTGTGTGTGTGTGCTCTTCAGTAATGAACTGAGTTCTCCCGGTGGCTGGCGGGTGTATACACATCTTAAGGAGCTTCGATCCCGGCTTGAAACAAATGGATGTCTAACACACTGATGAGCTATGATACAGCGAAACAGGTTCGTATGTCGATAAAAAATATATATATATACACACACACACACATATATATATATGTATAATGATATGGTATACGCTAAAAGTCTGCCTTCTTTTACCGAGCGCCCATAGCCCAGAGGTAGAATCACCGACTGACGCCAATTCGGTCGGGTTTTAATCCTGGGTTAAAAGCAATCGGAGTCTAACTGTACAGATGAGCTGTGATACAGCGAAACAGATCTGTCTGCAGATGACTATATATATATATATATATATATATATATGCGTGTGTGTATGTGTGAAAGAGAGAGAGAGAGAGAGAGAGAGTGTGTGTGTGTGTGTGTGTGTGTGTGTGTGTGTGTGTGTGTGTGTGTGTGTGTGTGTATTCACCAACTTAATTCATTGATTGCAAAATATTAGATGACAATCTTCCATAATCCAATCAATACAAATTTCTTTTCGTAGGTCTCTTGAACACTACAAAATAAAACTAGTAATAAGTGCGTTAATAGGTATTTTATTTGTTCTGGCGTTCTGTTGATATTCCACTAGAATTATTTCAATAAATTCGTCTGATCGATAAATTACATGGCTCTCTCATCAGCATACAGTTTTCGGATATAGATCCGCCTATCTAATGATTCATGATGCTTTTTATACGTCTATTCTGCTGTTTGGTATCTCGAGCTGATGAACTTAAACGTAGCCCTAAGTTGGGGGCGAGTCTCATTTTTTTTTACTGTAGAAATTGCTAGATGTAATTATAAGCTCTATTCAAATAGTTTTTTTCTTTGCACAGGTTGAAATGTTCGGGCTTCTTGCTTTCTTATACACTACAATTTTAGGACATTATAATGCAAGGTTAATTTTTTCGTCTTATATTGCATTTATATAACTCTTAGCAATCTGTTTTTTTTTCTTCATTATTTTGCTCCCATTAACATTCTTGATTTCAAATGGCTTTATCGCCTTACTTGGATTGAAATAATTCAAAAAGGAATTTTCTAAATTTTCTAAAATGTAACATATTTTGACAATTTCATTTATGGAATCTACTTCACAAATATAAACAGTTTACATTCTTTTACACCTCCAAACTTGTTGAAAGATTGAAAGAAAAAAATGAAGTTTGTTTTAAAAGAACTGGTAAATACAATTAGTTCTTTTTCTAAAAATGTATTGTTAGAAACAAGCATTCGTAAATCGTAAACTCTGCTTCAACACTTTGTCTGGGTTGACGCCAACTAAATAATCGCTTTAGACAAATGTTATGTCCGTTTTGTATAAACTGCACCTACATATGTGTAAATCTATTTTCAAGATCCAAACAGATTTAACAAAGGTCCACTTGACTTTACCGGCTAACTCTTCTACCTGTATTTTTGTCATGATATTGCTTGTTTTATTTTTAAAGACTTAAGCAAGACTCACAGTTTGAATTCATGAACTTTGAAAGCCTAGGTATTTAATTCTTTAAAGGATTTTCTAGAAATGACTTACTTTAGCTTGTATTGATTAGTTTCGAAGAATTTTTGTTTATCTTTGCCAGACGACAGAAGCATATGCAGTTAAGATATCTGAGCTTCTTTAAGTCACAATGAACAATTACACTCTGAGGGAGGTTCCGTAATTTGAAAATTAATGTGGTTTCAGTTTCGGTCCTGACCTCAATTTGAACTGATATATTCAATTTACTGCTTAAATTGCTAGTTCTTTCCAACCATCTGAGATGTACTTCACTTCACCTGCCATGTTTAGAATGATGTGATACTATTAGGTTGCTACAAAATTAGTATCCGTACGAACGGTTAACTTTTGCAAAGCCATTTGAACGTTTTATTCACAGTATATATTAGGTTTATTTTATTATACATAATAATTAATGTGTGCTCTTTAATAATTTCTATCGTATTTTTAGACATAAATATTCGTGAAGGATAGAAGCTCTTAACTAAGAATATGACAAAACATGATCTGCGTTTACTTTTCTTGCGTGTGTTCAAACTTGGGCTCAGTGCTTCCAAAATTCCTGCCAATATCAACAGACCATGGCGAGATAGGTCCAAAGGGATCGAAGAGTACGAATGTGGTTCCAGAAACACCGTACTGGCGATGAGAGCCTTGACGATTAAGAAGGGAGACGACGATCATTGTCTTTACAACGAACAATTGCAAGCGGTTGTCGAGCAAAACCCACACCACAGACTCAGGCAAATGTCTCAGGCGCTTAGTATCAGCGGTGCAAGTCTCACACTATTTGCAGAGGGGAAAAGCTCGATAAATGGGTCCCTCATCATCTCAATAAAAATAAACAAAGTTAGGCATTTTGAAGTGTGCTCGAATCATTTTCTGCGTAAAAGCTAATTTCAAATTATTTATTCCCCTTTGTGTCTCATAAATTCCATCCGTTTCTTTCGTTTTCTATTGTAAATATATCTACAGGTTGTTCCTATTATGCCTATATCTTTCTCGACACTGAACATAACATTTATAGAATTGGTCATCAAAAGAACATTTCTATAATCCCAAGTCACTTCAATACACATCTTTGTACAAATTAATCAAAACAAAACAAATAATGTCTTCCTAGAAATTTTAACACTTTCTCTGATCACCAATACATCGTCTCTTGTCGGTGTTTTTCTCTTCCGATCGCATTTTTCTATAGATATTAGATTCATGAATCCAGTGTGATACTTCACCATGATGATACAAATAACAGTTCAGAAGCTGACACCAATAATATCCGCGATCTGACTGAAAGGCTTGCCAGTGTATTCATGCATTGTTACAATTTTCGCACGCTTGGATTAACGTCCATCGAGACAATGGCTGTAGGTCAAGTAATGGACAATCGATTTAATAGTGTATGTGTGATAACAATATGATACATCACAGATGAAAAATATTTTTCAAAGGCAAACAAATTTCATTATACACCCTGGAAATAAATTTATATTACTACACACCGCTACAAATGACCTAATCCGAGGGGAAAAAATGTGACCCCAGTTGGTTTAAATCTAATCGTATTTTGAAAGAAAGAAAACTATAGCAGTTCTATCAGTTAATATGCACAGGTATGCATGTGAGAAAATGCCGAACCTGTACTACTGTATTGGAATTTAATAAGAGTTCAGCAATCATTTCTATGATTTTTTTAAATACATTCCTACCTTTTACTACATTAGGAACACGTCATTCGCTCTCCCTTTCATAATTTTGTTTTATTTTTCATTGTGTTGTTTCATACGCTGTGTATTAATTCCTGTAACTAATTATTTTTATTGTTAACACCATTTACTGATGACTATTCTGACCTCTATCGCCTCATTATTAATTTCTTCTCTTAATTCTCAGTTTTATTGCCTAAGAATTATCTCAGTTTCCCAAGTGTCATTCGTATCTTAAATTGTTAAGATTATATACACCGATATGTCTTTTCTCTTCAATTCGTTTCACTGCTTATGGTAAATAAATTATTTATCAACTTGTGCTAAATACAAAACAAAAGCTCAGATGTGGGTTATCCGGAGAGAATTAACTTTGAATGATTAGTAACGGTTTGCCTTTCGAGGTTGTTTTTATATTTTACATATTTGAAGTAGTAAATTACAGTTTGTTTCAGTGTTGACCAGGTAGCCTATTTCACGGTTGAATTTAATAATCAGTCTCATGAATTGGAAATAGATGTAAGTATTTATGTTATAACAATCACAAGGGAATATTGAACCATGTTTTATAAAATAAAACTTGACAGGTTAATTTCGCACATTCAAATGTATATACCATAAATAAAAAATAAACCACAATGTATTTAGGCATAAAATAATTCAGATCAATATCTAATCAATCCCCAGATACAGAAAATATTAGTGAATATTTTGCGATGACAAATACGATCCAAAACAAATAAAAAGAGAAGTCGACTGTAAAGAGGAATTAATAAGAGAATGCATTAAATAAACAAAGAAAGCAAAAATAAAATAGAAATATCAAATAAATGAAAGTAATAATGAAAAGAAATGTTTTACTTGTGAATGTATGCTTAAGGAGCCAATCATTTAAAAAAGGGGCATTTGACTAAAATAGAAATTATCACTTTTCCTAAATTATTTCGGTCATTGATTAATAATCCGGTGTGACAACTTTTTCATGATATGTTCATCGGGATTTTTGCCATTTGCCATTATTTGAATGACTAGGACAATGTCTGAAAATTGCATGACTGTAAGATACTTCAAGGTAAAACACAGCAGTGACAAAATAAACAGAAACAATTTAGGCCAACCGTCGTAAAGTGTTTCTAAAAACCAATCTAAAGCAGCTGTCTAAAACGGAAACTTGAATTGAGCAAACTTTCAAAAAGCAATGTAAGATTAAATATATATATATATATTAAAGTTTTGTAATGTAACATATCTGCAAATAGAAATAGCTAAATCGCAAATTAAATATAGTCATGATTTATATGATTTTTTTCTACTACGAATGAAGATGACTCAAGTATATATTTTCGTTTTGGTATTTTCTTGACACACTCTTGCCGAGAATTTTTTTAAACATTGTTTAGAAATTTTCAAACATGAAAGCAATCTGTGTTAAATTTAAAATGTACAAGAACGAACTGAATCAATAATTCGATTTAAGCTTTATAAGACTAAGCGATTCCATCTTGCAAAGTCATGCAACAGCTGTAGAAGAAAAAAATAACCATATATGGAACTTGTTCAGTGAAACATCTAGACACCCAATAAAAATATAGTATTTCAAATCACACTTCATTTTTTTAACCGTAAAAAGCATGAAATGAAATAAAAATCATTCAAAATATCTGGCTTCGTAGGAGGGCGTTATCTATTATTAAAGAAACAAACATAGAATCTCTATGCTACTCCCAGAGTAATTGTTCATGCATGTTAATGCATTAATAAATGAGCGAAATGTATTTTAGTTCGCTTTTTAATTCTTACTAACATTTATGAATTAGTAGCGACATATCATTGTAACCTTGGAATAAATCTAAGATATTTTAGGCAGGTTACTAAGGAAAGTGTCTAAGAACTGACTGATGCCATAACAACTTGTCAAGACACTCCTTAAAATAAATGTTCTTCTTCTATGTGCCCTGTCCTTTCAGGACGTAGGCAATCATGACTTACCACACTTCCCTATTCCTGGTGCCTCTGAGCACGCCTTTTCCTGTTACACCATGCAACACTCGTTCCGTCATCCACCTGATAAGATCCTTCAAATATGTTATCCGTTGCATTCCACTGTCTCTTTTTCCCTCTATCTGGCCTGTTAGTATCAGGTTCTCCAAGCCCTCCTTCCTCATTGCATGTCACAGGAACTTCAGCTGTCTCTTCCTGATGCTCAGCATTAATTTCCTTTTTGTTTCCATCATTTCTAAGACCTCATCATTGCTCACATGCTCGATACATGTGTAGGAATGAACCAAAATGACCTCAGGTCAGAGACTACTATAATGCAGAGAATACATTGTTTCTTTTACCCTCTCTGTCTCTAAATAACTCCCAAGAACTAAGATACCCAAATCTGTCCCCTACCCTCTCTATCTCCCTGACCTGTGCTTGACCTAAAGGATTGGCCGTCAGTTCCTCTCTGGCTTCCAAGCAGGCAACATTGTGTTCTGTTGCCAGCAGACACTTAACAGTCTAGTATGTAAAAATAAGAAAATAAAATATTACTCTCAACGCTAATATTTTGTATCCACTTCTTTGTTAATTATACCCACAAGGATACTAAAAATATTACAATGGTGACCCCGACAAAAAGGACATTACAACCTCAAGAAACGAACCAATTTTACCAGGACTGAAAGGAAAGAAACACATTTTGAAGTTTTCTGGAAAATATACAAGTAGCAGTTAATTTCACGTCACAAACGTTTTTAAAGAGAACCTTTGACGTAAGTAAAACAAACTACATTTTTATTTTCCACCCTTCTTCATACAAAAAAAAAAAAATACTTGAATATATATATATTTTTACATACAAAAAAAAAATGGAAGAAGCCTCCTTACAACAAATTACAATAAAAACACCGGAATTCATGGAAACGGCAGTGAATGGCTGGTTTTCCATTCTGGAAGCCCAATTCCATCTGCGGAATATTACAAATTCAACAACAAAGTTTTATACGGTCATATCATCTCTGCCTGCAGAGGTGGTAGCTAAAATACCATATCACATTTTAGACGCAAAGGACTATGAGGAACTAAAATGCTCCTTAATTGAGGCTAATGAAAGAACAAAGCCTGAGTTGCTAGACAAGTTAATGTCTACCAACACAATTACAGGCCGTCCATCTGCATACCTTCAAGAGATGCTTTCTATAGCTAAAAGGATAGGTGTCGGCGAAGAAATTGTCCTTCACAAATTTCTACAGGCATTACCCGCAACAATTTCCCCCGTCATTGCCTCCCAAAAAGAACTAAATTCATCCCAAATAGGAAAACTAGCGGACGAATTAATGCCCTTATTAAATAACATGTACGGAACAGCAACAGCATTCTCCACTCAGCAGCACACAGAAAGGAATAAAAACGTCCGTATACCGACAGGAATAAAACCCTACTTCCCAGACCAAAAAACTAAAATATGCAGAGCACACCTCTACTTTGCCGAGCAAGCAAGAACTTGCAAACCGTGGTGTAAATGGCCAAAGAAGCAGAACATCAAAATTTTACCAAGCTCGCGTCCACCCACACCACCACCAACAGCCTCGGAAAACTAGTAGCGCGAACCATGTCTGTCCCCTTGAGTTCGCCGCTACTACAAATCAAAGCACGATTAGGGACAACCATATTACAATTTATAGTAGACACTGGTGCAAGCCTCTCAATAATACCGGCGTCCGCGTTAAAAGGCGTGACGTTATACCCAACACCAGTATCACTCACCACTGCCAACGGAGAGAAAATACAATGCCACGGCCAAGCTAACCTGGAGATTGCAATACCGAGCTTAAGAAGAACCTTTTCCTGGACATTCGTGGTCGCTGAGATCACCAATCCCCTCCTCGGAATTGACTTTCTAAATAACTTTGGCCTCACTATCGACTGCAAAAACAGGACAATTTACGACCCAGCAACAACCACTACAAAGAAGTTGTTAGTAAACACTACTGCTCCTGTAAATGTGGTCATAAACGAAGCAAATATACCCACATTTATAAAAAACAGCTTAGATAAATACCCAGAAATTATCTCTCCTCACACCAACAAAAACAATACCTACTGCGGTGTTTACCACAGAATCGACACAGGTAGTCACTCACCAGTTTTTGCTAAATCCAGACAACTGTCTGCGGAAAAGCTGACTGCTACAAAAGAAGAATTTAAGAGACTAATAAATGAAGGAGTAATAACCCCTTCAGACAGCGAATGGTCAAGCCCACTACATCTAGTACCTAAACAGAGTGGAGGATATCGCTGTTGTGGAGACTACCGCGCCTTAAACAGTATCACTAAAAGTGATAGATACCTCATCCCTAATATTAATTCTTTTACTGCTAAACTCGCTAATAAACAGCGATTTTCAAAAATTGATTTAATTTCAGCTTATCATCAAATCAAGATGCACCCCAATGATATTCCAAAAACTGCAGTTATTTCACCAATGGGGCTTTATCAATATGAATTTATGCCGTTTGGATTAAAGAATTCTTCGGCTACCTTTCAAAGATATATGGACAGAATCTTTCGAGATATCGACTGTGTCTTCGTATATATCGATGATATCCTCATCTTCAGCGATGACGAACAATCTCATAAAAAAGATATTGACACAGTGTTTCGAATTCTACAAGAAAACAACCTAAAAATATCACTCTCCAAATCGACTTTCAACGTAACAGCCCTTGACTTCTTAGGCTTTAGAATTAACTCAAAGGGAATTACACCAACTGCAAATAAAGTAAAAGAAATAGAATCCCTACCGTGTCCCAAAGATGCTAAAAGCCTACGCAGATTTCTTGGTATGGTAGGATTTTACAGAAAATTAATACCAGGATTCGCAAAGTTAGTTTTTCCTTTATCTGAGAGAATGCGACTAACACCGAAAGGACTAATCACCCTGAATACATTAGAAAAAGAATCCTTCTCTACCATAACTAAAATATTGGGCAAGCTAACGGAATTACCCCATCCTCAATCAAGTTGTACACAATATCAACTGGCCACGGACAGCAGCAAATATGCAGTAGGTGCTGCCTTACATCAAGTCGTTAATGGAAACCCTATACCAATAGGATTTTTCTCGAAGAAACTAACAGCAACACAGACAAGATATTCCACTTTTGATCGTGAACTTTTAGCAGCGTATTTGGCTGTATTACATTTTCGCCACCTCAGTCGCGAAGTATTACTTCTAACAGACCACAAGCCAATATGCGGCGCATTTCACAGTCTAAAACCAGCAAAATCGGATAGGCAACAAAGACAACTAGCCATAATCACAGAATTAATCTCAGATATTGCCCATGTGAAGGGTGATCAAAATGTAGTGGCAGATTGTCTATCACGCCCAACATTTGCTGTACAGATCGATATGTACGACCTCCCAGCACTTGCAGATGCCCAAACAGCAGATACTGAAATACAGTCCTTCCCAGAACTAAAAAAATATACAATATCTGGAAAAGACCAATTTGTGTTGTGTGATACATCAACGTCATACCCCAGACCTTTTGTACCATGCACACTAAGAAAATCCATCTTCGATAGTTTGCATTCAGTGTTACACCCTGGTATAAAATCATCTATAAAAATGATTAAGGCTAGGTTTTACTGGCCTAACATGGATAAAACCATCAAAGAATAATGTGCATCATGCACATCTTGCCAACAGGCAAAAATATATAGACACACAAAATCGCCAGTACAAACATTGGAAATACCGTCATCAAGATTCCATACTGTACACATCGACATAATTGGACCTCTACCGCCAGCAAAATGTTCCAACAATCCCTACATTAATCCATGTCGATATATTTTAACATGCATAGATCGAACCAGTCGATGGATAGAAGCGCAACCCATAGCAGATATTACGGCACAAACTGTTGCAGAAGCGTTTGTAAATACGTGGATTACTCGCTTTGGTGTCCCACTTCATGTCATAACAGACAGAAGTACACAATTTGAAAGTGAATTATTCATGGAATTATCAAAAATTATCGGATTCTATAGGCTAAGAACAACGTCATATCATCCACAATGCAACGGACTTATAGAAAGAGCTCACAGAACCATCAAAGCAGCTATAATGGCCCGAAAAGAATCTTGGATTTCAGCCCTACCAATTGTTCTCTTGGGAATTCGAAGTATGCCCAACTGCTCTAATTTTTCCCCTTTTTATGCGGTCACAGGTGCAAAAATGTTATTGCCACACCTAATGATAGACTCGGAAAACCCAGAAACAGTCACACAAGACTTTACTAGAGAACTACATAAAACCATGGCAAAATTTGACTTGACTGATTTTTCAAACAGAGAAAAATCAACACAAAAATCTTACATACCAAACCAACTGCAAACCTGTAAAAAAGTTTGGATTAGGATAGACCGCGTTCGGAAACCGCTAGAAGCACCCTATTCAGGTCCTTACACTGTACTCGAACGAACACCAAAATATTTCCTTATAGAAACTAACCCAAACACACATACACAAGTTTCAATAGACCGTTTAAAACCTTACATTGAAAACAAGCAAAAATGTACACAAAATACAACTACCAACAAAAATAAAGAGCATGATATTTTACCTCCTGAAGAAGTACAAGAACATAAAATAAAGACAACAAACTCTGGTAGGAGAGTCAAATGGAAAAAAGATAATGAATACTTTTATTATTATTAAAAAAAAAAAAAAAAAAAAAAAAAAAACACTCCGTTATCTGGTAGGAGAGTATTGTAGGAATGAACCAAAATGACCTCAGGTCAGAGACTACTACAATGCAGAGAATACATTGTTTCTTTTACCCTCTCTGTCTCTAAATAACTCCCAAGAACTAAGATACCCAAATCTGTCCCCTACCCTCTCTATCTCCCTGACCTGTGCTTGACCTAAAGGATTGGCCGTCAGTTCCTCTCTGGCTTCCAAGCAGGCAACATGTGTTCTGTTGCCAGCAGACACTTAACAGTCTAGTATGTAAAAATAAGAAAATAAAATATTACTCTCAACGCTAATATTTTGTATCCACTTCTTTGTTAATTATACCCACAAGGATACTAAAAATATTACACATGATATTCGCAGCATCCTTCTGTAGAACCACAATTCAGTTGCTTCAAGTTTTTCTTTCATCTTTGATGATATTGTCAAGCATTCACTGCTATATTGAAGGACGTACAGCACGTAGAAATCCAGTATTCTCTTGCTTAAATCTAGCAAAATTGACCTGTTTCTTAATACCTTACTCAACTTCTCGAATGCTTCCTTCGCCATGCCAATTCGCCTTCGGATCTCTGTGTCGCACTTTCCGTCTTCTGTTAAAAACCATGCCCAGGAATTTAATTTTTTACCTGCTTGATTCTAGTATCTCCGACCTGTATTTGGCATATTGGGATGCCCTTTTTACCGTTGAACATGCATTCGGTTTTCTTGCAGTATATTTCTAGTCCTTTCTTGTTACTTTCTTCAGCTACCTTCTCTAGGATGTCTTGTGGTTTGCTTTCTGTGTCTGCTATCAGCACTGTATCATCTGCGTTTCTTAGGTTGTTTAAATGTTTCACCTCCGATTACGAATCCAGGCATAACTTCTAGGGTCCTCAAAATATTCTCGCTGTAAAAGTTGAACAGATCCGGTAAAAAGGCTTGCCAGTGTATTCATGCATTGTTACAATTTTCCTTGTCTTACACCTCTTTCTATCTTTGTATATCTACTCAATTAATTACCTCTCCGTATGCAAACGGTTTGCTGTCAGTAAAGTTTATTGATTACTCTCAAGTTGCTCCTCCAAAAAAGCTGTAAAAATATTCGTCTCAAGACAAGAGTTAGGCGATTATTTGGCATATGACTGACTTACATTTTGACTTCTACAAAAATAGGAAATTATTTAATTTTGTAAAAACTACTTGCTCTGTCCATCCAGAATAACAGGTAAAACCGAGAAAAATAATAATTATGTGCATATTTGTAAGTATTTTCCTGAAATTCCATATATGAAAAATTCAGTAAACTGTGCTTGGAAAAAAATAAACTAATAAAATAACATAATTTGATTTTTTTCTTCTATTTGATGTAACTTTGAAATTATAAAAAACAGTCAAATCCTTAACTCAGAAATCTTGTTTGAAAGGCATTATATGTACCTTTGTTTGATAACACGTACCTTACTTTATCAATATAATAAATACTTTCAAGCAACCAGACCTGCTGTGTAATAACCACAAAACCCGCAATCGGAGGGGAGAGTTAAGCAACCAACAACTGACTATTAAAGGATCATGAACTTTCAGGAAATCCGATATCATTTTGGGGTCGTTTTCATCAAAGTCCATTAATTTTTTTGCTGGTGCTAATTTTCGAAAAAAGTCTATACAAAATGTACTTTTCCTTATTCATAATGTTGAATATGATAAAATTATTCGACTTTTTAACTAGACCAATACTGTTTTAATGTTCAAAATTGACGTAAAACAGTGATTTATAAGGGTGGAATGATCTTTTGTGACAGGACACTAATCTTTATTTCGATACATTCTATTTAATTTCAATTTTTCTAGTGCAGTTGTTCACCTTTATTGCAGATTATTTCTTTTTGTACAGAATTTAAGCTACATAAAAATGTGTATTTTATATGAAAACTACATCATGAAAATATAACAGAGTGTGCAAAGGTGATATTGCTTCGGAATTTGGTAATATAGATTTGATGGGCACAATTAGACTCTTGCATCGGTTCTGCCTGCAATACGCCATTGCTTGACATTATACTACAACTCAAGAATTAACCATTCATTAAGTTAAAGATCTCAACAGAATAGAAATGTTATTCCACTCCTCATGCCTTGTGAATTTTGCATCTTCGTACGATCAAAATGTCTCGTACGTAACTGCCATTATAAAAGTCGTACTATATCATTTATGGATAAAATCAGTCTTGCACATTCATGCACATCCTGTAATTCTGTTACTGCTGACACATCTGGTCTTCTGCTTTTATTATGTATCTAGAGATACGTGACAAAATTCGACAACATTAACAGTCCTCACCTGATATCTCGACATCAGTCTCATTCCCACCGTTACAACGCATATTTTCTTTGCCTTTTTATAAATAATTTGACAGCAACACACACAAACACATACACACAAATATATATGTACGTATGTGTGTGTGTGTGTGTGTGTGTGTGTGTGTATGGGTATGCAGATTTTGTACACATTTACAGACAGGGTGATGATGAAGGTATATATATATATATATATATATATATATATATATATATATATATAAAACAACATTCCAAACCTCAACTGTATGAAAAGAAAGGTATGAGACCTGCAATCTGTTTAATCTCTTGCTAAACCAAATTCTGTGAATCTACATTCAGAAATATACAGAAATCTTCACTTAAACATTTCAAATTGCATCCCAAATATATCTACTTTCAGAAAACGTTATTCATGCTTCTCTTCCCAATTCTTATGTACTGAGAATTATGGTTGGAAGGCTACAATGATGGCATAGGTATTCATAGTTGGGATAAGGATGAACCTAAACAGATAGATCAGCATCCATTACAAAATATCTAAAGAAATACATTTCCTAAAGAGAAACAATGATCTGGAAATGGAAAGAAAGAAATAACGGTGCGAACGACGAATCGCTCATAAAAATTCAGGAGACTGAATTAATAAATACTAAATATTTCTCTATTAAATTTAAACTTCTAATAAGCAGTACTGGGGCGGGTTTCGCCAAACACCACACGCTGCTACAAAATCCAAAGAATAGCTGCAAAATTCAATCATTTACTTAAATAGTTTCGTAGGTTAGAAACTTTCTTACAGATGCCACGTATGGCTTTAAACTCATTCAGAAATATATAAACTATAAACTATTATACAACTGACGAATGTTAGCTTGCTGTCAAAAATAACGGCAAAATATTTATATCGATACGCCAGCTAAAATGACGACAGCATATATATTGATGTACCTATTATTGAGCATCTTGCATTAAAATATAAGTACAAATCCAACCGCCAGAGCGTGACAGGAGGAAATTTATGTTATATGTACGAATGCGACTGTGCTGTAAACCATGACGTCAACATATTTATATGTACGAATGTGACTGTGCTGTAAACAATGACGTCAACATATTTATATGTACGTATGCGACTGTGCTGTAAACCATGACGTCAACATATTTATATGTACGAATGCGACTGTGCTGTAAACAATGACGTCACCATATTTATATGTACGAATGTGACTGTGCTGTAAACAATGACGTCACCATATTTATATGTACGTATGTGACTGTGCTGTAAACCATGATGTCAACATATTTATATGTACGAATGCAACTGTGATGTAAACAATGACGTCAACATATTAATATCAATATATCGTCTAAAATGAAGGCAATATATGCATCATTGTACCTATGATTCAGTATATTATATTAAGACTAAGACATATGAGAAAAATAATCTAAATCCCTGAACGCGTGACAAGAAGGATATATATATATATATATATATATATATATATATATAAGTCAGCCACATACAAGCCCGTTTCGCTGTATCACAGCTCATCAGTGTGGCTAGACATATCCACTTGCTTCTGGCAGGGATTGAAACTCGACCGATTTGGTGTCAGTCGGAGACTCTACTCCTAAGCCACCGGCGCATGGGGTCTGAGAAGGGAAATTTTAACGTCTTGTATGTAAGCGGTGTATACAGACACCAGTCACCGAGAGAACTCAATTCATTTCTGAAGAGTCACGCATTATAACCGAAGTGGAAACGGTTTTTAAAATTTTCTTCTCCAGAGAGCTCAATCGTAATGAGTGCATAATATATTATCCTATATATATATATATATATATATATATATATATATATAATCAGGAATTAAAAGTTTGATATTTTTACATATCCATTGGGAATACGATATTTCGAAGCACCAGCCGCTTTTCAAACGAAATTAATACAACAATGAATGTCTTAAATTTGTTCAGACGAAATCAGGTCGGATAGAAAAAGAAAAAGGAAAGAAAAAATATTAAAACAAGAAAAGTGGAAGAATGAAAAATGGAGTAAATGGATTTGTGAAGATTTAATTTCTGGATTATAATACTCCGTTAAATTTACCAATAAATTTTAACATTAACTTTACATTGGAGTTTGTCTGTATTGGAATTTTCCTTACCAAATTTCATGGATTCTTCTTTATATATATATATATATATATATATATTGCAGATTCTTGTTCAAAAACGCACAATAAAATAATAACAAAACATATATGAGAGGAAAATTGTAAGTATAATGAACAAAAAATATACAACCTGTACACGGTTAGTAGATTCAGGAATACTTGTTAGTAGGTGTCAAATATATACAATGAAGTAAGTCCGGGTAATAAGTCTATATTCTTGCTGACCTAGGAGCGGCGGTTCAACTGCTCTGACAAGCACTACAACTCTAACGACAAGACTCTAACACACCACAGACACCCTACAGACGCATTCGTCCGCAGTAGGCAGGATCATAAATACACCTTAGACGACTCCATTGAGAATGTAAAAAAAGGCGATCCCCAACATATATATATATATATATATATATATATATATATATATATATAGCAGATTGATGTTTCATAATTCATCTCTCCTCGTATCTCCCGCCTGTGTCTCTTCCGGCTTCATATATACACAAATTTCAATCCTATATCAATCGTTATCTACTGTCATTATGATTGCTTTCTATTGTTCTTGCTTATTAATAATGTTTCTATTTTTTCTTATTATTCCACACCCAGTAACTCTTTGTGTATTAGTCAATTTGCTGTCTTGCGTGTGGTGACTCCAATAAAAAGAATAACGTTCGAGCAAGCAAACCGTTTCCTAATTCATCTCTCCTCGTAGGCCTAAGCGAGGACGATATTTTCTCGAACACAGTGGGCTGGCATGTCAGAATAACAAAGAAATGTATCAAATAACAGAAATCACATAAAGAATGTCAGTGGTACCAACAACTAAATTGGATACAGGATATAAGTCGAAGTGTAATTTTATAATCATGTTTCTGACATTCAACACTATGACAAACAAAATGCAAAAAAGAAACCCCCATCGGTAATGGAAAATGCATTCAGTCAGTTAAGTGCTATACGTGAAACACGCTTGGGCGATCATGTCTCGAAAGAGACATGACTGACTGGGCAGAAGATTATCACGCAGTAGGTTACCGTTGCTTTCTACGGTAGATTGGTTGCCTGCCAAGGCTATAGAACCCAATCTGTCCTGTGTATTTAACCCATAACTGGAAGGACGAGACGGATTAATACCTTTCCCAAGGGTACTTGCGCGTAAGTGAATGCAATGAATTCAACTGGAATTCGAACTCGGCTCTCCGATGTCTCGTTCTGAGCCGATATCCACTGGACCACCACGCACATCCGGAAAATGCATTAACAACTTGATAAACCCATTTTCATAAAAAATTGCTGTTAGAGAAAGGTTTTATAAACTTCAACATGCACTAGTTCTGAATTCCTGATCAATGAATGTCGGATGATTTTTTTTTTAATAGGGAAAAATCTAATATTACCATTACCATTAAAACAGTTCTTTTCAAAAAAAATGGATACTCTTTAAGTTTTTAATGGACAAGCTGGCTGATATATCTATATGAATTATTTTTCTTCCTGAGTGGAGTTTATGTTGCATTTAATTGATCCAGATCTACATTGCATAATGCATCGGCGAAGAACGGAAATTTCGAATGTCGTATCAGCTTCTCTTCCCTGTCTTGAGATTTTGTAGAATAGCTCTGATTTTATATATAATCCTTTTTTTTTTTTCATAAATTATGTTACTAAATAAGTACACGTTCAGTCATTATCGATTTCATAGTGCCCACTTGGATTAAGCGAGATACGCTAAATATTTCCCAATTCAGTAAGAAATTAAGTCCATTTATCGTCCTTTCACTTCGTGCTAATTTTGCATAAAATACTCGAAATGGTTGCAATCAATATAATAGTGCTTACTGCGAGGCATTTAAGCGAGAATTCGCTATTATTTTCAGCTAAAACCTTTAAGGTTTCGCAGTGATTTTCTGAATTAAGAATTCTCAATTCAACTACAGTAAAACAATATCTGAAAATAAACAATAAAAAAGTAAAACTGACTTGAAAAGCAAAACTTGTTTCAGGAAGTTAGGTCCTAAATATTAATGGAATGAATGCAATCTTTTTCTAAATAATCAGCAAATTATATATAATTTTAAAAAAGTAATTAGTAAAAGACTATTTCTTGAAAGAAAGTTAAATCATTATGATTACAAGTATCTAGCACTATCGTTTCCTTAGATGAGGTATTAAACATTTTGTAGAATCTCTGTTCAAAAGAAAATTTAATTAATTTTTTAATCTTTTATCTTTGAAAACACTTCATAAAATCAAAGGACTGTTAGATATGACTTTTAGAACTGATTTTTGATGTGGATTTGATAGAGTTAAATGATTAAACAAAGTGTATCACAAAGTCAACAGCTCAGAACTTGGAAAAGTGATTATAATAGATAACAAGACGAATTACTTTTAAATCTGTAATCATTTTTATCTTATGTAGGTTAACATTTTATTCTCTGGTTCTTCTTTTGTAGATTATCCTTTACTTCAATATAAATTTACTTAGGATTATATTTGAGATAAAATACGCATACTACCTTATAATGTTAACGATCTACTATGTTGGTATTTTGATGGTTTTTCTGGAGAGATTGTCAGTACATCACGATTGAATCATCTTTCTGTTCATATATCTTAGTCATTCTGCAAATAACATAATCTTGGAATACATTTTTACCCGAAATCTTGATGAATACGAAATCACAAAATCTTAGAGTTGAACTTTATTACTCTTTATTATTTCTGATCAATAAATTAATCACACTGTTTACATTGCTCGGACTGTTGTCCCCCATCATGATTGCTGTTATTACGACGTTTCAGCTGTTGTACGTTCCGAGTTTCTTCAGATGCTAGAACTTTCCAGCTGTACCCATTAATACGATCACTGTTATATTATTCTCATTCCATGTGCGATGGCACTTCTGGTAGACATGTAATTATCTCCATTTATCTTGACTCTCTCCGTTGTGAAAAATAACTAATAAAAAGTTTGGTTTGCACCTGAAGAAGACCGGAGCGTAAATCGGCCAAATTGTTGTAATAATGGCAATGAAGATGAGGACAAATGTCCGACTCTCTCCGTTGTGAAAAATAACTAATAAAAGGTTTGGTTTGCACCTGAAGAAGACCGGAGCGTAAGTCGGCCAAATTGTTGTAAAAATGGCAACAAAGATGAGGACAAAAGTCCGACTCTCTCCGTTGTGAAAAATAACTAATAAAAGGTTTGGTTTGCACCTGAAGAAGACCGGAGCGTAACTCGGCCAAATTGTTGTAATAATGGCAACGAAGATGAGGACAAAAGTCCGAAGAATGTAAACAGTGTAAATACTAACTCATATTAAAAGTATAGACAAATACTCATAAATTATTGTTCTAGCCAATTATCGAGCATATTTCTTTAAACATTTTATACATCCTTGTATACGTTGAATTATGTAATGTTATCTATAGTGATATGCAGGATTATTATCATCATGTTATAATATTTTTCTTACTCAATAAAAAGACCGGATATTAATTTCAATAAATTCTTACATGAAGAAAGAATTTACCGTCATCATTTGTTTTCCCGAAGCTGAGGAGATATCTGGCGAGAAATGTATTTGTTTAGGTTCTTCTTATTCGGCACTGATTAAGTTAGATGTTCAAGAAAATTCTTCGCGGCTTATGAATATACTGAAAACAATATGAATCATATGCGAGACATTTTAAATCAATTCGGAATTTTCGATAACAGAAATTAAACAAATTTTTATTTGGTGAGTGAAACGTACGTCTAGTCAAACAGAGCGAGAAAAGTAGATTCTGTAAAAAGCGATCCATTTCTAGCCATGCTATTTGCATTTACTATCAAGGAAAAATTTTTTTTTTACTTCATTCTATGCGGTAAAAGTAAATTCGGTTTTTTAAGTTTTTGATAGCAAACACAGAAAAGAAACTACAAGACCTCCTACAGAAGGTAGCTGAAGAGAGTGACAAAAAAGGACTACAAATAAACTACAAGAAAACCGAATGCATGGTCATCATCAAGGGCAGCCCAATATGCCAAATACATGCGAGGGATACTAAAATCAAGCAGGTACAAAAATTTAAATAGCTGGGAAGTGTTATAACATAAGACGGAAAATGTGACACTAAAACCCGAATGCGAATTGGCATGGCTAAAAAAGCATTCCAGAAATTGAGTAAAGTATTAAGAAACAGGACAATTTCGCTAGAAACAAAGAGGAGAGTACTGGATTGCTATGCGATGTAGGTTCTTCAATATGGCAGTGAATGTTGGACAATATTTTCAAAGATGAAGGAAAAACTTGAAGCAGCTGAAATGTAGTTCTACAGAAGGTAGCTGAAGAGAGTGACAAAAAAGGACTACAAATAAACTGCAAGAAAACCGAATGCATGGTCATCAGTAAAAAGGGCAACCAAAAATGCCAAATGCTGGTCGGAGATACTAGAATCAAGCAGGTACAAAAATTTAAATACCTGGGAATGGTTTTTAACAGAAGACGGAAAGTGCGACACAGAGATCCGATGGCGAATTGCCATGGCGAAGGAAGCATTCCAGAAGTACTGTAAAGTTTTACGAAACAGGACAATTTCGCTAGAAACAAGGAAAAGAGTACTGGATTGCTATGTGTTTTCAGTTTTTCAGTATGGAAAATGCTGGACAATATCATCAAAGATAAAGGAAAAACTTGAAGCAACTAAAATATGGTTCTACAGAAGGATGCTGCGAATATCATGGATTGAGCACATGAGCAATGATGAGGTTATGGAAATGATGGAAACTAAAAAAGAAATTAATACTGAGCATCAGGAAGAGACAGCTGACGTTCCTGGGACATACAATGAGGAAGGAAGCTTAGAGAACCTGATACTAACAGCACAGATAGAGGAGAAAAAGAGACAGAGAAATGCGGATAACATATCTGAAGGAGCTAATTAGGTGGATGATGGAACGAGGGTTGCATGGAGTAACAGGAGATGGCGTGCTAAGAGCCACCAGGGATAGGGAGACGTGCAAAGCCATGATCGACTACGTCATGAAGTGACAGGGCACATAAAAGAATTTTTGTGTGCTAGCCAGTCTAATAGAAAGTATAATTATGAATGTTAAGCAACAGATAATGCAACATGAGACCAGTGCTCAGTCATTCCCTAGAAACTGTCATCATTTACAGGTAATAAAACAAAGCTGGCTATGAATACTTACAAATCTCCTACATAATAGAATATAAAAAATTAAATACCAAGCTTGAAATATATTTTTCCTTAGTTTCGTTACACTCATTAAATCAGAAAATTATTCAATCGGGTATGTAGATAGTGATAAAAGAAATTAAAACTATATTTGAATTGCAATAAAGAAGCGTCTTTTACTTTCCATTATCATGGCTGATGCTGACCCGTTAATCTTATTTTTTCGCTCAAATCAAATTGAAAGATTATAGTAAATTAATTATTAATCTGCAGCAGAAACGTTGTTAGACATTTTTTCTTAACAGAGTCTATCTGACAAATTTACAAGTCTATCATTTGTCTATGCATTGCATATTGCTGTAACATCTGGCCTGCTTCCTCTGTTGTGTATATTGAGTTTTCTGATCAAATTGAAAGATGAATCTGCAATTTAATCGATCCTTGCCTGCAATCTCGGTTTTAGACCCTTTATCATTGCCTTACCTCGTTAATACCATGATTTTACAAACTCCAGCCGTCCTAATTTAGCAGTAAGATCTCATTATAGCACGATCCCTGGCGGCGTCCAGTCAATCTCTGTAACCTTTGGCCGAGCCTGCTCACTTTATGTTGGTGATCTAGTATTAACCGCTTATTACCACTTGATGTGGATGTTAAAGAATTGCGAGGGATTGATATATGATAAAAACCAGATTCAAGACGCAGTGACATGGTGTAGATTTATATATGTTTATAAACATTGATAAATTTCAAGATGACAAGAAAGTCAAAATAAGTGACTGACAAGAAATATCAGTTGTCTGGTATTTCATTTACGAGAATATTCGTGTTGTATTTTTTCTATGGTACGATTATTTGGTTGGATTTAGAGTATTTCTCTCTCTCTCGTCGTCATCTTCTATTTCTAGCAGCAAGCGAGTTTTTAGGCCGACCGTATTTCCAAAGACTTCTTTCAAGACAGGGGAGCAGACCACTACATCTCGTATTTCATTCTGATTTTGTTAAATTACGCCTAAACCAGTGTAGGAAAGAGGGGTGTAAGGTTTACACTTCTTTCTCTATATAACTTTAACAACTCGAAATGAAAACAATTACATTTAACCATTTCGACTTCCAATAGTAAACACACTCCCTCAGTTTATCTGCCTGTTCTTATCAACTTACCTGGTAAACCAGTACAGAGAAAATTGTCAAGGCCTCATTTTAAACTAGGGTCACCCATCGTCAAAAGACATTGACAGATATTTTGTCTGGAATCACGTAATGTATTCGCATTAAAAATAATTCTGTACTCAGTAAACTTCGGACCTAGGTTTTCCCGACAAAAATAACTGTATTCTCTAATTTTAGACAAATCTTTTCTCATCTGGAAAATCACTTAAAATGAATACCAGTCATCTGAAAATAGGCTTACATCATAAATTTTAGTTTAAATTGCTAGCTCTACCCGTAAGTTCTATCCTAACAGCTTTTTCTCTTTTTATTTCTTACTTATAGAACTCTCTCCCAGCCTCTTTTATTCAATTCAGTTTCAAACTTCGAAAATTTTAAATACAATGTCAATTGTTATTTTCTGTCTTATTTTCTGTTCTTTAATATTTTTCCCGAGTTTCACATTTATAAATTTCTTGCGTCTTTGTATTTTTGTGCCTTGCTTGAGGCGATTAATTTTTTTTCCTTTACTGACATTCACAATATTTAACCAATATAACATCTTGCCAATATGTCCCAAAGAAAATGATGAATTATTTCTTAAGATTTAGATTCGGTGAACAGTGCAAGTTTTCAAAACACTGAGAAAAATATTGGTTATAAACACTTTTTACCAATCCATTTTCGGGTCGATGAATGAAACTAACTGAACAAATAGTGAAATGCCTACTTTCCCTAATTTTAAAATTTAATTTAAATTTCACTCTACTTGGTAGATAAATATTCAAATTTGAAACTGTATTCTCTACGTTTCTGGTAAGTCTTTTTATTGAACCTCTGTCTTTGTGGCAAAAACGTTTATTTTTAAATGTTTTAATAGTATCCTAATGTGAAATATATTTGGTAGAAGTCTTATACTTTTTTCATGCGCTCCGTCCTCCATCGTCTCTCTCTCCTTTCTCTTTCTCTCTCTCTCTCTCTCTCTTTCTCTCTCTCTCTCTGGTCAATATATATATATATATATATATATATATATATATATATATATATTGGTTATAATATTTCGTTTCGTTAATCCAGTTTTGGGCCGATGAAGGAAACTAATTGAAAAATGTTAAATGCCCACTTTTCCTAATATTAAAGTTTAATTTAACATTTACTTTACTCAGCAGAGAAAAATTCAAATTTGAAGCTGGATTCACTGCGTAAAAGTGTCTATACGGACTTATAATAAGTCGCAACTTAATAATCATATCTTCCCCTTTCCTTCCGACCAATTAATATTCTTCTTCTTTGCGCCTTGTCCTTTCAGGACGTAGGTGATCATGGCTTTTCAAGTTTCCCTATCACTGGTGGCTCTTACGATTCCATAAATACATCCACTACAGCTAGAGAGTCTAGCTTAACCCTTCCTTTGATCCATACATGAAGGTATACAATTTTTTTTTATCCAGTATATGTTATGTTGTCTACGGCTATATCGTGTTGAATACACCGGTTCCCGTCCGATCACCGGAGTTAAGCAACATCGTGCCTGGTCAGTACTTAAATGGGTGACCATTTGGGAACACAAGGTGCTGTAAGCGTAAGGACCAAAAATGGTCCACCGTTCCTCCAGGTTTGGGGATTAGGTGCAGGGCTAACAACCCTGCCCCGTAAAAAAACAGTTTGTTACAGAAACAGCAACAAAAAGTTGCTGCCCTATGTACCAGCTGGATGTGGTGAATAAATAATAATAATAATAATAATGAAGATGATGCAGCTGCAACCCAATGTAAGACTGTCGGCGACCGAACCGGCTATCCTCTCCATGGTCCTGTGAGGAAGGAGGAATGTTAGCAACATGGTAGGACTAAGAATAAGACCTACAAAAGGGTAGAAAACCTGTCAAGGAGTCGAACGGTCAGTTAAATAAATTCAGCGTCTCGATGAATCACCGTAACAAAAGTAACGGAAAACCACTCAACTATTAATCCTAAGAACAATAATAAACTTGAAAAATCAATATATAAAAACTGACGGCGTGATAGGGATTAAGTCCAAAAGAGTTAACTCTTCGCTTGGTAGGGACCAACAAGAGCAACAGGTGTTAGCTGATGATCATCCAGCACGAAAGAAAATCTATTCTCGGGACAGAAAACAACAGAACGCTGAACAGCTGTGGACATATGGAGAATATCAAGCTGGATATGAGCAAACTGATAGCAATATTCTATTAATATTCGAAACTAGGTGGCACAACAACAGAGATTTCATCATTGAAAACGCATATCATATATGCAGGCGGTAAAAATAATGAAAAATAAATCGGCCTGTTATTGGATCGAGATATGAAGAATTGCGTTCTTGGATACTGCCGGTTATGCGAAAGATTCCTGGTAGAAGAAATAAAAAGGAAGCTTTTCAACATAGTGGTTATATTAGCATGTGCATCGACAACGCAATGCACTCAGGGGGACATAGAATCTTTATTCCACACTGAAAAACGCAAAAGCTTTAATTAGAAAAAATTAGGGGGACCTGATGCCAAATTTGGCAAGGTGATGGAAGGTGAAACTTTTGGCAACTTCGGGTTATGGAACCGCAATGACCTACTAAAAAATTGGTCCAATTGTGTACGGAGAATACTCAGGTAATAACCAACATCTGCTTTCAAGAACCTCCTAGACGATCATAGACATGGAGCAGCCCAGGAGGTGACACGAAAAACCAAATGTGATATGTTTCGCACAATATGGCAGCAAATACTGGACAATCTCCTAAAAAACTATGGAAAGACTAGACGCAACCTAAATGTAGTTCTTCAGGAAGAGGGATCAGATAACATAGACTGAAAAAGTTAGTAACGACGTGGTAAATTTCAAACATATCAAAAATCTAACCTTAAAGTAATGCTAAAATTACAAAATATAAAGTTCGGATCACTAGCAACGATAAACACTTTATAGTAGTAATTTTAGATCCATGATATTTAATTTTAACTGTATGATCTCACTACTTATGTTATTTTTATCTCTAATTTTATCTTTATTTTGTAATACAAATTTTAATCTAATTAAGGTTTTTAAAAATTTAGGTTGAAACTCGAATTTAACAAAAATGTTTTCCTTTAATTTTAATCTTTAATTAAGTTTAAATAATTTATTCCCTGCATTTTTTAAAATAATTCCTACGTTTATGTACATAGGTTCAGCATCTTTTTAAAGAACGCCAAAAGTTTGTAGTTTTATACTTTTCTAAAACAAATAATTTTATCCACTACCCATTCCAACCAAAGTTTTAAATTCCTTAACCCTTCGCCGATTATGCTGTCTCCCACCTCTCTCTCTTCTTCACCCATTTTCTCTCACTTTGTTCACCATCTATGCATTTTTTTACTTCTTTCTCTTTGTCATCAAAGGTTGTATATGACTATATTTTACTTCCTAATTTAAAGCTGGCGTATTTCTTTGAGCCTCTCATCATGTCTCTTTAGTTCTTTCTCTTTCTCTCCCGTTTTCCTATTTTTGTTTTTTTTATTTCCTCTATGCCTATTTATGATTTCCCATTCTGGTTTCTCCTTTTCCCACTTCGCACACAAAGATTTTACCAACATAAGGAAATTAATGTTCCATTTCTTTCCAAAAATAGCTTTTACTACCTGATGAGACATTGTCCTTTCAATGTCGAAACAAAATGTACACATTGTAATAGACTGTATTTTGGACACTTTCTAAAGTATAATTTATAATATATATATATATATATATATATATATATATATATATATATATCCTTCTGTTTCACTGATTATCTATCTATTTATCTATTCGTCTCAGTGGCTATCTTCCTGCCTCTCTAATCCTCTAAACCAGAGGTTTTTAAACTTTTTGATTTATGAACCCCTTTATGTTTCCACTATAAACGCTTATGTAATTTATACATGTGGTTTCCGGCTTTCTCTTTTCCAATCTTTTCACTTTTCTTTTTTTTTTCTTTTTCATTTTTTTTTTCTCAATTGGAGTAGATAAACTAAACTATCACCCGGTTCACACTCCACCCACGTCTATTGAACAGGTGAAGAGGTTCATCCCTTGTTCCCTGTTCAGGATGTGATTTCCGGCTTTCTTTTTTCCAACCTTTTCACTCTTACGTAGCCCCCTGCACATCGGTGGCGTTACCGCCTTGCTCGGGGTGATATGATTAAAAAAAAATACATCAATTTTTACTAAAAATAGCTTATAGTTTTGCATTAATGTAGTAAAAACTGCTTTTAATCCTACTTTAGACTTAAGTGTTCAAATAAAATATATTAATACTGCATGTTGATGCAAAATAGTACAAATTAAATTTAAATTACTTTGAATTTCATGTGATGAGTTGATCCAGGGATCCCCTATCTTATCCTTGCGGTACCCCTGTGGTCACAGTTTGAAAACCCTTGGTCTAAACAACTAAAGGCCTGTTTATAACCGTGCAATATTCTTTCTAACCGATTATCTTGTAGTAGGGCGAATGGTGAAAATCCGTGATGTCCTATTAATTGGAAAAATGTGTTAAAATATTAAACGAACAACAGTTAATAAACATTAATAACTAATAATTAATTAATTTCTATATCTGTGGGTTAGCGTTCAAAAAGATTATTCATTCATCAATTCCTATCGATATTATAAATTTAGTTTGAAAAAATATAGGGATGATGAACGCAAGAAAAACTTACGAGTAAGGTTAGAATCAGTTCCATGTGTACGGCCTATGCGTACACCATTATTCTTATTATTAATGTGGATAATAATTGATTGTTTGTATTAAATATATAATTAAGGACACTTCTTTTTTTAAAAATCTATAATATTGATCAACCTGATTTTTAAAACCAAGAATGAAAACATTTTTTTTAGCTAATGTGATGATACTGCTTTTCAAAATGATCTTAGATTTTCATGGTTACCTACCGTTTTCGCTGTATTGAAATTGCTCAGTTTTGAAAAATGATCAATTGACGATATTGGCTTATTGCAACATCTAGTTAATACGTTAGTAGAAAATCATACATTTTCAGGTAGGCCAAGCAATTTATGTCAGCCACCTGAAATAAACTATTTTTATAAGAAAAAGGTGTTTTTGTGTCACAAACATTAAAAGAGGAGTATCGAAGTTTTCCAATTTTTCACCAAAATTCAATTTAATTAATCAGTAAAACATATTATCTTAATACACTAGTAAAAGAATAAAATTCATTTTTATATAGCAATCTAAATCAATTTCCGATGTGAGTGATGAGCTAAGACAATGATCCATCAAGATATCAAAACTATAGATAAAAGCTATCAGAGACGGTATGACAAAGGAATCATGCCTAACTACTGCTGTTATATCAAAAGAGACTTAAATGACAATTAATATGACAGACTACCAAGAAAGAGAACATTTTTACTATAGTTGTTATGTTGGCGAAGGTTTTCTTTCTGTTGTTAGTTTATTAAAGGATTTGATAAAAATACTTGTTGATTTTAGTCTACACAATCATGTTATTTTTAAAGATTTAGGGTTTGATTTGTATTCAAAAAATAGTATTTCTTATAAGCA
>JBBBDQ010001654.1:1485000-1587500 GCA_037127315.1 Ascarosepion bandense | reverse complement strand
CCCTCCGTCTCTTCTATAAATATTTTCACTGCTTTTGCTCTAAAGTGCTTAGCTCGCTGGTGTCCCCTTTGCACGAATTACTAGAGATAGATTCGGGCGACCAGGTCCTACTCTTTTACTGTGAAAACAATCAAATGTAAAATCAAATTCTATTCTAGCAACGTCTTTTCTCGGACTTTCCGCCCGTGGAACGTCCTTCCGTATATTGCTTCCCTGATAGCTACAATCTCCAAGAGTGTAAATGCAACGTCAATTGCCTTCTCTCATCCTCTAAGTCCCATCCTTTTCCTGGCGCCTCCTGTATATTTTTCTCCCTTTCCGGTCTACTCTCATGCAGCTCTCTTCACACCAGTATATCCATTCTTCTCTGATCCATTCTACGACACCCACTGTTACCTGCTTTCTTATGTACCCTCATAAGCATCAGAGGCACCAATGTTTTTGGGGGGTTAACAATTATAAAAACGTTTTAGTGTAAAGAAGTAGTCACTTTAATATGTCACTGAATTAAAGGGACAAATTCTTTTCACAAAACCTATAAAAACTCTATCTCCACCCGAATATCGAGTACTTTATGATATAAAAAGCCTGCTTGTCATAATATCTTTTATCAGTAAAACTAGTGAAAATACAACGATATTGGCTCTAATCATTATCACAATTATCTCAACTCACCAATATATATATATATATACACAAAAATCTAAAGCGAGCCAAAACCTACCGCGGTTTCACACTACGGATCGTCAGGGCAAAGCCTTTGTGTCTTTGCTCTACTTTTGTATATTTTCTTTTGTACTTTGTATCGAGCACCTTTTCTTGTCGTTAGTTCCGTTTGGTTTTTTTTCTTTGCTGCGGAGTATTGAATGCTTTGTTCTTGTTCCGCGGGTTTCTTTTTTTCTCCCCATTTATCCGACGCCTTAGTGCACCGGATTGTAACTGAATTAGGTTCTGTTTGTTAGTGGTTTTGTTGAAGGCTTATTTTAGTATAAATTTACGGCCTACATACTTACAGAGTCTATTTAGTTATATATATATATATATATATAAATTAAAAAAGGATTAATTCAATGATGGATGATCATTTCGATATGAAAATCCCCACGGGGGAAAACACATCACCTCAGCAACAGATAAATCTATTCGGAAACTGGAGAAAAATCAGTCTAATTTTGCTTTTTAAATAGATTTGCAAAGAAATTAAAAAAGATTTATCTGTTACTGAGGTGATTTTCATATTGAATTGATCATCCAACATCATTGAATTACACCTTTTTTAATTTATATTTGCTCTGTAATATTTTATTACATTGAACTCTCTTCCTGTATCATTTTTTAATATTAAAATAAAATTTTTAATATTAATTAGGATCAGGTTTTTGGATTTTACCTTCCTGCTTTTTTCGCTTGGATTAAAGTATCTGAATTAAAATATATATATATATATATATATATATATATATATATATATATATATATATATATGAGTAAATCAGCGTTCTTCTTAGCAATACGCTATTTATGCCTCTCAAGAGCTTCCTTGATCTTTGTCCTGCGAGCTTCAGCTTGGTCACTGAGCACGTCTTTTATATATACATATATATATATATAGAGAGAGAGAGAGAGACAGAGAGACAGAGACAGAGACAGAGAGACAGTGAGATTTTGCCAAATCTGTATACACTTTTCAGAAAAGGAAATATTGTATAGATATTATATATTGAATTATTCAGACATAACGAGATTGAGAACTGTATAAGCGGTTGTGTTCCACACTCATGACAACTGTGACATTGAACTTCTCAATTTCAAAATACTAATTTAACGTTATTTTACACTCCTCAAGCGACAAAGTTACGTCAGTCAATTTGTTGCAGTCACTTGTTAATGCAACAACCATGAGGATAATGGCATCTACCGAGAAAATATCGGATTACAGTAAATAGTATTATTGTAAATTGATGAAACTACAATAGACAATTTTCTCATTCTCTGAAGTATGTATAGAATTTTGCGCTGACCGTCCTTCCGTACTTTTCTCTCTCTCTCTCTCTCTCTCTCTCTCTCTCTCTCTCTCTCTCTCTCCTTTCTCTGTATATATTGATATGTTTAGTAAATTCCCAAAAAATATTTCGAAATACTAAGAGTAAATTTGTTTAATAAAATCGCTTCCACGGCCGCCTAACGACTTTGGCATCTCTTGTTTCTCTTCTGTATTGTCTCCTTGTTTATATCTGTGAATGCTGCTATTATTCCTGCCTTCTGTTTATCTTTGGGGATAAAATGTTTTTGTTGGTTTCTTGTTGAACTGTACTCCACGCATTATAATCAAGTCGGTTGCAGTCTGAGGAGTCTGGTGGCCAGATATAAGTCGTGATGTGGTCGCAAAAATTGATTGACAGCCAGAACTTATCCCTGTTTGTGTGGCACCGTGCAGAGTCACGTTATCAGACAAAGGATCTTCTAGCATCCACTCTCCTGGCCCAAGCCAGTGCTACCATCTCAAGACAGTTGATATAGGCCTCCGTGTTGAGGCTGAGGCCCTCATCCATAAATGCGGGAGTGATTATCTTATTAAAAAAATCCGAGTTTTATTTTTCGAGCTGCCGTAAAATCGTAACCACTATGAGATGCATTCAACTCTTTCCGAATCTTCTGCACTGATTTCGGAGTGATAACAAATCACTGAAATATTCGTATTTGAACTTCAGGTGCGTATTCCAAACAGTACAGAATACCATTTGTAAATTTCTGGAAAGGTCAGTTGCGTCATGGTGCTCTTTGTCATATTGACGGTGCCCAACTGACCTTACTATACTATTCAACTAGCATGCGCCACAATTTAAATATAAAATAGCGACAATTTAAACATCATAGGGAGTATGTGTATGTATGTTTTTCTTCTCTGTGAACGATTTTAATCAGTTTTTGTTTTTGTTTTTATTTCAATTTGTTTTATCAATACATTCGACTCATTCATATTTGACCAAAATTCAGAAACCTATGGCAGTGAAATTAATATTTGCTTAGTCTACTAGCCGTGACATTTGCTAGTAATACTCATTACTGATTATCCAACGGGCTTTTTAGTTCCACTTTCATTTCTTTATTTAAGGCCAAGTTCATTTATGTTGTCTATAATAGAGGATACGGCTTTCAAAAAAGATCGTTAGTTATAACGTTAAAAAAAAGCTCTTGTGATAACATTCTTGTTCGTTTTGACAGTTTTTATAAGTTATGTTTTATTTTTTTCAATAACCATTTATTCGTCCTTTCTCAAAGAGACATTCTGTTTCATTTGGATAATTCCGGCCAATGCAATAGCATGTGGTCAAAAGTGGGGGAAACAGAGACGAATTATAATGCTATTAAATATTTCACATTACAAAAATCAAATTTAAATTAAACATTCATATATTTATAAACTTGAAAACAAAAAAAAAATTAAATTATTCTGAAAAGAGAATATTAAAAAAAAGCATGAAAAATAGCTAAACGAAGAATTTTTTTCTTACCTATTACTCTATGCTACCAAAAGTACACCACAAATGTTTGCAAAAACATAACATCACATGTCCAATAAACAGAAGATATTTTCTTTGAAATTTCGTCCTTTCTCAAAGAGACCTTCTGTTTCATTTGGATAATTCCGTCCAATGCTTATTTTAAAATAGAACGTGGTCTAAGTGGGGGACACAGAGACGAATTATAATGTTATTAAATATTTCACATTACAAAAATCAATTTGAAATTAAACATTCATAAGAGAATTTTGCTAGAAACAAGGAAGAGAGTACTGGATTTCTATGTGTTGTCCGTTCTTCAATATAGCAGTGAATGCTGGACAATATCATGAAAGATGAAGGACAAACTCGAAGTAACTGAATTGTGGTTCTACAGAAGGATTCTGCGAACGTCATGGATCCAGCATGTGAGCAATGATGAGGTCTTTGAAATGAGGGAAACAAAACAGAAGTTAATACTGGGCGTCAGGAAGAGAGAGCTGAAGTTCCTAGGACATGTAATGAGGAATGAAGCTTAGAGAACCTGATAGTAACAGGCCATATAGAAGGAAAAAGTGACAGCGAAAAGCAAAGGATAACATATTTGAAGAAGCTGATCAGGTGGATGACGGAACGAGTGTTGCATGGTGCAACAAGCCACCAGGGATAGGGAAAGGTGAAAGGCCATGATCGCCTACGTCTTGAAAGAGACACGGCACATAGAAGAATAATTATTTATTCAAATATTTCATAAGTTCTTATATGTTCCCTTCAATCAATACATTTATTATACATTTTCTTTGATATCAGATAATTCTCATGACACATTTTATTTGTTATATATTTAAATGCAGAATTTATATATATATATATATATATATATATATACAAATACACACACACACATATATGTATATATATATATATATATATATATATATGTGTGTGTGTGTGTGTGTGTGTGTGCATAAAATAATATAGAAATTTCGAAATTTAGTTTCTTTGGATGGCCATTTCAGCTAGAAAATTCTCGGTGGAAAACAAAAACTTATATACATATTATTTTATTTTATTTTTATTTTTTATTTTTATTTTTTATTATGTTTTGATTGCGAGGAATCCTATTTTCTTTGATTTTCTAATACTTAATTTCTCTCCCTGCTAAATTCTTAATTACTTTCCCTGCAGTTTGTTATATCTGTATGTGTGTGTATGTATTGCGCATATGTGTATGTGTATATGGTATATGTGCATGCGGGTATGCATGTGTATGTATACATATGTATATATACATGCATGTGTATGTATGAATATATATATATATATATATATATATATATATATATATATATATATATAATTCCTTTGGGGTTTACCTTAAAATTTAAAATGTATCTTTTATATTTGTATATTCAAAAATTCCTATAACATTTGTTCCATTTAATATTTATTTAAACTAAAAAAAATTGATAATGTTTTAATCAGTTCCTTTCTCATCCTTCCCCCATATTTTTTCCTTTCTTACGACATCGGAATAGTCGTCAGTTGTTACCACTCCTTTGTCCTTTCTTTCTTTTCCGTTCCCCCTACCACTTCTATCCCTGTGACATCGTTTAAAATTTTTAATTTTCTTACAGATGTAGTGTGAAGTCTTCTAATATTGAGCTATGAAACTCTATGTCTGTTGTCCCCCATTCTTACATCATCCTGACAAATTAAAAAAAAAATTGGTAATCGCACCCCATTTTAACTTTCTGTGTATGTCTCTTTTTCGGGTTTCTTCCGGTATAGAAATTTTGTAACACCTTTGAATTAATTAGGTCTTTGTTTTCCACCGTCGCTGTTGACGCGAGAATGGCCATCCAACGAAATTAAATTTCGAAATGTCTATATTATTTTTTATATAATTGGTCCTGCAAATTGAACATACTATTCATATCGAGCCCTCCACCGTGATCATCTTTACTTTGAATAAAATTAATATAAACAGAATCGGGTTTTGGGGTTTACCTTTTTCCTCATCCTTTTGAATTTAAAATAAAAATATATATATTGCTCGTCTGCCAGGTGATTGAAGTCTCTCGGTTTGATCCTGAATAAAATGTCGATGACCTATAATTCTAAATTCAATATGGAGAGATTTACTCCGGAGCATTCCTTGAAGAACCAAACCATCAATTTTTCATCATCCCCCTCACAGATAAAATCGAAAAATTTTTTGAGGAGACTACGATGAAAAGCCTACTTCAATCTTCAGAGTATGGAATATTCATATCATCCTACGGAGTGTTATAACCTCAAGATCCAACGAAGACCAACTGTTTGCAAATTCATGAACCCTTTCGAAAAGGACGTTTTAAACTTGATTTTCAAAATTAAGTTACGGAAATCCCCAAACAAATTCCAAGAATTACTCAAAACGGATACCAGAACTCTAAAAACTCTAAGGACCTCCAGTTAAATTAATATCTCCTCTAATCACCCAAAAACTATTATAAAACAGATACCCAACATCATAAATACTAGGATTACCCGCTTATCATCCAACGTCAAAATTTTCAATGAAAATAAGAAAATTTACAACAAACCCCTTCAGAAAGCGGAGACAAAAATATGTTGATGTATAGAAAACCGACTTTTAATTCTGAAACATCTAATGTCAAAAATAAAAATAAACGTAGTAAAAGAAGAGTAATATGCTTTAATCCCACCCTGTTCTTTAGACTAGCTAATATTAATACAGGAAAATACTTTCTTAAACTAATCAATAAACATTTCAATAGCAACAATCCGCTAGATAAAATATTTGTTAATACCACCCCATTTTAAATTTCTGTGTATGGATATATTTTCGGATTTGTTCAGGTATAGAAATCTTGTATCACATTTGAATTAATTAAGTTTTTGTTGTCCATCCTTGCTGATGAAACTTGAATTTTCACGGCGAAATGGCCATCAAATGAAATTAAATTTCGAAATTTCTATAATATTTGTTTTTATATATTTGACTCTGTAAATAGAACATATTATTTATATTGATCAAATTTAATGTTTAAAAAAATAATATTAATATGATCGGGCTATTTGCTCATTCCTTTGGCTAATATATATATAATCATCTGCGGATAGATCTGTTTCGCAGTATCACAGCTCATCAGTACGGTTAGACCCGATTAGACTCCGAAGAAGGCAGACATTTTAGCGTGTATATTATCGTTATACACGCACGATAGCCAGTGTGCTCTAATTCATTAGTGAATGATCGAGATATATATATATATATATATATATATATATATATATATATATATCCTCTCTGTTATAAGAAAAGCACATGTGTATTTGTTTATATATATGTACATATATAATTTATATATATATATATATATATATATATATATCTATATATATATACACACATATATATATATATATATATTCAAATACTTTAATCCAAGCGGAAAAAGAAGGAAGGTAAATTCCAAAAACCCGATCCTAATTAATATTAAAATTATTTTAATATTAAAAAATGATACAGGAAGAGAGCTCCATGTAAGAAAATATTAAAGGAAAAATGTAAATTAAATAGGAATTATTCAAAGATGTTGTATGAACATTTCGACATGAAATCCCCACAGGGAATAACGTAACACCTCAGCAACGAAAAAAAATCCTTTCTGAAACTGAAGAAAAAATCAGTCTATTTTTCCTTTTTAACTTATAGATAGATTTGCCAAAAAAATTTAAAAAAAAGAAAAAGAAAAAGAAAAGATAAAATAAAATAAAATAAAATAAACAAGGAAAGAAAATTTGGCATCGTCTGGGTTCACAAAAAAGAAAGAGAATTGTAACGTAAATAGAACAGACGGCGTGTTGAATTGATATTAGGTTAGGCAAAACGGAAAAAAGGTGGGGGGTAAGAGAGATAAAGGAAGGGAGGGGAAAAAGAAAAGAAAGAAAGAAAAAGCTGCATTCTGTCTTCAAGGAGACGCAACTGAGAGACGATTCGGTACCCACCCGACACAAAAATGTAGGGGGTAATATGGACAAAATATACAATTATAATGAACTAGCAGTATAGCCCGGCGTTGCTCGGGTGTAATGAAAGCTTTAAAGCTAATCCATGTTCCTGGAGCTCAGGCTCATTGGACGTTGGCAAGAAAGACTAAAAAGCAATAGTTGTTTCCAGTTAAAGCAAAACCGGTTGCGTGGTGTAATAGAAAAAACGTACTAAGTGCCACTAGGGATAGTGAGACTTGGAAAGCCATGATCGCTTACGTCCTGAAAAAAATGAATTGATGTAAATCAAATTTTGATTTCTTGTTATCGATATTAAATAAGATTTTTTCGTCGTAAACTGAATTTTGAAGGCTAAATAAGTTCTCTGAGTAAATGGTATCATGGCTGAGACTAAGAACTACAATTATACCTACATAGAGACAAACCCGAAGCAAAAACTAAAATAAAAGGGCTGAAAAATAATACAGGCATACAGGCAGATAAACAGACACACACACAAACATCTTGCATTTTATATATATATATATATATATATATATATATATATATATATATATTATCGATTTTCTACACTATTGTAAGAACTGAAACCTTGAAACTTCTGAATATCGTTTCTTATGTCTTTGTCTATGAATGTATCAAATTTGATTAAAATCGGACCACTTCTTCTATAACCCGATTTTTTCGATTATCGATTTTCGATATTTATCATGGGTACCTCGACATAAAACCTAGCTAAGAACACTGGCAGACGCTTATAGTACAACTGTGTAAATTTTCAAGAAGATCGGTTTTAGCCGTTACGGCGTCTATAAGTAACGGATACACACACACACACACACACACAGGCACACACACTGAGACAAAGTTTCATTTATAAATAAGTTTAGATTTTATCTATTGACAGAATTTGGCATTGTTTATACTTGTCAAGGGCTTTTGGTAAAATACACCAAGGATATTACAAGAAATATATGTTAGACACAATCTGTTGTGATTTATCTATGCGATTATAATTTAAAATATTCGACACGTTTGAGATCGGTAATTCAAAGTGTTAAAAGAGATATAATCAAAGAATGTAAATATGAATCTAAGCAATTGAGTGTAAACCATTGTCACGTACACAACGGACAACATTATGGGCGTATTTTTTAAAGCTGGCCAACTGGCAAAATCAAAAAAAATGCATAATTTTTCTCACAGGTTTTGTTTGATAAATATTCATTCCTGATGTTTCTGTCACACATCTAGAATATATCAATTTTTGCGCTAAATTTAGAGTGCGTCATATGAGCGAAAAATTGATTTTCTGTTAAAACTCAACAAACTTTTCGCTACTTTTTCTTTCAACGCTACAAAGGAATTATTCATGAAGCATGTTTAACAGATCATTGAACTATATGAAATTGATAACGGAGATCTTGAAGTTGTCATTTGAATTGAAATGTAGTCAAGAAGGAAAGAAGAAATTGATAGATGCATAGGCAGTGCTCAAGACTTGCTTAAACACAATCATCTATATTTTCCTCTTTGACCCACAGTGTCTGTTAGTTTAACATTAACCGGTCAGATAGTATTGGATCATCTAACTTCATTTATTCGAGAATGTTAAAACCATACGTATGCTAAAATCGGAGTATAATCAACAACGGTATAGATAATTCAAACTGTATTGTAAATGCTGAGTTACTTAGTGAAATTTACCTTTTTAAAGTAACAAAAGAAACAACTTCTAAATTATACTAATTTTACTCGATTTTATACTGATACGAGTGGACCTGAGCAGTTAGAAATTCTGATTAAACATTTAGATCGATATGTTTTCTTAAGTGAGGACACCGCATATGTACTTATTATTACATTATAACTTAAAAATAAACACAATAATAAAAAAAACAGGTGTGTGATATATATATATATATATATATATATATATATATATATTAAATAGAATTTATTCAAAGATGTTGTATGAACATTTCGACATGAAATCCCCACAGGGGATAACGCATCACCTCAGCAACGAAAATAAATCCTTTCTGAAACTGGAGAAAAAAGTCAGTCTATTTTTCCTTTTTAACTCATAGATAGATTTTCAAAAAAAATTTTAAAAAAAGAAAAAGAAAAAGATAAAATAAAATAAAATAAACAAGGAAAGAAAAATTGGCATCGTCTGGGTTCGCAAAAAAGGACAGAGAATTGTAACGTAAATAGAAGAGACGGCGTGTTGAATTAGGTTAAGCAAAACGGAAAAAAGGTGGGAGGTAAGAGAGATAAAGGAAGGGAGGGAAAAAAGAAAAGAAAGAAAAAAAATTTTTTTATATATTACAGACGATCGACATATTCAAAAACCTAACTTCCCAAAAACGTTGAAGTATTAGAAAAAGGCCTTTTACTTAAAAAGGTATATTTATTTTTAAAGGGAAAAAAAGTTGTAGGATTTAAAATATTTTTTTTTAAATTAGGTCATTTAATTTAAACTAAATAAAGATACCGCTAGGTATAAATGAAGAAAAAAAAATACAATTACACATACATATATGTGTACACCCATGCATACACACACACAGACACACATACATTCAGTTACACACACACACATATATACGTATATACACATACATGCGCATACACACACACATATGTACATATATATACAAAAAATCCAGACACAAAATATATATACACACACATATATATATGCACTCACACATATATATGTATACATATACACACATACACACACACACATTCATTAAATTTTTCTATACTTTTTTATTAATTTTTATATGTATGTGTGTATATGTATAATGTATATAGATATGTGTGTGTGTGTGTGTGTATGCGTGTATATATATACATATATATGAGTGCGTACATATATATTGTGTGTATGGATTTTTTGTATATATATGTATATATATGCTCATGTATGTGTATATACGTATATATATGTGTGTGTGTGTGTGTGTATGTATGTCTATATGTGTTTATAATTGAAGAAATGTGTGTGTGTATGTATGAAAGGAAATTTTTTTTTGTTCATTTATACCTAGCGGTATCTTTATTTAGTTTAAATTATTTTTTGTCGATACTCGTATTTTCAGTAGATATTCTGTTTTTAATTAAACAATATTATATATTTATATCTACTGGCCTGATTATTTAGGATAAATTGTTATTACGAAAATGTGTGCCATTCGTCAGGATTCGAACCTGCGACCCCTATCTACATAGGGGAAGCTACCATTTGATCTGGCAACGTCTTAGACCGTACAACCACGAATGGCCTCCAGTCTAAACGTTCATTCTTGGTCGAACGGTCTGAGACGTTGCCAGCTCAAATGGTAGCTTACCCTATGTAGATAGTGGTCGCAGAATATCTACTTAAAATATGGGTATCGACAAAAAATAATGTTCAACCAATTCATTTCAAATTGTCGGTTGTTTATAACAAAGTTTCGTTAAAATTCGTTAGTTTCCGTAATATATATATATATATGTTATTCATCATCAGTGTTGATAGACGTCCACTTGCTTCAAGCCGGGATCGAAGCTCCCTAAACTGTCTGAGAGTTGCGGGGATAGGAGGAAATTTTAGCGTGTTATGTATATGCGGTGTATATATGCTCGTGCGTGTGTGTGTATGTGTGTATATGTGTGCATAAAATAATACACCAATTTCGAAATTTAGTTTCCTTGGATAGCCATTTCAGCTAGAAAATTCTCGGTGGAAAACAAAAACTTATATACATATTATTTATTTTTATTTTTATTTTTTATTTTTTTATTATGCTTTGATTGCGTGGAATCCTATTTTCTTTGATTTTCTAATACTTTATTACTCTTCCTGCTAAATTCTTAATTACTTTCCCTGCATTTTGTTATATCTGTATGTGTGTGTATGTATTGCGCATATGTGTATGTGTATATGGCATATGTGTATGCGTTATATATTGCAAATGCAGCTTTTGAATATTGCTCTTCTGGAAACTCGCACTCCGTTTTCTTTTCATGATATTGAAATGAAATCAGAGTATCATTTGCCAGTTATTTTTTCTGAATTTAACTTAAATTTCGAAGTAACATGTTTATTGTTGATGTAATATCAATGTCTCTTCGATTTTTAAATATAAAAAAAAACTCTTCTCGAAGTGTGATAAGCAGGGGTAGAGTCCAAAACCGCAACCCAAATGGCTATTGGTACTTGCCTGACATTTCAGCATTTTATCTAAAAACACAGCAACAATATCCTCGTATAATTTCTTTACAATATTATATCTGATTTGCCATCAACATACAAACATTAAGAAATAAAGTAAAGAATTCCCACAATGATTTTAAGTGTTTTATTTTTGTTGCAATGCAAAGCATATGATAAAGTCGTGTTTTTATAAACTTTTAGGAGGTTTTTTGACATTAAAACAAGGTAAAATATCCATATACACATAAGTACAAAAGTTCATCATTTTACTTCAATGCAGCAACTCAATACAAATGTTAAAACGTCTTTCGCTTGTTTCTACACACACATGCAGCCGTCGGGTCATTAACTGGAAGGCCCTTTCAAATACTCCTACACGGTGTCGAATGGTTTCGAAAGTCCCTATGAAATGTCTATGCATTATTAATGGTAGTATAAATCATTTGTTTTAGGTAGACCTACAGATAAAAATCTAAAAAACTGAGGTGGATGGATAATACAGGCCATGAAACAATCCATCTGTCATGGTAGATGTCATTCAATACAACGGGAAGAGTATGATAAAAATGTGCTGGTACCCCATCATACAAGAAATGCATACGTCTTCGTCTTAGAAGGAGTGCATCCTCTAGCAGGTCTGGAAGTGAGTTCGAAATAGAGTTCCCTTAGATAGCTTCTGCAAGACTTAGTGGGAGAACACATAGACTATCCAGACAATCACCTACAATTCCAGCTAATTGTAAACTATTGCTTTCCTTTATATTTTGTTGTACCATGGGGATTCCGATCCAATATCAAATGATGATTGTATAAATGTTATATTCTCTCTCATTAAAATTATGCATTATCCGTAAACAAGATGGAACAGACAACAATGGATCAGTAAGGTGATGAATAAAACATAGAAATTTTCCTGTGGTGAGCCATCAAAGAGCAAAAGAAACTACAGTACTTGCAAATGGTACAGATAAAGGAGCTGCAATTGAATACACCCCATGAGGTACAATGAGATGCATGACATTCTACGGCCACATGATGTGTTCTGATAATTAGATCGTCTCTGATATCCTGGAGAATGTTTCTTCTTAATCAGGCGTAAGAGAAAAGCTCGGGCTTCCTACATATATAGTTTGTGGTGCTACGGATATTGTCTAAAACACGCGACGATAAATAGCGGCAAATGTTGGATGACTCAGGAGACTTATGTCTGGAAACGCATATGATGCAGCCGTACAGACTCGCGTACGTTGATATTCGGGCATTTTTTTCTTAAAGGAAACCAAAACAATGTTGGGGTTGAACAACTAGCTAACTAACATAACTGAAAATATACTGAATATATACACCCATCGATCATTATCTAACTCGGAAATATGTATATATGTATGTGTGCGTGTGTGTGTTCGTGTGTGTATAATATATATATATATATATATATATATATATTAAATAAAGAAAATGACGTTCACCGCATGATTTTGCTTTTGGGACCTAAATGTCATCACCTCTCTACCAAAACGTAATGTTCACCAAATCATTTGATAGTCGTCTAAAGAATCCAACCAGACGAAGTCTCTGCTAGTTTCAATGCATATTAATATCGTTTAAATGAACACTTTCGAACCCTGAATTTTCTTTTTTTTCTAACATTTATTTATTTTTATTTTTCTAAGTCGTCGAATTTCTTTATGTTCTTTACTTTTTTACTCTCATTGTTTGAAAAGAACCTATTATATTTTGTGCAACATTGTGAATTCCTAACATTACATTTAATGTGGGCTCTTATTTGTGTAAGAACCGAACGTTTATTTGGTTATTTTATTGATAACTTTTTTCCAAGAAAGTGGGCATTGGAACGCTTAATAAGTTAAAGCGTAATAATTTAATTTATTTTTATATTTCTACCAGGTTAATAGGAGTAGATAGACTCACATATTGTCCAACCCGGAGGCTGCTCTGGTTTACAGACACATCATATCGGGGTATTTAAATAAATATTTATCTCTGCATGTATTTTCAGGGGACAAACCTGAGGCTACACATAGCTCTTTTTATTTCGTACTCTGGCCGATTTGTATTGACATTCAAAAAACACAGGGAGTCTTTTTCCGCTCGCCTCAAAAATTACCTCATTAAAAACACAACAGAAAGAAATACGACTAAACATGTAAATAAGAAAAACACCTCCCTGGCTCAGCTTTTCTTTCACTAATATTCGTGCTATCTTTTCACCAGACATAGGTCTTCCATCAGTCACTCTCTTGACCCAGGGTAGCACTACATTCTCAAAATCCATGTAGTAAATTGTCCTACTCTCATTTACAGATAGATTTTGCTTATCTTATTAGATATATGTACTGATATTTATTTTAAATGTGTGTATGATATTTCGTTTTTGGAACCTTGGGTATAACTCTTTGTTTTCATGAGTATTCAAGGTAGATAATGCGAGATTATAGGAGGCTCATTCGTCAGCGTAATAGTTAAAAGGAAAAGTAAAATAATACAGTTTGAGTATATGAAATACAAGAGCGGTAATTGTCAGAATAGTTACAAATCCAATCTAACGAATTTAAAATTGATAAATATTATATTTAAATTTTCTAACTTTGCATATAAAAAATATTAGGACTGAAATCATAGAAATGCTCAGTGCAGCCTATTTGATGTTTGCATTTTGTTGCTTCTCTGTCTTAGGGTTTATTTATTTCAGTTAATTTGTTTTTGTAGTGATCATGACAAAACGATTTTCGTTTTCATTGTTTTAATTACTTAAGTGATCCGAAAGCGAATTGGCATGGCGAAGGGCGTGTTCCTGAACTGAGTAATCAACTAATACAAACGAAAATTTCACTAGAAACAAATAAGAGAGTTCTAGATTGCTATGGGATGTCAGTTCTTCAATACGACAGTAAATGCTGGACAATATCATCGAGGATAAAATAAACTTGAAGCAGCGGAAATGTGGTTCCACAGAAGGATACTGCGGTTATCATGGACCGAGAATGTGAGCAATAATGAGGTTTTAGAAAGAATGGAAACGAAAAGAAAATTAAGAGTAAACATCAGGAAGAGACAACTAATGTTCCTGGGACATGCAATGAGGAAGAAGGGCTTGGAGAACCTGATACTGACAGGTCAGATAGAAGGACAATGAGACAGGGGAAGGCAGCGCATAGCATATTTGAAAGACCTGATCAAGTGAATGACAGAATGGGGTTGCGTGGTGTAACAGAAAAAAAACGTACTAAGAACCACTAGGGATAGGGAGACTTGGAAAGCCATGATCGCTTACGTCCTGAATAAACAGGGCACATAGAAGAAGAAGAAGAAGAAGAAGAAGAAGAAGAAGAAGAAGAAGAAGAAGTGATATTTCGATAAATTCAAATTCAGAAAAAATGCTTAACAGAGAAACTAAGTTGCGTGAAACAGCATTCTCAAATCATTACTTATCAATTATGGACGCACCTTTAAATATCAAAATTGTCTTGATATTTTATCTGATCTTACTCAATGGGGCGTGCATGTTTCGTGTCTCTCAGTATTTCAAAAATTTAGCTGTCATTGTTTTATCATCATTAATTATCCCCAAGGTTAACTTCAGGCATGACAAATTGTCGCATTCTCAATTGAGCTCCTTTTTGGCAACGTACTTTTCATGCTAAGTTCACACTAGATCTTAAGTGTATCTTATATATGCGACCTAATGCTAAGTCATCAGGAATAAAATGGCCGGCTCTTGTATCACTCCGGAAAGTATTGTATCTTTTTGCCATCTTCAATTGTTACAACAGTCAAATTTGATCAAGACTAGAGTATTGTTTCGATATCTATGATGGAGCTGATAAATCTTCATTTTAAGCTTTCAGTTTGTTTAAAATCATTTGTGCGGCGTTGTGAGTGAGACAATATCCTATTTTGACCTTTAGAGACTCTTTTTATAGATGCAATATCGCAAGTGTATTGTGGCAATGTCATTATTTCCATGACAAAATTTCAGACGAACTTCATTCTCTACTATCACCATTTAAGATATCTACAGCCAGGCTAATTCCAGCGAGATTAATTTGATTATGCTGTTTTTCAATTGGAGGAAAAAAAATTGAAACAGATTTTTCCACGTAGAAAACATTTGTTTAACAGACTGCCATAGGGATATTTCGCCGAACACTTCAATGTTAGTATTTTCAAATGAAAGGTGAGTTGTTGTCTTTTTTCTAATTGACTGATAACAAGTTATTCTATTTTTCACTAGAGCAATATGCAGAAACCACAATAAAACATAGTTACATTATAAAACAACTAGCAGTATGACCCGGCGTTGCTCGGGTATAAAGACAGCTTTATAAGTAATCCAGCGTCCTGGAGCTCAGACTGTTTGGACGTTGGCGCGAAAGACTAAAAAGCAATAATTGTTTCCAGTTAAAGCAAAACCGTAGACTGAAAGAAAAGTGAATGGATGTAAGTCAAATTTTGATTTCCAGGTATCGATATCAAATAAGTTTTTTTTTCGTAGTAAACTGAATTTTGAAGGCTAAATAAGTCCTCTGAGTAAATTAGAGCCAAACCCGAAGCAAAAACGGCTGAAAAAATACAGACATACAGGCAGATAAAGACATACACACAAACACCTTGCCTTTTATATATATATATATATATATATATATATATATATATATATTATCGATTTTCTGCACTATTGTAAGAACTGCAACCATGAAACTTCTGAATTTCGTTTCTTATGTCTTTGTCTATGAGTGTATCAAATTTGATTAAAATCGGACCAATCCTTGTATCACCCGATTTTTTCGATTATCGATTTTCGAGAAAATCGGTTCAGCCGTTTCGGAGTCTATAGGTAAGGACACACACACACAAAGTTCCAATTATAAATAAGTTTAGATTTATAGGGTGTTTTTATACGTTGACCCGATTTTATAAGTGATTTAAATGTATGCATTGAATGAGTTTTCCATTTCTTTCAGATTTAAAAACTTTAATCATTAGTTCCACACTGAAAGCTGAATAACCCGTTCAATCATAAAAAAGATTACTAATCAAACAACGTGCTAACGTTTTCGAATCCTATTACGAAAATGGACGTTCAAAAAAATTGCATTTAGCTTTATTGAATGAGAAGTTCCAGATCGAGAGAACTTTTGAAACAGTGATGTCAATTGGCCACCACGATCGTGCAACTGAACGCCTTTAAATTTCTTCTTTTGTGGTCATCTCAAAAATAAGGTCTATGCTAACAGGACAACAACAATTCAACAGTTGAAGGATGTGATAATAAGACATATTGGTGAGAGAAACTATGCAGAGACGTCATCATAAATTTTAACTATCGACCAAAGCCTTGGCAAACATTTGGGTGATATTAGATTTCACTGCCAATACTCAGATAATAAGATCCAATAGGAAAATCAATAAAACTTCACTAATAGAACTATTTTATTTACTGATAACTTCGATCTGTTTTAACTGAATACCCTATGTATTTTTCTCGGGGAATCTATACTCCAAAAAAGATTGCAAAGAATCATTATATATGTTTAGAGCACAAAGATTTAATTAGATTTCTCAATACACCCTTATTTTCTTACAACTTTCTTCAAACAACACATGATACGGCATCATCTTAGTGCATTATATAAATCAAAGGCTAACAGTGATAATATCAGTGTGAGAATAATGTCGAACCTAGAAACATTCGAATAACAAAGAACCTACTTAATGTTTGATTTATTTCCAGACATATATTTACTCCATCTATAATTGATAACTATCACAGACTTCCTAACACTAACTACTGGTCTATAGATTTTTTCTTATTTCTCAAATGCAATAACTTCACGATAAAGACAGTGTAAAGAAAAATATTTCATATTTATTAAACATTTCTAATAATAAACATAACCACATATACATAATTACTACTCAAGACTGTATTTTCTAACATAGACCAAAAGTTTACATAATACAAAAATCATTTTTCTAACAGTGATTATAAGCATTTAAACAATAATATATTCCTATAAAAAGCTAGTCAAACGAATATAACATCTGTTCTTGTCAAGGTATGACACAAGGGTGATGATAGGAGTATTACTGACATGTTAAAATTTATATTAAAATCTCTGAATATATGCTAGTACAAACCGTAATGCATATAAAACTGAGTGTATGTCAAATTGGTTATTCAGCTTTCAATGCGAAACAGTTCAATACATTTATTCCTAATTTTTTGAAACCAAGTTGAAATATTAAAATGTAATCTTTATCTCAAATACTTTTTAAAACAATTTTAACTTACGAGATTTACTAATATAAAATTAATTACAATAAATTAGCGTTGCATTTCTGACTCGTATCACAGTGGTACATATCTCACCTTAAGGTTAAAAGAAAGCATGTTTGATTCTTGTCTCAGCTACTTTCTTTTAGGGTTTTCAATAGTGTGGTCGGTAGCTATTAGTTTTACAACTAAACAAAGAAATTAGCAGGTCTAAGTTAATTTATGTACACATGAAATGTGAGGTATATATTGATATAGAATTTCATTGTATAATATTTGCCCAACTTTCTAGGATTAATAGACAGTTAAGAAAGTAAATACATTAAATTATTAAGTATTTATTGCACACAATGTATTATATATAATGATATTATTGATTTATTCATGAAACTGAAAAATCATTTAATAAGTCTCCCGAAGTATAATAAATTCGTAAAAAACACTCTGTGACAATCTGATTCATTAAAATCTTAATATTCTCCGAGATTAATGTGGTAATTTATTCTAGAGAGGTGAACAAGTTAAACGTAGACGAAACATTAAGTTGGGATTGTGCCAAATTGTATACTTAAAAGTGTTCATTACTCTAAAAAGCTTTAGGAAATTCTTTTTTAGAACTTTGTCGATTTACTGAACTTTTAACAATTTTTTTTGTTCATGTTCAATTAGATTTTTCATCATTGGGATATGTAATTATATTACAACTGATGTATCTCGAAAGTTCACGGTTATACCCAGATGATGTGACAGAATGAAATAGTTATATACATTTTTAGTGTAACAATTCAGAAAAACTTATGGTATGGAGTGCAGGAAAAGGAAGGAAGGAAGGAAGGAAGGTTATTTTTCCACTTATTATGATGTACTATATTCCAATAAGTAATTTATAAATACAGGAGTACTTTTTTTTGTTTATTTCTTTTAGGATGAAATTATAAAAAACATTACTTTCAGGGTAATTTACTTTTTATCAGAGTTCAATGATGCTGAAGCCTACATTTAGAAATTCTTCTTTTTTTTTTCATTTTTCACGAACAGAAGTTTAATAGGGAGTTAAAAATATATAGGAGTTGTTTTTACCTTTGTGTCTAACGCGGATGGAATACCTCGCTCAAAAAGTATCAGAACAAAATGGTAAGGTCTCATATAAGTTTCATTTGCGAAGAAAGAAAATTCATGTCTATTTTTATCAAATAATTTTGCTCTTAATGTCGAGCTGCAGGTTAAGTAGCAAGATAGTCTGCCTATTTCAAACCTCTTCGTAGGCATCAAGAAACCTGGCAAATGTTTTTTCTTAGAAAGCATAAAATTTAGAGATCCCTAATCACCAACGATTTAAAAGGAGGTGGTAGCTATAAACAGGTCGAGGTGCACCAACAATTTTCCTTAATTATAAATATATATATATATTATTTTATAATTATTTCACCCTAAGCAAAGTAGTACTGCCACTGGTGCGCAGGGAGTTACATAAGTGGAGAGTGGTAAGAAGGAGGAACAAGTTATTAGGGGTGTCAGAGTATGGGTAAGTGAAAGGATGAGAACATTTGTATGAAGTGTGCTGATGAGAGAAGAGTGAACAGGGAAAACAACATGAGGGAAAGGTTGCGATTCAAAGAGATACGAAATGGCAACTGACCTTACATTTAAATTCTTGGAGATTGTAGCTGTCAGGGAAGAACACATACGGAAGGGAATCCCAAAGGCGGCAAGTGCGAGAAAAAAAGCTGAAGATGTAGAGTTGCGGTTACATTTAATTGGTTTCACAGTAGAAAGGTGGGACCTAAATGCCAGTCTAGAATCTCGAGTAAATTCATGCAGAAGGGGCAGAGACCGTGATAATATTTGTAGAAAAGACAGAGGGAAGCCACATTACGCTGGAGAGAAGTGACAGCAGCTGAGCAACCAAGTCGGGATCGATCTCATTGCAGATTATCCGTTGGATTTTGTCAAGAATCGGAGGTGAATAGCAGGAAAATCCGACCAGATGTGACAGTAGTATTCGATACAAGGAAGTATGTTAGATTTATATATAAGCAGGATGGATTCGGACGGGAAAAACTTATTAGCCATGCACAGTTAACCGACCTTCCTAGCAGCAGATTTAACTATGGATTCGATGTAATCATTCCACTTGAGGTCGGCTGAGAGAGTTAGGCCGAGGAGGCGCAGTGTTTTTCTTTCAGAGAGACTAGCCTGATCTATGGGGGATAGGGAGAGATTGTATATGGTGGTTAACAGATCGCAGCTTCGTTTTGGAAGTATTAAAATTCACGAATTCCTAACATTCTGAAGATGAAATTTTGATCTCGAAATATTAATATATAATAAATAGGTAATACTCAGCAACTTCTTTACATTCCTTTATATTGCTAAACGCATTGTGACAGCCTTCCAGAACTAACTATACACCTAATTATATATTCAGTTTGCCCTTTCTTCTTTGGCTAATTAAATCAGGTGCCCTCAATGGGCAGACATCACTACATTTTGAAATAATTATTCTTCATATAAGTTTTAACAATTTCTTATAGTTTCTTTCGATAGATAAGATATTGATGTCTATTCCAAACATACCTACCTTGGAATAAATATGTCACATTTCTATAGTATAATAAATGCGTGAAAACCAAGGTTAAAATGAAACTTGTTAACACTTCTTATATCAAGAAATAACAAGGAGTTTATTTTTACTATTCAGTGATGAATTATATCCATTCTCTTCTAAATTGACGTTAAGTAAAGATCTTATTTGTTGTTTTGGTAATAAAAAGCAGCATGAAGCATAGTAAACAAGATATAACTTGTGAACAATTAAGGAATATTGCTGTCAAAATGTTGGATTATTAAGAAGATGGCCTTAAATAAAATGGATATAGCGGAACTCAGAATGTCACAATAAAATTTAGACATTTTAATCTTTGGTATTCTTACGTTATTTTCAAAATAAATTATACAGATAAAAGTTGGATCCTGGGCATGACAGTAAACTTCATCCGGCAGTGGCCTCTGATTGGGTGGTTGTGAGGAGCCTGAAACCACCTCTTAATTGTTGTTGTTCCCAAGTTTACCCTGACCCGTAGTGGTAGCACCTGTTAGGGTTCCAGCTATGAACAAATAGTTAACCTCCAAACGAGGCTCAAAACACTATGAAAGTATAAAAATACACTTTTATATAAATATTTCATAAAAATAGATATTTATAGAAAAATATACATTTTTGAAGGAAACATTTTACCAACGAATCATTTTTAAGATGAAATTATTACAATAACACATTTTTTAAGGAAAAATTTATTCTCAGCAAAAGATTTTTGAATACAAAATTAATATAAATTTTCGGTTTACTAAAATAGAAAAGAATAAAAACGAAAAAATTCATTAAAATATTCTCATTATCACCGAACATTAAGAAAATATCTTAGGATCCCACCGTTTTTTGTTAAATAACCCACAGAGGTTGATATGCCGTTAAACAAAACTCAAACTCAAAAAGACAAAAGTAATAAGTAATACATCCTTTATTTAAGCTGTAATCGTGTAATATTAAATAAGATTATAATCATTTAGATTTATTTGTTACGTTTCCGCAAGTTATTTTCATTTTATTCTTGTACTCGCAGTATAGGTTTAAAACTAATCCATGGTTTTGGAGCTCAGACTCTTTGGACTAAAAAGCAATAGTTGTTTCCATTTAAAGTGAAACCGTAGACTGAAAAAAAAATGAACAGATGTAAGTCAAATTTTAATTTTCTGGTATCGATATCAAACAAGTTTGTTTCGTCGTAAACTTAATTTTGAAGGCTAAATAAGTCCTCTGAGTAAATGGTATCATGGCTGAGGCTAGGAACTAAATTATATATATATATGATCAATTATAATCAATTTTCTGCACTATTGTAAGAACTGCAACCTTGAAACTTCTGAATATCGTTTCTTATGTTTTGTCTATGAGTGCATGAAATTTGATTGAAATCGGACCACTCCTTCTATAACCCGATTTTTTCGATTTTCGATTTTCGATATTTATCCGGGGTACCTCGACACAAAACCTAGCTAAAAACACTTGCAAACGCTTATAGTACAACTGTGTAAATTTCTTTTCAAGAAAATACGTTCAGCCGTTTCGGAGTTTATAGATAGAGAACACACACAAACAGACAAAGTTCCATTTATAAATAAGTTTAGATTAGATTAGATTCATAAATCACACGATATGCGGGTAGCGTATCGGTCATCAGTAAAATCGAGAAACCGTGTTAAAATTCTGACCGGATCTTGAATGTTTACCTCATGTACATTGTAAAGGCAAGAATCCTTCTCTTTCCTCCCCAAAGCTATGGCTTGAACAGTAGACTGACCCTTAGATCCTTGGATGCTGTACGTCTAAAAATATCCTTTTTCTAAACTCGAGACAACTTCAAATTCAAGACGGCGGTGAAAACAACACAAAAGCATGCTGTTATCTTTCTCAAGAAATCATAGCAATGCAAGAATGTTAAAGATAGAGAATCTGTGAAGAGCTACAACTGTTGTTGGCCTGAAGTGATATGGCATTAAACAAATAATATTACATCTTTAATCAAGATTCGGAGTCTATTTATAAATGTTTGTACGAATTCTGAATAGCGTTAAATGTTTTGTTTCATACTTCATCATTCTGCCTTCTTCGTTTGCGATTCTCTTAAATCCACATCCCTCTTTCAATCTCGCCCAATCTCTTTAGTTGTCTGTATCTGTGCATTTATATTTAGCTGGCTGTGATAGAAATCTTATTTCATGAAATTTTGATATTGCCGTCTTCATCCCTGGAATGTTTACAGTGAAAATCGATGCGTTCCTAACATAATATGATAGTAAAATTAGTTAGAACGATCTTTAATAAATATTAAATTCATATAGATTTGTGGACTGTATGCATCGTAAAATCATATAAAAATTAATCATTTTACTATGTTTATGATACATATAACGTTTATCTTAATACGAGGAGATAGTTGAATAATATTTGATTCGATCAATTCAACCCTTCGAAATAAATATTTATAGTTGTTCATTTGATCAAATTTGGAAAGAAGTTTTATTAGATATTTTGAGTGCACAGCATGTTTGTACGCATGTACTTGAATATTGATAAAAACTCTCAAATACACAAACCGGTAGATGTATAATTTCATTAAGAAAATGGTGTATAATTATACTGTAAGGTGTAAAATAATAGAGACGGATTATAAATGAAAATTATTAACTCTTTAAAAAAAAGTTAGAAGATATGAGCTTATTCGGACAAGTGTTCATATCTTCAAATGGTTAATTGAAATTCGCTTGAATATGAAGGATTTCCGTGATTCTGAGGTCACCTTGCTTAACTATGGTTTCTCATGAATGGAGGACACAGTTTTGAAACCTGTAATAATTTGCTTTACTTAATCTCTCGAACTCAGAAATCGTTTGACGAAAATTTAGTGTGAAAAAAAAACAGTTATGGTCTACTCATACATGCGAATCTTTTAAATATACCGTCCAAAGTAAGATGACATACCCATGGGATTGCTAAAAATAATTCATTAATTAGAATTTCTAATTAACATTAGAAACTACTATATGTACATAAATTGCAGTAAACATTACTTTTAGTGAATGCCAGTATCCGATTCATATTATTTTAAACTATGTTTATTATATCTGATGTGCATTGTGGTGCACTGAATCTCGGCTCTGAACGAGAAAGCTGAATTCAAATCCCAGCTGACTTCGTTGCATTCGCTTACACGCAAATACTCTTGGGAATACACCCTTTTTTCCCTCCAGGTATGAGTTAAACAGCAGAACAGATTGGGTTCTATAGCCTTGGTTAGCAGAATGTACCGCAGAAATAATTAGAAACTTACAGCTAGAAAATATTTTGCCAGTCATTCATGCCTCTTTCGAGACATGATCACCCAAGCGTGTATCCTGTATGGAATCTAGCTGACTGACTGTCTTATTATATCTGCCGGCCTGCACACACGTGGAATAGTTTAAAAAAACATGCTATCCTGGAGGGTTCGAACCTGCGTCCACCTAATTAGAAGAAAGCACAGTCTGATCCGTCGTAGATGAGGTAACACGCTCACAGAGTGACTACGCCAGCAGTGTTCTATTTCTCTCTTTATATAAAGCGCATTTCCGCGATCAGATTTTAGTTGAAAGCCCATACACTCTCAGTTTTGTATCCCAAAATATAACAGATCCATTTTTAAAAAATTACTCGATTCATTTTTAATGCAATGTCTTTATTACCTCAAAACTTGTCTTGGAAGGATATTTGAAATAGAAGCGTTATTCATTTTTAATTATAAACAGTTTATTATTTCTTCCGGGCTACACTCACAGTAGTATATATATATATATATATATATATATATATATATATATATATATATATATATATATATATTCGTTTATAAACGAGTTATTTTGCTATCTTGGTTTCCACCATGAGTGGTTTCTTCAGGCGATATTCGAAAATCGCCTGAAGAAACCACTCATGGTGAAAAACAAGGTAGCAAAATAAGTCGTTATTAATGAAAAATATTCAAAAGTTCTACAATATAATTGTATAGAACACTTTTTAATACAAATGTGTACTGGTCTAACCCTATTAGGACCAAAAACTAAGTATTAAACAATCAATCGATATATATATATATATAGAGAGAGAGAGACAGACACACAGTAGCGAGCTTAAAGATCAGAACGACATTAGGAAAAAGTCGAAATATGAAATAACGTTTTAAATTAAATCTTTAAATTACATTTTATCAAGAAGAAAAGGATAATAAATTAAATTATATAATTCCAAAATATAAAATTCAATAAACTTATTTTGACAAAGTTATAAGAATAATTATATAAAATTAAAAAAAATAGATGATCAAAAACATTAGAACAATTAAATAAATCCATAAAATTTAATAACTATTTGGCATTACTGAAAATTTTTTTAAGGTAAGAACATAAAATCGGGTAATTTTACTAGATTACACCGGCTCTTTACTGGCTCCTGCATTGTAAACATGGTGAAAAAATCTGTAACGTCACTGATACTTTGAAAACTGATAGTCAAGTTACGTAATGAAGATAAACTATTGATTGGGGATATTTCAAAGAGTGTGGGGGAATCTAATAGTGTTATTCGTAGTATTTTAAGAACATTTGAGAAAAGTGTGTCATTTGAAGCCAAGAAACCACCTAGCAGGGCTAGGAAAACCACTGCAAGGGAAGACAGATGGAATCATAAAGAATAAAAAAAGAGCTAATGCTAACATTGGCATTACAATATCACGGCACATTATTTCCCGAAGATTTAATAAAATAAATCTGAACAGTCACATACCCTTTACGAAGCCTTACATTTCTAACAAAACTCAAATGAGGTCCTTGAAATTTTCCACTGAACACCTTATATGGATAGAAAAACCGTGAGATTGTGTTCATTTTTGCGATGAGTCAAAGTTTAACTGTTCGGTTGTGACGACAGAAGGTTCGTTCGACGCAGTCCTAAGGAATGATATTTGTCTCAGTGCAGTAGAAGTAGTGTTAAATTTGGAAGAGGAAGTGTGATGGTGTTTGGCATGATTTCAATTGCTGGTGCGGGACCTTTAAAAAAAAACCTTTTACACATTAAAATTAACACAACTGTATACAAAGAGATATTTAAGAAACATGTTTTACCTAATTTGAAAATTGCATTTAATCAACCAGCTGTATCTATGCATGATAACCCGCGATATCACATAACGAAATCAATTAAGACATTTCTATCTGAGGAGGGTGTCACTGTTATGGAGAAATCTCAAATCCCAGACATGAATCTTATTGAGAAAGTTACTAAAAGAAAGAGCTAAGGAAAAGAATCTGCTTCCTGCTTTCCTGCCTGTTGGAAGTCCTCCTGCGTAGTACCTATATTTAAGAATTCTGGCGAACCCTCAGACCCCGCCAATTACCGTCCTATTAGTCTCCTTCCAATCTTTGGCAAAGTTTTCGAAGCCATTATCAACGCCGAGGTGATTCAGCACCTTATGACCAACGGGCTTCTCTCTGACAAACAGTATGGGTTTCGCTTCACCAGGTCTACTACTGATATGCTAACGACCATTACCGAGTACATATACCAGGCACTCGACAAGAATGGTGAAGCCCGAACCGTTGCCTTGGATATCTCCAAAGCATTCGACAGGGTCTGGCATGCTGGCCTCTTGTGCAAACTGCGGAGCTATGGGATAACTGGACATCTGTTTGACCTCATCCAGTCCTTCCTCTCTAACCGCACATTAAAGGTGGTATTAAATGGGCATGCCTCCCAAAACTACCAGACGAACGCGGGCGTCCCTCAAGGTTCTATCCTATCTATATAATAGAGATTTTTACCCAAATACCCAATATATATCAGGAAGAGCGGAGAGTACAACGCCCGAATAATAAGTCCTCATCCCATATATATATATATATATATATATATATATATATAGTCATCCGCAGACAGATCTGTTTCGCTGTATCACAGCTCATCAGTACGGTTAGACTCCGATTGCTTTTAACCCAGGATTGATATCCGACCGAATTGGCAACAGTCGGCGATTCAACCTCTGGGTTATGGGCGCTCAGTAGAAGAAAGCAGATTTTTAGCGTGTATATTATCATTATACACGCCCAATATCCAGAGTGCTCTAATTCATTACTGAATGAGCGATGCTTATATATATATTGTGTGTGTGTGTATTTCCCCCTTCTCTTAGGTTTATCTAATTTTTCCTGTTTCTATATTTACATTTTTTAATTTTAGTATTTTTAATTATTTTAAAAATATTTTTTAATTAGTATTAATCTTTAAAATAATATTAAGAGTAGTTATTTTTTTAGATTGTATTAAAATTACTATAAAAATAATTTTTTTTACCGTAAATATATCCCAGTATATTTGAAATTACATTTCATAATTAAACTTTCCATGTTTTTCTAGAAGAACAGTTAGGTGGTTTGAGACAAAGAAATGGAGCCAACATTTATTTCTCGTGATACTGTATTTCCTTTTATTGTATCTCTTTGTTCTTTCTTTTCCTCTTCTTGCTTTCCATTCAGTTTTTTTCTGTTTCGCCTTTTTCTTTTTTTATCTTTTTCTTTTTTCTCTTTTCTCTTTATTTATTGTTCTTCTTTACATTAATCAATCGTCTATCTTTTTTTATCCTTGCTTTCCTCTTTCTTTGGGGCTCTTTTCGAATGAGCGAGAAATATTCGTAAATAAACGTTACAAATGTCTTTTCTAATATGGAGATGTGAGCGTCTATAAAAAATAAAAGAAAAGAAAAGAAATTTTAGGGGGCTATATTTTGAGGAACAACTGTTGTACCATTTGTGTCTGACGAGCCGCGATAATAACATCAGGGCGCGTTGAAATATGTAATAATCTAAAATCTATTATAAATTATATTGCTCTGTTAAATTAAATGAATGAATTGAGTTTCTTGAGTTAGTCTCTATCGAATTTTACCTGGATTGTATACCATGTGTGCTCTATTATATTTCTGGGATGGTGTCTTATGATTATTTACAGACAGGTTAACATCTTGACCGTTAAAGAGGGAAAAGAAGTAGGGAGAAAGGTAGGAAAGCGGGGTAAAAGAAAAAAGGAAAAATATTGGTTAGTATGTATTCTTTGGGGCCAAATCCCAAACTGAATCTTCGCTCTGATTAATTAAAAAAAACATGTGAATTTTATATCTTCCCACTTACACACACAACAAACCAAAGGTTTTTGTTATTTAAATGTAAATTATCTGCACAACCAACTTCAAACAGAGAAATTTCTGTCTCGCAATGTACAATTAATTCATAACTATATAATTATATTAAGGTCTATAATATTGATTGTATTGAGCCCTGTTCATATGTTCACAATAAAATAAATGCCGAGGCACTCAAAATAGTAAAACCTTGAGTGATCTTCATATATATATATATATATATATATATATATATATATATATATATATATATATAAAAACAACCTATTCAATTTACAAAAGTGAAGATGATATTAATGCAGAAATTTATTTTCCTATTTGCACTTTGATATTATTCCCTGCAACAGTTACAATTTCGGCAATATTCAGAAAGAAGATTGCCACATTCTTACTACTGTATATTTGCCTTAAACTCTAATTCCATATGGTTTCTAAAGAAAGCGAGTTAACAAAAAAGTCATTATTTCTCTTCTTTCTATAGTCTCAGATAAACGTCAGTGTTTTACTGTAAATATTTGGCAATCTGCTCAGTTGACGTGTATCATATGAAGCATGAGCCCGCCAAGTTTTATTTTGAGATCTTTATAACTTGTGTGAGCAATGAAGTATTTACTTTGCACTCTATGAATGGGGTGGTGGTGGTTGTCTCCAAGAATTTTACGTTAGTGTAAGTCGATAGCAGAAGAATCTGTAAAATAATAGTTTATTTATTCAAACCTGCTTTGTAGTCTAAACATAACTCTTCAGAAATTTTTCAGGGATTCTTTTAGTTGATCAATACATTATCTCTCTCGTAGTATATTTTTATCACAATATCGTTCGGTGAATGATTATCACCGGTATTTTGAAGCGGATTATTTGTTTATCTCTTGTTTCCTGTTTAAGATTAGCTTTTCGGTTCTTGCTAAAATCTACATCAACTGTGTGCTTCTAACGTCTCCGCTCTAACTGTAATATTTTTATTTACTAATTAGTTATATTTTACCCCAGATAAGAGTAGATAATGTCTCCTGTCATCTGCTTAAAACTCCTACTCGTATTTTTGTTTTGTTTTGTTTTGTTTTGTCTTTTGGGATTTTTTTAGGAGTATAGACTTTATTCCGTACTCTCGATCTAGGATTGGGGGTCCGGTTCCTTCTAACGTATTTTCGTTCTCTTTCACTTACAGTATCGTTTTATATCTTAATAGCATTGCTATCTTGCTTAGAGTGAACAGATTAAAATGTGAATATCTTATGAAATGTAGTTGGCCAAATTCTACTACACGAGTGAAAGTTTCCGGTATTAGGTAAGGTAAGACATTCTGAACAATACATCTAGTTGAGAGGATTACTTATTCAGTATAAGCGAATTGGCATGGCGAAAGAAGCATTCCAGAAGTTGAGTAAAGTATTAAGAAACAGGACAATTTCGCTAGAAACAAAGAAGAGATTACTGGAATGCTATGTGTTGTCAGTTCTTCAATATGGCCGTGAATGTTGGACAATATCATCAAAGATGAAGAAAAAAGTTAAAGCAACTGAAATGTGGTTATACAGAAGGACACTGCGGATATCATGAATCTAGCATGTGAACAATGAGGAGGTTCGGAAAGGATGGAAACGGAAAGAAAATTAATACTCAGCATCAGAAAGAGACAGCTAAAGTTCCTGGAACATGCAATGAGGAAAGAGGGCTTGGAGAACCTGATACTAACAGGCCAGTTAGAGGGAAAAAGAGACAAAGAAAGGCAGCGAATAACATATTTGAAGGGCCTGATCAGGTGGATGATGGAATGAGGGTTGCGTGCTGTAACAGGAGATGGGTGCTAAGAGCCACCAGGGATAGGAAGATGTGGAAAGCCATGATTGCCTTCGTCCTGAAAGTACAGGGCACATAGAAGAAGCATATACATGCTAACTGTTTATGAGAAATTATATGTGGGTATAAAATGGGGACTCAATTCTATATTATAATCAATACTGATCACTCATTTTGTGGCTATGCTAGTTTCTATACATTTATATTCTAGATTTATGGGCTTGAACTTGTGAATGGCAGAGTGGGGTTTGGGTGGTGTAACAGGAGAAGGCATGCTAAGAGTCACCAGGGATAAGGAGATGTGGAAAGTCATGATTGTCTACATTCTGAAAGACAGGGCACGTAGAAGAAGAAGGGTATACCTAAATTACTGATATTTTTGTAATCCGGCCCCTGTATTTTCTGATTGCTTTTCTTATATAAGTCATTTTTTCGTGGTGTCTGATATAGTTATAACAAATTTATTATGTTTTAAGGGAATTGAAAGTAGAATGAATTGCGCTAGGGGTATTTTAGCAAACACAGCAAACTGTTGAAAAGAAAAAAGATCAAATGGCTTAATCCAGAGTTTGACATTCCTCACTACTTTAAATAAAGAATTAGGAAGCAAATTTTCATCAATACTGGAAAGAGCGATAACTATTACTAGATATAGGAAACTATTTTTTCCTGAAAGTTCAAGATAAGCTAATACGAGCAACTTGATCAATGAATGTCGAATATTTCTTTAGAAGTAAGTGATATATATTATCTTTATGACATAAATATTATTTTTGATCACCGGCATCTCATAAATATTTTTGTCCTTACTTTTTTTTTTTTAATTTTTACAATCATTCGGAATTATATTTCGGGCATATGATAAAATGATTGAGAGTTAAGTTTTATTTATCAGTTTTTAACTATATAGTTTGTTGTTTTTTGTTTTTAAGCAACCGAATTTTATCTTATTTCTAGGTCAACGTTCGTTTGACCAGGTCAAAACAGAACCTGAGTTTGCAGATTCCACAGAGATAATATGTGTGGCCCACTGCATGTTTTTGTAAGCAACCGGGTTGTATTTTATTTCTGGATGGTTTTCTTTCTTTGCACAATGTCGAGATTGAAGCTGAGACTACATCTTTTACAGGTAAAAAGTATGCAGCCCATTGCATGTAGTATTACTCTAATATCCGCATTTTATATAGTCCACTCTCTTATGAGAGCAGGAGAAGCAGTAACTTTGTTGTTTTTGCGGCTGAAATGACTTTACTGCTGCTTATGATTATGAATCTATGTTCGTTGCAAAATTTATGTCACATTAATTTTATGGAACGCCTTTGAAATCACCAATTCTGGATTATTTACGCTTTTATGAGGATCTAATCTGTTTTTATATTTCAAAGGTCTCTGTGTAGCGCCACATGAAACGTATATCTCGGGGATTGGCTGGAAATATTGAAGCATGCATTCTGAAGGGAGGCTCGCGTTCTAGTTGTAATGTTGAAAACATATAATGGTAAATTCAAGTTGATAGTCGCAAACATTAACTTTTGTTCTACCAAACAATAAAGCAATTTATGCATGCACGCATAAATGTATTTGATTGTAAATCGATCAAACCTATATCGACATCTAATTATTTGTTTACAAGCTCATCTGTCGTGAACACATTTCACCGTTATTTAATGTTTTCAATGTTCAAAGTGATTAAGACGTCTCGATAAGGGAGATTTTCTTATTTACTTGGACTGGACTTACATTTTTTTCTATTTTTTCTTACTCATTTTCAGTCTGTCAGTATGTGCCTTACGTGATACACGCTTGCGAGATAATGTCTCTTTCGAAACATGACTGACTAGGCCGATTTTCTTAGAGTAATTTTCAACTAATTATCAACCGCAAAAATCATGGCATCCTACTGCGGGAAAATCTTCTGCCTAGTCAGTTTTGGATCGAAAGTGATACGATCTCCCAATCGTGTATCACGCATGGCACTGAACTGCTGTCATATGTGGTCTTTTTATACTTCTAAGTACTGAAAGATTCCTGAAAAAAAATCTAAACAAGATGTACACTTTTAGATGTCTTTATATAGCATCTCAGCTTCAATTCCTTTTTCACCGACCTGAGTAACTTCCCCACTCCTATTCAAGAAATTATTTCATATCAATTGTTTGGAGGAACTCTCCATCAATTGAAGCTCAGTGCAAGATTGACAAAAGGGTCTCGTCATTTTACTTCTGAAATTGCAAGATGTAACTGTAGGTTCTACCTTAGTAGTCTCTTCTGTGCTTCTCACATGTTGAACTCTCTTTCGGTCTATTACTTTCGTGTGAACTGTACTCTTAAAAAATTAAATGTAATGTCAATCGTCATCTTCAATCTTGTTCTTTTATTTTTTTATTTTTCTAATTAATGTTTTATCAGGATTTTGTCTCTCTCAGTACCTCTTGCGTCTTAATGGCTCAATCGCTTTAACAGAGTTTAATGCTTAAATATGAAAGCTCTCCAATCAAACAGAGAGTCACATAATTGGAGAAAAATGATGTTTCTGATGTGTAAGATGTCTTTGTTCGTGGATCTTTTGTGAAGAAAAGACAGATCTTATGTCACCCTGTCTTTCTCTTTGGTTGCTGACAAGTCAATAAGGAAAAGTAGATAAACAATTAGTGAGGTGTGAAAGGGATAGGTATAAAGTCTGAAAAAGCAATATTGCCGAGATGGTAAATCCTGTTTGACGACTTGACTCTATAGAGAAAGACAAAATCACGTTTGCTTATGATTGGCCAACAAAAAGATTTATATCCATTTTGTTTTTGCCTACATCAGCAATTTGCAAAATTTACTGAACGAACTATCTTATAAAAAGAGCTTTTTATGTATAAATGTATAACTACATATGTTTTTATTATCTCATGAAAAGGCATAACGGTGTAAGCTCTGATTTTCTGTCCAATCAAATCTGATTTTAAGCTGACCGTTTCGTTTTTTGTTTTCTTCTTTTCATTAAATCTTCTTTTTTACTCAGATTATCCGTCTAAGGTATTCGCATTATACTTCTATAGAACATTTTTTAAGTTTCCTTTTCATTTGTGAGAAATTTCTCGAGCATTCACTATAATATAAGAAGCTGGATATTTGCTCGCAGCAAGAAAACATAGATAAGAATTTAGTATCTAAATATATAATTACACTTGTTTATAACCACTGTGAATTATAAGAATCTACGCAAATATGTGTGTTCCACAACATATAACGGTCAACGTGGAAATACAAGTACTGTATCTATAAAAGAATTTAATTCTTAGGGCAAGATAACATGACAGAACACATCTATATTTCGGCTAGATTTCAACAGTGTGAATCCGAAGGTGACGACGATATGAATTCATACCAAATAATCTGGACAAACCCAAGTTTAGTTTTGCAAGAACAAACTTAATAGAATCAGTAATTATTTAAATTTGTTCTCGACTTTTTATTATTGCGCGTCTCTACCCGTTACTCTACATATCGCTCAGCAAAAAGTAAAGAAATAATTGTTTATATTTCTGAGTTGGAGTATTGTAACACATTTACACTATCTGTACTGTTGTCTTCATCTCTATTACTATATTCACGACGTTTGGGCTGTTGTACTCTCCGTCCTTCTTCATGTGATATACGTTCGAAATTCGAATAGAAACATTTTTTAATTGTTGTGAAATCTACTGCTTGCCACGGTTTAAGGATCAGAAACTTGACCAGTAGAATTATCAAGAGGAATTGACTAAAACTAAGATATCTAAAGGCATGCCAGGTAGAATTAGAACAATGTACTCCCATTATGGAGTAAGTAAATGTTCGGCTCGAAATGCAAATTGTGTAAATAGGAACATATATTTTTAGCTAATTCGAAAGGCGCTTTCATGGCACTTTAACTGACACTGATGTGGGTTACAGTAATTCAGATTATAGCATTTCTGAATGATTGTCCGAATCCTGATGAATAGAGTATGAAGCAGAATCAGGCCAGAGAAAGGCAAGAACAATGCGGGTTCGTCAAACACACTGGAACAAGTAACACTATATTTATGATTTAGGATGCTCTCCGTACAGGGCAATACAAATGAAGAAGGACGTGTAACTATGTTTTCTCGATTATGCAAAGACGTTAGTCAAAATATGCCAAAAAAATTGATGAAGATGCCCAGCAGCCTTGACATATTTGGGAAAGACATAAGAATAATTAAGAATCTCTACTGGCAGCAAATTGCCTGCATACGGACAGGTAACTAATTCGGCAGATATACAAAGATATAAAGAGGCGTAAGACAAGAATGTGACTTTTCACCGGATCGTTTGAACTAATATAGGGAGACTAATTTAAGGACCCTAGATTTTATACCAGGATTCGCAATCGGAGGCCACAATTTGAACAACATAAGGTACGCAGATGATACAGTGCTGATTGGAGACTCGGAAAGGAAAATACAGAGAACTCCTACAAAAGGTAGCTGTAGAAAGTGACAGAAAAAGACTAAAAACAAACTGCAAGAAAACCGAATGCATAGTCATCATACAGGTGGGGGATACTAAAATCAAGCAGGTACAAAAATTTAAATACCTGGGAAGTGTTCTAACAGAAGACGGAAAGTGTGACAAAGAGACCGAAGGCGAATTGGCATGGCGAAGAACGCGTTCCAGAAGCTCAGTAAAGTATTATGACACAGGGAAATTTCGCTAGAAACTAAGAAAAGAGTACTGGATTGCTATGTGATGTCAGTTCTTTAATATGGTAATGAATGCTGGACAATATCATCGAAGATGAAGGAAAAACTTGAAATGTGGCTCTACAGAATGATGCTACGGATATCATGGATCGAACATGTGATCAATGATGACGTTTTGCAAAAGATGTAAACAAAAAGGAAATTAATACTGTGCATCAGGAAGAGACAGATGAAGTTCCTTAGACATGCAATGAGGAAAGTGGGCTTGGAGGACCTGATACTAACAGGCCAGATAGAGGGGAAATAGACAGGGGAAAGCAGCGGATAACATATTTGAAGGACCTGATCAGATGGATGATGGAACGAGGGTTGCATGATGTAACAGGAGAAGGCGTGCTAAGGGCCATCAGGGAAAGGGAGACGTGGAAAGTCATGATCACCTACGTCCTGAAGGAATAGGGCACATAGAAGAAAAAGAACAAGTTGCAAAGTGTGACGATATTCAAATTTCAAAGAAAAGTACGAGACCTCCTCCAGAAAGTAGCTGCAGAGAGTGACAAAAAAGAACTACAAATAAACTGCAAGAAGACTAAATGCATGGTCATCAGCAAAATGAGCAACCCAAAATGCTAAATACAAGTGGGGGATACTAAAATCAAGCAGGTAAAAAAATCTAAATACCTAGGAAGTGTTCTAGAAGAAGATGGAAAGTGCGACAAAGAGATCTGAAGGCGAATTGGCATGGCGAAGAACGCGTTCCAGAAGCTGAGTAAAGTATTAAGAGACAGGAAAATTTTACTAGAAAGAAAGAAGAGAGTACTAGATTACTATCTGATGTCAGTTCTTCAATATGGCAGTGAATGTTGGACAATATCATTAAAAATGTTAGAAAAAACTTGAAGCAACTGAAATGCGGTTCTACAGAAAGATGCTGCGGATAAATTAACCGAGCATGCGAGCAATGATGAGAGTTTAGAAAAAATGGAAACGAAAAGGAAATTCGTATAGAGCATCAGGAAGAGACAACTAAAGTTACTGTGATATGCAATAAGGAAGGAGGGCTTGGAGAACCTGATACTAATTGGCCGGATAGAGGGAAAAAAGAGACAGAGGAAAGCAGCGGATAACATATTTGAATGGCCTGAGAAGGTGGATGACAGAACGGGGGCAGCGAGATATTACAGGAAAAAGCGTGTTAAGAGCCACCAGAGATAGGAAGTCGTGGAAGACTATGATTGCCTACGTCCTGAAAGGACAAGGTCAATAGAAGAAGAAGGAATTAGGAGAAAGTTTTTATACATTACATTTTGTAGCTTATTTAATCTTTCATTGATTTCAAAATTATACATCTATTTTATCTGAGCACACAGTGTGTTCAGTTGATATATATTTAGATTATACCTCCCGAAAAGGGATTATATGCAATTGAAATATGACTTAAATATTGGCTTCATTTTTAGATGGTGCGTGAAACCCATCAGATATCGGTAGAATGCAATGATCTTTCTTATCAAATAATACGGCGACAGTAAAGTAAATCTTTAAAAAATTGAGATTTACTAATAGAATAATTTAATAAAATTTTAATAAAATCTTATCAACTAATCTGCTGATGTTTTCGGGGAATCTTTAATAACTTAATAGAGTGCCTAAATATAAAACTTTTAATAGAATTTAGTTCTCTTATTAAGTGTAAATACACACTCGATGCCTTAGATAAATGACTTAATCATTAACATGTATAAAGTTGAAACTCATATTTCTATCTGGGTAGCTTTTACATGAAGAATATTAGGTTATATCATATATTCATCTAGATTGGGGATAACATTATTAAGGTTTTGTTTTTTTAAGCGTTTGAGAGATAGCGATATATATATATATATATATATATATATATATATATATATATATATATATATATATTAATGTATATTTGTGCAGCAATCAATCATTGAATCATACTTCCTTAAAAACGAACGACAAGGAGGATTTTATTAATTTTTTTATTTAATTCTTCCAGTATTCTGATAGGTGTTTTGCTGGAGATAAAGGGAGGTAAAAATATTCCATAATTTTTGCTTATCCAAGCGCTTTCATCCTCTACACAGAACATTTCGTATCTGTAGCATAAGGAAACATGTAAGAACACTGGGCAAAATATATCAAACAGTGATATATATTCCTTGTCGGTCATGTGAACAATATATATATATATATATATATATATATATATACTGACTAGAAGAAATCAGATGTCAAACTGACGGTTATATATAAAGAGCAAATTAGGGGTGAAAATGTATGACAATGTGGAAAAAGTTTACTTTTTGGTTAGTCTCGTCACGACGTGCAACCAACGCATTAGAGGTATTTTTATGCGAAATGTTACTTTTGTTTTATGGGAACCTTTTATTTAGATTCCTTGAGGTTTCTGTTATGTTTTTTGTGACAATTATTCTTTATTTTTTCTTTTTATTTTATTTTATTTTTTTTTTTTGTATTCAACCGATTTAATTTGGAGCCTTTATTTTTTATACTTCCATCACTTTTGCTTGTAGTTATTCCACTCTGAGATAATAGAAGATCTGCCAAAATGTTGTAAAAACCATTGTGCAAATTTACTGTTGATGAACTTGTGATCAAATCACTCTCTAGACATTTACCTCATAGTGAAGTGTTTCCTTAATTTAGGCCGTAGTGAATTGATTAAAATAGCATTTTTTTAATTCAACATTTTGTCATTCTCCTTAAGGTGGGCAACGAATGCATTTGACATTGTGAAATGTCCCTTCGGTATTAATAAAATATTTTATCTAGATTTTTTTTATTTTCTAATAAGTTGTTGAAATTTGAGCATTTTCGCTGACCGGGTGAACTATACAGAATAATTTTTTCTGGAGGGATTAAAATCGTGCATAAACTACCTGATACGCCTATATTCTTATTATACATTTGACCAACCTCAACATCACACGTAGGCTTCCTTATCTTCCTGCTGCCCGTAGCAGAGATTATGTCATTCTGTTGCTTCATGAACACCAGAACATCATTCACTATGCCTACAGCTTAAAATCTATAAATATCTCTAATATAAATGCATATTTATCAATGTTCTGGTTTTCCGTTACACAATTTTCGTTCATCTTCGTTCGCACGTGATTGCATCGCTCAGGTATTGCTTTTCCAAAGTGAACCCTTTTATCTATACTGTATATGTTCTAATTACGTTCTATGTATTCCTCTTTTTGTTTATGTCTACTTATTGCATTTTTTACATTTACTGGTATTATTTTATTTTGAAATTCTCTGTTACATATTCATAAAGTCTTTTGAAAAGAGGCACTGCGATATACGGTAAATGACGATTGCATGGGATGAAATAACAAAAGAAATCTTGTAGATTTATCTATGATATACAGTAATATTATGAACATGAAGCAACACACATGAGGAGTTTCATAAAAGTATATCCCTCTATTTATACACCCTTGTGCAAAATAATTGAAACAACTGCTTTAGTTTCTTTTCTTTTACCATTGTTTTGGATCCTCTGGATTGACAAGTTGTAATCAGTTTCTGTTTTCTTCTAGATCAGTTGACGTGGTGGGCTGTAATATGAATCTGTTTTCAGGATATATGATAAAATTCGCTTTACCTTAAAAATTATTGCGTCATCCATGATTGCATTATATTTTTATCACCCCAGGCATTGTTGTAACTACTATTGATTAGTTATCCTACGGTCATTGACTGCGTTGTACATTACTCCAAGGAAGCGTACAGAAATATTAACGCTGCTCGAACGCACTGGCACGCCGTACAGGGAGATCACGGATATTAGTGTGTCAGCCTTTCAAGTGTCAGTCGTGTCATCAAGATACAAACTGGAACCATAATTCCAAATGTAAATGAAAATTCGGTCAGTAGAGAAAAAGAACGCCATGATTAGGAAAAGTGTAAATTATCTTAGAAAGATATTATTTTGTTTGCATTTGCACAAGGGTGTATATAAACAATACACGTTGTGTTACGGTTCATACTTCTATGATAAAATTTTTATCATCTGAAGGGAATAGTTTTTAATGAACATTTATAGCCTATACAAAAAATAAAATTTAGCATAAAATCCGCCTCCTTTTTTTGAACGCCTATAGCTCAGACGTAGAATAGCCGACTGACGCCAATTTGCTCGGGTTTCAATCCTGGGTAAAAGCAATCTGATGCTTAAACGTACTGATGAACTATGACACAGCAAAACAGATCTGTCTGCGGATGACTATATATATATATATATATATATATATATATATATATATATATGAAATGAATTGTTTGAAAATCTATTTTATCGATACTAGTATTTAAGTAGATATTCTGTTTTAATGAAACAGTATTATATATTAAAATAGAATATCTACTTAAATAAGGGCATCGATAAAAAATAATGTTCAAACAATTCATTCGTTGATTTCCGTAATATATATATATATATATATATATATATATATATATATATATGCGTTATGCTCTCATTACGAATGAGCTATATACATTATATTATTAAGTATTACGTTATTATTGTTTCTCACCAGGTAGTTAACAATGATGGCAATAAACGTTTTATTTAAATAATCATTTTAGAACAACTCTTCACTTTGTTGTTTCAAGTTTTGTTTTCGTAAGAGTTAAAAAAGATTAAAAAAGGGAAATAAATAGGGAAGAAAATATCGGAAAATAAGAAAATAAGATGAGAAATGACGAAAAGAAAAAGAATGAGGAAAAAGAAAGATACAGAAGAAATAGAAAGTAAAGAGGAAAACAAGTGAGAAAATGTAGAAAGAAAGAGCCAATGAAAACGAGCAAGAAAGAAATTTTAAATTTTGTACGGAAGTTAATAACAGAAAGATATTGATATTGGTTACAATGTTTGAGCTCAAATATTTTGGGATTTAAAAATAAAAAGAAAAGGAAGAGAAAGAAGGAAAATGAAGATATAGAAGAAGTAAAGTGTGAAGAGAAAATTAACAAGCATAAAAGGGAGTAAATATAGTGATTAAAGAAAGGGGAGAGTCAATGGAAACGGCTAAGAAAGAAATTTTAAATTTTGGCCGGAAGTAAATTGCAGACAGATATTGACATCGGATATTTTATTTCCTTGCAAATTAGCTCGAATCTTCTGGCATATTTTAATTTTCTTTCATAATGAAAAGGAAATATTCGAAAAACGAAATTCAAAAATAAAGGGAAGTGTGGTTAAAAAAAGGAACCTTTTTTCAATAAAATTTTATTACCACCAATGTTAATTACCTGAGGAGACATTGTTGTTTCAAAGTCGAAACAAAATGTACAATTATTTAGTAGTTTTTAGTTTGCACATGTTTTAACGTAATAATTATTAATAAATATTCATTGCTCTATTTTTAAATTGAGCACTGTTTAAAGTTACTGTTTTGAACGTTGGAATTATTTTCTTTGTTCTTATTCATTTATATATATATATATATATATATATATATATATATATATATATATATATATAGTCACTTGAACTGTTCTGATTTATTGAGTATCATGGCTTTAGCTTTGTACGAATAATTTTTTTTTTGTTGAAAATTTCCTAGCCTAAAACTTTACGTTAAATTCTAGTAATTATTCATTTGTATTAGTATTATCTTTCTGTATCAATAATATGGATCTATTTTTTTCGCAGTCCAATATAAAATCTCCACATTTACAATAAGGTGATGAGTTAAAAAATAAATGTGTTGTCTTTAAGATTTTTATCATATAAATAATAAAACCGTAAAAACATATTAAATTTCACATCTGTTCTTTAATGCTAATCAGCAAGAAAATTGATGCTAGTGGTTTTGATTTTTGTTTTTTTTTGTTTGTTTTTTTTTTGTAAAAATAGAAGATTAAAACGTTGTATTTGCTTGAAATGAATCGAAATCAATTATCAGTATATTAAATAAATATTTAAAATGATTTATTTAAAATACTTATAAACGATTTCGTATCAGATTTTCTATATTCGATTTTTAGCACTATGCCTATGTATAATACATTATATAAATATTTGTGCATAACTGACACTAAAATAATTTATTTACACTGAATTCGAAATAAGATTCTGAAAAGTTGATTTAACTTCAGGCTACTTACAAATTGCATAAGTATTGACTTACTCTATTAGGAATAAGAAAATAACTTTGCTAAACATTTGCTTTATTTAATCTGAAACGAACTTTAAAACGATGGTTTTGTTAACTTATATAAATATGAAACTGGATTCAAGACAAACGACACAGTAAATATGTTACAGTTTATATTTTATTCGGTTGGAAAGAAAGCACTGTTGGGTTTTTAGAATGTTTTCTTTGAAATATTCGTGATATGTGTAAAATAAAAAAATAATCAAAAACAGTATTTTATTTCCTTGCAAATTAGTAAATATCAGCAAGATTAAATTCAATATCAATATCACTCTTTTAAATGAATTCAAATCAGGCGGATATGAGGCTCTGTATTTTTCTGTCACGTAGGCGGCAAGAAATATTGTTTCCGGACAAGACAACAACTGTCTGGCAAGTTTCGCACAGAAAACTTTTTTTTTCTTTTGGGAAATCCCCTTAGATTTTGACGACCATGTTCTATCAGTAATCATCTTTTTGAAATGGTACTTGAGGAAAAACCAAAGTAAATTGCTTACGAACTTACAAAACAGGTTACTACACATCACATTTATATAATCAAACTTATTCAAACTTATTCATAAAGTCACTGTAGTCATCATAGGAACGCGTAATCAAAGTGTTGTTCTCTGCCTTTCATTGAGGATTTGTCTTGTTACCAAATATTTCTTAAATCATTTCACCCCAAACAAAAAAGCTTTGACCGTAGATTCTCGACCAATTCGTGTCTGGATTCGTCTGGAGTCCAGACACCCGATTTCCCATCTAGAACTGAGGCCCAAATGAATGACGTCCACATCACGCCCTCGCTGATTTCTAGCATAATATCAAAACTTGACCCTCACAAAGCGAGTGGTGGGGACGGAATCCCAATCATAGTCTTGAAGAAATGTGCCCCTGAACTCTCTTCTGTCCTTTCTAAGCTCTACAACCTCTGCCTATCTTCCTTCTGCTTTCCTGCCTGTTGGAAGTCTTCTTCTGTGGTTCCAATATTCAAGAACACTTGGGAACCATCGGACTCCGCAAATTACCGTCCTATCAGCCTTCTTCCGATCTTCGGCAAAGTGTTTGAAGCCATTATCAATGCCGAGGTCGTTCAGCATCTCACAGCCCACGGGCTCCTATCGGACAAACAGTATGGCTTCCGTTTCACCAGGTCTACTGCTGATATGCTAACGACCATCACCGAGTATATATACCACGCTCTCGACAAGAATGGTGAAGGCCGAACTGTCGCCTTGGATATCTCTAAAGTATTCCACAGAGTATGGCATGACGGCCTTCTACGGAAACTGCGAAGCTACGGCATTACTGGACTTTTGTTAGACTTAATCCAGTCATTCCTCTCCAACCGCACACTGAAGGTGGTTTTAAACGGACATGCCTCCCAAAACTACCCTACAAACGCGAGTGTCTCCCAAGGCTCTATCCTAGGTGCTACTCTCTTTCTAATCTACATCAATGATCTCCCCGATGCCATAAGATCAAAAGTAGGCATGTACGCCGAGGATACCACAGTATACGCTCGCCTCGATCAAATCTGATGTTGATGATTAGACGAACCTCGCGGCTGAGCTTGAAAAGGACCTCCAATCCGTGGTGGATTGGGGTAGGAAATCGCTTGTAAAATTCAATTCTTCCAAAACGAAGCTGCTATCAATTAACCACCACAGACAACCACACCTCTCTGCCATTAGCTTGGAACAGGCATGCCTTCCAGAGAGTAAAACACTACGCCTGCTTGGCCTGACACTCTCAGCGGACATCAAGTGCAATGACTACGTCGAATCCATTGCTAAATCCGCTGCCATGAAAGTTGGCTCTCTGTGCAGGGCCCGGAAATTCTTTCCGTCTGAATCTATCCTGCACTTATACAAATCTACCATCCACCCGTGCTTTGAATACTGTTGCCACATCTGGTCGGGTTCCCCTGCTATTCTCCTCGGGCTTCTTGACAAAATACAGCGAAGAATCTGTAATTTGATTGATATCGACTTAGCTGACCGCTTGCAGTCACTCTCTCACAGGCGTCACGTGGTTTCCCTGTGCCTCTTCTATAAATACTTTCATGGCTTCTGCTCTGATGAACTTAAATCACTGATGCCCCCTAGGTGTGAGTTCGCACGAGATACTAGATTGGCAACTTGGTCCCACCCTTTTACAGTGAGACCGATGAAATGTAACCGCAATTTTTACAACAGCTTTTCTCGCACTTCCCGCCTGTGGAATTCCCTTCCGCATGCTTGCTTCCCCGACGGCTATAACCTCCAGGTGTTTAAATGTAAGGTCAATAGACACCTCCTAACACACTAACCCTCCCATTCTCCCCAACTCTCCCCCTATGTACATCCTAACTCGTCTATCGCACTGTGTAACCCCCTGCGCTATAGTGGCAGTGGAATGCCTTGCTTGGGGTGACATGATTAAAAAAAAATTAATTCAGCCACAGCTAAGGGACAAGTGGTAGATTATTACCTTTCTTAAGGAAAAATTAATATAACAAACCCGACTTGAATTGAATCTCCTCTCTTCGATTTTCAATTGTGAGCCGTTCTCCATTATAACACTCACTCATCAAAGCTTACAACACCTGGTATTCCCAAGCGGTCGCCCATTTTCGTACAGACCAGCTCGACAATTCTTAAATTCAATCATAGCACGAGAACCAGTGTGTCAATGTGACATGGCTATAAGACTAATTTTAGCTTGTAAAAAATGTGCATTAACCATAGAATTATAGACGTTCCTTACGTACTGTTCCTCTAATCCATGAATTTCCACCGTCTCTATCTGTGGTGAATTAGTATTAATAATTTAAATTGATATGTTTAAAACTTCAATTAATATTTGTGCAATATTAAATCATGTAATTTACCACTATCTCAATAATCAACAATAGCTATTTATGGCCATCATCAAACTAATCTACAAAGCCGAAGTTTTAACCACGTTACATTTTAGACAATATTGATATAGAATATTTTCGTTAAGACATAGTTTGAAGCATTGACATTTTATTATATAGTTTTTTCAGTATAATGAAAGTGATCATTTGTCTTTTGAATTTGTATTATAAGAATGAATAAAAATTTATACATTTGTCATTCCTGCGCCTATTAAACAAAGGAAGGGGTGTTTCTTTCGTTAATGACGATGAAAATGACTTTTCTCTTATACTGATTGCAATCTTTGTTATATTGATTATAGTTTCAACGGAAACAAACGAGAAATTATATCAGCAGGAATTAATCGTCGTGCCAATAACAAATGCATTGGAGAACAATCCAATGTGAAAAACAAGAAAAATGCGATAACGAAAAATGGGAAAAAATAAGCAACTATTATCAATAATTTTAGAAGGGATACTTGAGTTATACAATTCGACAATCATTTCTGTTTCGTTCTAATGTTTCTTCAGATTGTAATCTTCATCACTTTATCAATAATTTTGTTGTTCTTTGTTCTTGATCATCAATCATTTCATACCAACTTTTTTAGTTTTATTCTTTCTCAATACAGGTTATTGTAAATTTTTTATATAATCTTCAATTCCTTTTCTCACCTTCATTAATTTTTTACTCTACGTTTCAACGTAGCTATATTTAACCGAATTCTTTAGTAACACATGTAATGGTTAAAAACTGTTTGTACCCAACACTAAAGTACGCATTTTATACGATCTCACCCGTAATCTGCATTGGTAAAAACTTATTTTATATGAGATTACGCTTAGTATAGAAGGTAATTGCGGATTTGCAAAATCGCTATTATTCAGCGTTTGAATTCAAATGAGAGTAAAGATATTCAACTGTTTTTCAAGGTGTTTAAGCTCAGCTTATAGAAAATACTTGAAAATAACAACAGCTGTACTTCCATTTCATATATATACAGTACTGTGCAAAAGTATTAGGACAATAACTATTTTACCTTTTATGAGGCATACTGACAGAAAATAAACAATTTAATTAAAGTAATTTTATTTTATTTACTCAACAAATGCTTTAACAAGAAGAAATACTTGTTACAAAATAAATTTAAAATTTAGTATAATAAATTTTGCTTTGATCACAGCCTTCATTCTGTCAGGCATTGACATCACAAGCTTCTTTTTTTTAATCATGTCACACCAAGTAAGGCATTCTACTGCCACTATAGCGCAGGGGGTTACACAGGGCGATAGACGAGTTAGGATGTACATAGGGGGAGAGTTGGAGAGAATGAGAGGGTTAGTGTGTTAGGAGGTGTCTATTGACCTTACATTTAAACTCCCCAAGGTTATAGCCGTCGGGGAAGCAAGCATGCGGAAGGAAATTTAATGTGTCTAATAGTATCTCCTGCCAAGCAGCTTGTATTTGTTCCCAAAGTGTGTCTTGAAAAGTAACATTAAATTTATCAATTTTTTTATTCAAAATATCCCATAGATGTTCAATAGAGTAGTTTCAAAATAACTTGTTTAATAGAAAATAGGAAAAATTAAATATAACTTCTTTTTAATACATTTCCTTTACACCTAGTTTTATATAATCAATATTCATTAGAAATTTACTTGGCTTTTTACCCTGTATTTGAATTTCAGTGAGTATTTTAGGAAAATCAGCCCTGTCCAAAAACTTTTGCACACTACCGGTAATTTGGAAAAGTGTTAGGACATGGGTGATTTTAAACTTTATTTTGATGCCGCATAAAAGATAAAATAGTTCTTGTCCTAATACTTTTGCCCAGTACTATATATATATATATATATATATATATATATAGTTAAAGGCCAAATTTAAATTAGACCGTAAACAGTTGTATTCGAAAGTGTTCAAGACATGATTGAAGGAAATTAAGCTTTAACACTTTAATATGTAGTGCTTTTGGATACTTAAGTTGAGTGGATCAGCCGATTACGCCATCATGGTTTCGTTATTTTCAGTTTCGTATTGAATCATTGCTTAAAGATTAACATTTTTATAAGTTTCATAACCGAAGTCTAAAATAAGGGAATATTTTCTTATTGGAAATCTTTTTATCATGGTGTGTACTGTTTCTTTTTTTTTCTAATGTGTCTAGAACCGGATATTTTTCTTATAAATATATAAGTCATCCTCATACCAGCCTGTTTGTCTCTATCAGAGCTCATCAGTGTGGCTACACATGACTTCCAGCCGGGACCGAAACTCGACCGATTTGATGTCAGTTGGAGTCCCTACTCCCTACGCCATCGTCACATAGAATGAGAGAAATGAAATTTTAGGGTGTTATATATATATATATATATATATATATATATATATATATATATATATATATATATATATATATATATATATATATATATATATGCGGTGTATACACACGCCTGTCACAGAAAGAACTCAATTCATTACAGAAGAGTAACGCTTTGACATGGTTTCATTTTATATGTCCTATCTTTTCAGGAACTACGAGTAATGTATTTCATAGGGTCGTGTAACTTGGAATAGAGAACCAACATTAAATTCAGGTCTCGTGTGTTGATTTCATTTCCGCATAAATAATATTGTAAAAGGCGGTACTCCGTCTTTTTTAGCTCGTTTTACATTGTTAAAATTAATAAGGTATTCTGATTTATCTTGTCTTTAAAAAGAAAACTATTCAACCAAACCAGTTTAAAAAGAAATGAACTCCCTCAGTTTATTTTGTCTTGAATTCAACCGCTGCTGCTTATAGTTTATATATGGTGTATCTACGACTGTTGCTCGACTCGATCAAAATCGTCGGGTTTCCACATCTTGCCGCGTTTGGTTGCTTTAAATAACGTTTGACATTGACTCTACCACTTTCTGCTTGTTCTACTATCCATTCAAATTCAAATTCGCTAAGATGGCTAATAAATTTCCCTCAATAGGCTTGTCTTAATTGTGACTTGTCCTGTGACTTGATTAAATGGATTTTCCCCTAGATGAAATCCCCAATATTTGCTGTTTCTTTTACGATTGTATCAGGTTCCTTGTAGTTATAACTTGCCTTTTAAAATTCATTATTTCAGATAAATTGTTGTTCTAGTGTTCCTAATATTCGTCGCTGAACTATAGCTGTTGGTTCAAGCTTTCTTTTTTAATTGTTAAGAAAATTGTCCAGGAATCCCAGTCACTTCGAAAAGTAGACATGTCGTAACAGGTTAGAATAATCCTCTTGTTTCTAAGAACATTTTCCTATCGAACCCTATAATAATTATCAATGTGAATTTATGTATATATCCTCTGTGTAATTATTTATATAAACACATAATTAAATGATGTCCCTTCTGTAGTGGGAAGGAAGGTAAATTAACAGTAGATTTATGAGCGATTGCTTCCCTTATTAGATGCAATAAGCTATACAAATAATATTTTTATCTGTATTAGAATCAATGTTGTTCCCAAGAAAAAAACATTTGATTAAACAATTCCTTTTCTTCTACGTTTCTTAGGTTGCAGTCTTATTTGGTTAAGCTATACATATGAGAAACTCAGACAACTTTATCTCTTATGTGACCATCTTGCTTCAAATTTGTCTTGAAAGAGACTCTGTTGTCACCGTCTTTCTCGTTCTCTTGATATTGTTTTATTTTCTGAGATATGTTTCAATTTCATTGTTATATTAAACACATAAACGCTTTAACATAAAATGATTTTAAATGTAAATATTTTAAAATGGCAACTTTTTACATTTCAATGTAACAGGCATTAGGCACTTTTAGCTTTGCATTTATATTTATTTCTTTGTTACTGAAGATAAGTAGTCTGTTTGATATCTTTCCAAATCATAATACTAAGCAAATACGACTTATTTAATAACAAGTGAAATCAATGGCTCATAAATACTTTTAAAAATCTAAAAAATTCAAAGAGAATTTTTAATTGAACATTCAAATGAGCTTTATTTTAGTTTTGATATTTTTAATATCTTCTCTTTTACATCACAAAGCATTGTTTCAAGAGATATATTTCATTGCATCCCACGATCAAATCTTTCTAACATTTGCCGTCATTTAATGTTTTGCTTGTTTTTTGAAAGGTACATTTTACTATTTGGGGACATTTGTACTATTTTGGGGCATTTTCTTGTTCTTAAATCTTATTGACCAATACTTGTTAATATACCTAAGATTTTACCATTCAATCTGACTTCAAACAGTTAACTTTTATCAGACAAAACATGCAAAATTACTAACATTACCAGTGGAAATTTCATGGTTTTACTCTTTTTCATTAACCTTCATAGTTTTGAGGGCTCCTAACATCAATGTAATGTAAACATTTTAAAGAAGCAGTTTATAGAATAATTATAATTATATTCATTCGTAGTTATATCTACTTGGTTTTCTGACAGCAGAACCAGCAATACAATAGGGATGGAAAAGCGTAACGGTTGGGCTAACTAGCTAAGCAAGTATCAAAAGAAGAAAGGGCCTGGTTTTCCTATTTTGATTTATAGGTAAATCGTAATTCTTAAGTTAATGATCAAATAAGCTTACGGACAATAAACTATCCCTCGGAATTTTTCTATCGAACATTTAAATATTTGAGCTTAACAACTTTAACAATATATTACAATAACAAATATTAAAAGATTTGAAATTGAAAACGTTTCAATTATGCTAAAACAATTTTTAAACATGGATTTCTTTCTACCTTTTCATTTTTTTCATTCGTATAGAAGTAAAATAGCGTCATTGACATTTTTCCACACCGCAAAGTGGAATAGTGTACTATTGATGAGGTAATGGCAAGATATGTTTAAAAAAAAAACAAAGAAAAACTTAGACATAATTTCCGTTCTTTCATTTAGCAGTTCGTTTGTGTTTGGGAATAGCATAATCTCTATGTTTTCAAAATCGAACTGTTGAATTAAAGAACAGAAATTATGACTAAGTGTATCTATACTAAGAAGTAACTCTTAGTTCATACAACCATGAATAAAAATGCCATAATTCGTCTTAATTTTAAAAACAGCGAGTTCAAAAATTCCCTGCCACGTGAGCGTTCAAAAACAACCCCGGTTACATGAGCATTCTTAAAAAGAAAAAAGGTAAACGGTAAAATCAGTTATTAAAAATCACCTGAAGAAACCTAGGTCGCATAACAACACGTTTACAAATGGAAAATATTCTAAGGCTCTACAAAATAATTGTATTGAACATTTTTTAATACAAATGTGCACTGGTCTAACCCTGTTATGATAAAAACCTAAGTATTAATCAATCAATCAATCAATATATATATATATATATATATATATATATATATATATATATATATATATATATTCTTCTAATATCTTAATATTATAATTAATGTACGAGCAATTTCCCTATAACAAATTCTTTCATTGGTCCGTAATATCTTTCTCCTTGGAATAGCTCTACGATAACAGCAACTACAAGTCACACTCTGAGAAATAATACTTTGATATTTCCCCGCCTATATGCTAAAAGCATCTGATATGTTTACAATCGAGGTTTGAGAGACACGTCGTCTTAGCCGACCCATCTAATAGATGCATGTCAGCAAACCTCAGTGAAACGTGAGGCTATAAGAGGAAAAAAAGATAATATCAATTCTCTTGCACGCATTATTAGCCCCAACAGGGCGAACGGCTATGAACATCAGAAATTCTCACCACTTACCTGAGGTTTTCACATATAATCTGGCTTCAAGTAACCAATTTGAATTTCAAGTGTGGAATTTGAGGGTGAGAGTCTACATGAGTAAAGGGCTCTCATATCTAAGTGGGCTGTTGAAGTGGTTGGATTGAAGTCCTCGAAATATATACGCGTATAAATTGATATTTATGATGGAGAATAGCAAACGAATTTCGCTTTATTTATCTGTGTGATATGCATGCACTTATCTCGATATATATATATATATATTCACTACATAGGAGATGCTGACAATTTCTCGGCACGATCATTCTTAGAGATTCTGATATCTTGTTATTTTAACAAATATTTTAATTTATGTTGGGTCAAGTACATTGAAGCATTGATAACATATATATATATATATATATATATATATATATAAATATATATATATATATATATAGAGAGAGAGAGAGAGAGAAAGAGAACGATTTGTATGTGTGAGTATATATATATATATATATATATAAAATAAAACAACATTTTGATGTTCAAATTCGTTGAATAGCCATTTCTACGAGAAAATTCTAGTGTCTCCGGCAACAAATATTTATTCATCACCTGGTGAATAAATATTCTGGCAGAAGAAATACCATTAGAATCTTTCCGTAATCTAAAAAACAACGAAAGAAAAATGATAAAGAAAACAGCATTTTCGGATGCGTCTCCACACTCAACAAAACAACCCAGAATTATTTTAAAAGTTGTATAGAATCTTAAAAACTAAAATAATTAAAAGCATCCACCAACCCCAAAATTTTAAATAAAAAATATGTAAAACACATGAAAATTTGTGTAACACACAACAGAGCAGAGACACAAATTTTAACAAAAACGATGTTGGGTATGCAACATAATAATAGAAGGAAACTACTTCAAGTTAGAAAACACATCTACATTCGAAATAAAAACAAATCTGAGCTGCAACTCTAAAAACGTAATTTATGTTCTAAAATGCGATGAATGCGCAAATATATACGTGGGGCGACAGAAAGCCTGAATAAAAGAGTATAGCCCTGCACAGAAGTAATATTTAAGTAGCGAATAACTGAAAAGTATACCTTTCACAACATTTGCACAATTGCAGTGGAGATAATATAGGTGTAATACCTATCTACCAAAATTAAATGCAGGTTATGACAAACCCATAATGCAATATAAAAAATACAAGCGTTCCCGCAACAAAACAACACGGAAATCCTAGGACACATAAACAGATACACTAAATAGCGCCAAAAAATAACAAAAAAAAAACATGAACAATTCCAAAAAAAATATTATTTTAAAAACAACACTAAGAAATACGTGACCCGTAGAATTGAATAAAATTTAATGAAAGCAATTTTGAAGTATATAGACGAATTCAAATTTCAGAGGCCAGTGTAAAAAAAATTGTTGTCAACAAAAGGTGAATGATTCCCAAAACAGAAGACATTTAACGAGCGTGTGTGGAAAAAGTCAACAAACAAACACGCACGCATATGACTTTCTGACCTGTTTACTGACCACTCATCTATATATACACGGTATTTTATTCTGTCAGAATAACATGTGTAAAGTCACAATATCATTCGTCTGAAGATAGTCAACGTAGGACTCGAAATACGTCAAGCGACACAAATACCATTATGGAGACTTAATATATTATACAAAAAAACAAGCATCAATAAGAATAATATTAAATCTACTTTTAAACAAAATGTTTACTGTTTTTTGCACTTTTCATTTTATATATATATAAGCATGCAGTGTGGGTATAGAAGAATCCAAAGGAGTATCCTGTACCTACATTGGTAGAATAACTTTCTAAGAGAGCTCTAAATATTTATGCATATAAATACATACAGAGCAAATAAAAGAGAATTTAAGGCAGACACGTTATTTCATGGTGAATCCGAGGTATGGGCTTATTTCAGGCGAACCATCATCAGCTTTCGTCTTTATTTGACAAAGGATTTTACACAAATTCGTGTAAAATAACTACAGTTTTGGATCAGAACCTAAACATCAATTTTCGAAAATTATTCTCTGTTTAAGTGTTGTTCACTAGTTTCAATTGATTCATAAGATCGTTTTAAGTATATTTTTTTCAGAAATATTTACGTATTCCAAGTGTTTTGCGAGGTATTTCTGAAAATTGCAATGGAACCAGTAATAAAGTTGATTTCTTCCCACCCGCTACAATATTTTAGATCTCTAGTATTCTATGCACCTTTACCCTAGTTAACTGGAGCTACGATAGCGGTGAGATAATGTTTGGTTTTTGTGATCTGGTGTTAGGAACGGAAATGAATGATCTATATGACTTTCAATCCAGCATAGACTTTTATGGATTTTATTCTGAGTCACCCTCTCTTTGGGTAATATATAATGTTTCTGAATGATGAAATCACACTGTTTTGTGTACTTGTGCGCAAATCAATTTTCCTAACAATTCCTTTCGACTTTTTCCCTTTCTGATCAAATTTACAGGATTCACTTATATTATTTATGTTTTCATCATATCTTCCCAACGGGGACATTTATTATTCTGCTAGGTCTTGTCTATCACGACCTCTTTTACTATCAATCGAAATTACTTTTCCCACTGTCTTCAGATCTCCTCTGCTAAGCTGTGTCTAGTTCATTTTGTCTCATGGAATGTATTTGGAGATGTTTTTCTTCTTTTTAGCAAATACTTTTCAGATTTCTTTCGCAGCTTTTGTCATTGTACTAGCTTTCCGTTTTGGTTAAACAAAAAAAAACATTATACTGTCTGTTGTAAACCTTAGTAGCGTTGTAGGAGGGAAGTATGTTTACGAGTCGACTCAGCGTAACTTGGTTCATGAAATAAAACCGGAAATAAAGTAAGATAAAGTTTTGTTTATTTTCGTAAAAAAAAAAAAAAAAGAATCATTTTTTTTGTACAAAAATGTAGTTGTCCGTAAAGCTGTAAAAAGGAAGAAACAAAGGAACTGGCAATGTGAGAGGGAAAAGAAGGACGATGTGTTGCGAGCGAGATGAGAGAAAGAGAAGGTTCAAGAATGTTCACTGATACGTGATACTACCTGTTGTGTAACTGCTGAATTCACTCTGTGAGTGTGCTCCAAGCTGTCCGTGCCCATTGGTGTGAGCTGGTTGCTCTTCCCTCTGGCGTTGAAAGTTTCTGCTTTCCTTATATCTTGACGCTGAAGCTCTGGGAGATCAAAAAGTGTGTTTCTTATGTCGAGCTCTGATTGGTCAAAAATTCCTATTTTTGACCACGTGGTGTGCTTTCCACTACGTCCGAGCTTTTGGGTGCGCCGTCCTTGTTTTTGACCCCAAAGTGTATGGTAAGGGGTGAATGCCCGCGCAATTGTATTTTTTGAGATACACGTGGTGTGAATAAATTTTATTGTTTGTGTGTGTGTGTTGAGTTTGAAAATTAAAATAAGAAACAGCACAAACTTTATACAACATGAATGCTAACGTAACTCTTATTTGCCTCTTTAAATTTAATTTTAGTTTATCAATATATATATATATATATATATATATATATATATATATATATAGTTTAATTATAGATCTCTTCTGCTGAAATTAAAGCACCAACAAATCTCATGTAAATTTGAGGCAAGGTGAAGTAATGCTAGAATATTTGCTATTCCAGTTCATGGGGGATGACGCAAAGTTGATTAAGTGGGGGAATTATATTTAAGTACAGGCAAAAATAGTATCTTAGTAATAAACATAATTTTGGAGTAATATAAAATAATGCTTTTTTCTTTTTATTTATATAATGTCAATCCATGAGCCTGCATTTACGTCCTGTAACTGGGCAGTGACATAGCAAAGATAGCATTCCCATGCCTGGAAGTATGTACTTCCACTATTCGCTAAAAAAAAAAACATCGTATGATGAAAAAAGGTTCCAAACTTGTTAAAAAAAAACTTAGTGTCGTCATTATGTTTATCTTATTATCAACGAAAAAAAAATCAAAGTATTTTTGCTTATTTTCAATGTTTTAAATCCTTTCTAACAAGGTTCAAATCTGATTAGGTTTTGTATGTTCATTTTTTCTGTCAGCAGCTGGACCAAAGATTATTAAGAAAATTTTAGCGCCTGTTTTGACGATAAAAATTTTTATAATTGTCGGATTTTAATGAAATTCTAATGACTTATTCACGAATGAATGAAATTATTTTTCTTATTATTTTTCAACTTTTACTCCCACTTACTTAATTTTATGAAATTTAGAGAAATTAAAATATCATCATTTCCTTTTTGTCAAAGAGAAAAACATTTAACAAAAACTGCAATGAATCGTAAAATGCAAAACAAAAATTAAAAAAACACGCACCCAACTACGGCAAGATTTAATTTAAAAGATATTAATTACTTTTATAAATAATATATGTGAAAGAAAATAAAAAAATGTTAAGAATAATATATTTTTACAAGGAACATCAACGACCTCCCAGATGAGATCAGGTCCCAAGTAGGCATCTACGCAGATGACACTACAATATACTCCCGCTCCAGTAAGAAACCTGTCGTGGCGGACAGACATAATCTCGCTGCTGACCTTGAGCGGGATCTACACTCTGTGGTGAACTGGGGCAAGAAGTGGCTTGTCAACTTTAATTCCTCTAAGACCAAGCTGTTGTCTGTCAACCATTACAGGCAACCTCTTCTGCCTCCCATAAGCATGGACCAGATGATTCTCCCGGAGAGTAATACACTACGCCTCCTCGGACTTACCCTGTCCTCAGACCTCAAATGGAAGCACTATATTGAATCCATAGCAAAATCTACTGCTAAGAAGATTGGGTCACTATGTCGATCCAGGATGTTTTTTCCACCTGAATCCATCCTGCATATATACAAGTCAACCATCCGTCCGTGCATGGAGTACTGCTGCCATTTATGGTCAGGTGCCCCTGCCGTTCTCCTCAGTGTTCTTGACAAGCTCCAAAGGAGAGTCTGTAATGTGATAGGTACTGATCTGGCGACTCGTCTGCAGCCACTTTCCCATCGTCGAAATGTGGCCTCCCTCTGTCTCTTCTATAAATACTTTCATGGCTTCTGCTCGGATGAGCTTAAGTCACTGATGCCTCCTCAACAGGTGTTTACCCGTTCAACCAGACTGGCAACTGGGTCCCACCCATTCACAGTCAGGTTAGCCAAACGCAGACGACAATTCTACTCCTGCAGCTTCCTCTCTCGCACTTCCCGCCTGTGGAACTCACTCCCGTATTCTTGCTTTCCTGACGGCTACGACCTCCAGAAATTTAAAAGCAAAGTTAATACTCACCTACTAACCACTGGCCTCTAGCTCTCTCTCCCCTCCCCTGTATAAGCTTCCCTTTCTCTCCGCCCATGTACCTGTCATTGCACCTGCTTTCTCAGTTTTCTATTGTTCCTTTCTAACTAGCTTGTACTCCTCACTCTTTTCTAATTAATCTTTCTACACTTATGTAACCCCCTGCACATCAGTGGCGTTTCTGCCTTGCTCGGGGTGAAATGATTAAAAAAAAAAAAAAAAAAAAAAAAATTACTCCATTTGTCAAAAATTTTACATAGAAAAATTTATAAAGTTTCAAATCTTTTAAAATTCTGTGTTAACTTTAGACTTTTATATTATAGGATGTGAAAGCATATTTACTAATAATAAATGGTAAAGTTTAATACCAGTCTTCAAATACCAAATTGCTAAAAGAGTTTTGAAATTATTCTTAAAGCATATAAACGCGTCAATTTTTGATAGTATGGGCGACCATACACGGCATTTTCAGAAAATAAGAGAGATATCTATTGTAAAATCAAAACAACATCCTTATATTTAACTTACGGAGAATATTTTCCAAAATTACAGTAATTACCGAGTTCTTAAGTACTGAATACGTATTTATATTTTTTTACTGAACCATCTTTGTCGTTTACATTAGACCCCCATCCCGCCACAAGGAGTTGATTATTGGCTAGCTGAATGTCTAGTCTTTATTCGATATTACTTTTGTACATCTGCTGTATGTAACTTTTCTTGAATGTAATAGCATGCGCAGACAATTCATATATTAAACCAAATTTCTAGTGTATTATGTGCGTCGTGCTACAGTGGATACCGATTCAGAACGAGAAACCGGCGTGCCGAGTTCGAATATCATTTGAATTCCTTGCATTTACTTACGAGCAAATACCCTTGGTAAAAGGATTAATCCTTCTCTTCTCCCAAGTTATGGGTTAAATAATGAAAGCTTGGGTTCTATAACTTTGGCTGGCAACTAGGTCTACGGCAGAACTAATGGCAACCTACTGCGAGATAATCTTCTGCCCAGTCAGTCATATCTCTTTCGAGGCATGATCGCCCGTAGCGTGTATCATGTATGGCACTTAACTGATTGATATTAGTAAATACAGAGAAAAGTGTTGAGCCTATCAGAGAAAACATTGAACTAGTATTTTCTTTTTAATCTCTAAAGAACTGTCTGAACAGTATATGTTTTCTAGAAAAGCCTCATTTTATTTTATATTGCATAAAGGTCTTCTTGAGTGACCATCGGTTTCGCAATTTAGAATGAGCGCCAGAGAAAGCCCGCTTATATATATGCATGAGTTGGATATATGGATTGAAATCTGACAAAATGATTACAATATGTAAGGAATAGGTAGGAAAGAAGTGTCTTTAATCTTACAAGCTTCTTCAGAATTTTTTTTTAAAAACGAATGATTTTAAAACATTAAAGAAATTAAATAATTCGTTTAAAAAAAATCTTTGATGACGCTTGTTAAAATGAAACGTGTTGGATTAAAGATATTTTTCCTACATATTCTTTACTTATACTATTCACATATATATATATTGACGCATTTGTGTATTTGTGTGAGAATTTAATAGAATGTCGCGAAAAAAGAAAACATTTTATAAACATAATTTAGTTTTTTTTTCTATATAATGTTTAAGCGATTGCAGACACTGTAATATGTAAGAAAAATTACATTAATATGTAAGAGAAGTAAAACCAAAACTCAAAAAGTAAAATATTCAATGTCTACCAGCTTAAAAGGGACTAATAAAACAGAAATATAATGTTTAAGCGATTGCAGAAACTGTAATATGTAAGAAAACTTTCATTAATATTTAAGAGAAGTAAAACCCAAACTCAAAAAGTAAAATATTCAATGTCTACCAGCTTAAAAGGGACTAATAAAACAGAAAATTATTTACATTTACAGCAATGCCTTGATTTACAAGTTTAATTAGTTTAAAAACCGAGCTCGTCACACAATATCTCATTTCATCTTTCCCTATTTAAATAAATGTGAATATTTCTGAACCGTTTAATGCAGAATAACAGAAAACAGCCACAACGCAACAGAGATCCTTCCAGCGCAAGGTGAAACTAAAACGGCCAGGGGAAATATTCTTGAATCTTGGTGGTCATTGCGCCAAATATCGGATGCTTATGTTAAACGCGTTTGTATCTCAAAATTTCGCTCAAATCTTGGTACATTCGTATTTTAAGTCATTATATATTTAACAATAAATTAAAATATGTCGGTTGTTAATCCATTTTGTAAATCTCCGGAACTTTTCATATTGTTTGTTTATATTTGTTTATTTTAAGATACGCATTCAGAAAAATGATGAATCCTGCGTGCGGTTGGGAGTTTGTGTTTATAAGACTTATTTCGGCTTCGTTTAGACTGTGAAATCATTCATAATCGAGTGGTCTTTGACGCGTCAGATTGATCGAGGGTTTCTCTTGTGTTATTAGCTGTAACATGTTCGAATCCTGCCGAATGGCATAAATTCCTAACAAAATGTATAATATATCTGAGCGGTCCTGCTCAATTCTCAGCTTTCTCTGACTCTCTTTCCTTTTATCCGACCTGTGAGTATCAGATTCTTCAAACCTCCTTTCTCATTCCGTGTCCCAGAAACTTCAACTCTCTCTTCCTGATGCTAATTATTATTATTTTTTAATCATATCACCCCTAGCAAGGCGGTAACGCCACTGATGTGCCGGGGGCTAAGTAAGAGTGAAAACATTAGAAGAAAGCCGGAAACTATATCCTAAACAGGGAACAAGGGATGAGCCTCGACACCCGTTCAATAGACGTGGGTGGAGTGTGAACCGGGCGATAGTTTAGTCTATCTACTCCAATTGAAGAAGTAAGAGAAGAGATAAAAAGATAACGGTGGTGAGTTAACTAAGTTTTAACTTAGTTAAAGTCTGGTCAAAGAAATTTCTTTGAAAAAAGATAAAGAACACTCGTTCAAATAACCATAATTTTCTTTTTCGTTTGGATTCTCTCCAGCACATTATCATCGCTCACATGTTCGGTCTTGGTATTCTCAGCATAGAACCACATTTCTGCTGCTTCGAGTCTCTCCGTAAATTCCGGCATACAAGAGTAGAAAAACATTTTCAAAACTAAGGTTGCGTTATATAGCGGGTATAAAAAAATGCTTTTTTTTTTTTTAATCATATCACCCCAAGCAAGGCGGTAATGCCACTGAAGCGCAGGGGGCTACATAAGAATGAAAAGATTGGAAAAGAGAAAGCCGGGAACCACATCCTAAACAGGGAACAAGGGATGAGCCTCTACACCTGTTCAATAGACGTGGGTGGAGTGTGAATCGAGCGATAGTTTAGTCTATCTATTCCAATTGAAAAGAATAAAAGAGAAAAGAAAAGTGAAAAGATTGGAAAAGAGAAAGCGGGAACCACATCCTAAACAGGGAACAAGGGATGAGCCTCTACACCTGTTCAATAGACGTGGGTGGAGTGTGAATCGAGCGATAGTTTAGTCTATCTATTCCAATTGAAAAGAATAAAAGAGAAAAGAAAAGTGAAAAGATTGGAAAAGAGAAAGCCGGGAACCACATCCTAAACAGGGAACAAGGGATGAGCCTCTACACATGTTCAATAGACGTGGGTGGAGTGTGAATCGAGCGATAGTTTAGTCTATCTATTCCAATTGAAAAGAATAAAAGAGAAAAGAAAAGTGAAAAGATTGGAAAAGAGAAAGCCGGGAACCACATCCTAAACAGGGAACAAGGGATGAGCCTCTACACCTGTTCAATAGACGTGGGTGGAGTGTGAATCGAGCGATAGTTTAGTCTATCTACTCCAATTGCTGAGTTTTAAACAGGAGGGAAAGCATTCCTAACAAGTACTATGTACCACTTACCATGCCTCCAGCAAGCTACCATATATTTATTCCACTAATTTTGTTTTGTAACCCTATTTGGCATAAAATACACAAATTAATATAAAATAATAATAATAAAATTAAAATAAATCCAGTGTTTCATTAACGCTACAGCAGACGTCACGCCCGACAGCTGATACTCTAAGAATAAAAACGGCTGGAACCACAATATAAAGTTAGTGACGTCACTGGTTGTTTGTTTACATCACTAAAGTGGCAGAAAAATGATTCCGTGTTTTACAATAACACGATAAGTAAATTTGATAAAAGTTTATGTTGACTTTAATGTGATTATCGTTAGACCTGAATTTTTTTAAATGAACTACCTATATAATATAAAATATACAAGGTGGCTTCCCTGTGTCTCTTCTACAAATACTTTCACGGCTTCTGCTCCGATTAACTTAGCTCACGAAAACCCCTATATTTGAATTTACTCGAGCCACAAGATTAGGTCCCACTCGAGCCACAACTAGGTCCCACCTTTTTACTGTGAAACCAATCAAATGTGAACACAAATCAGTTTCTTTTCTCGCACTTCCCTCTTGTGAAATGCCCTTCCATTTACTTGCTTCTCCGACAGCTACAATCTCCAAGAATTAAATCTAAAGTCAGTAGTCATCTCCTATCACACTAACCTGCAGCCTCTCACTCATGTTCCTTTCTCTGTCCACTCTACTCAGTATTCTAATCCTTCTCTAAACCACTTCCTGACACCCCCTATAACCCGGCAATCTTTTTCATAACTTTCGTTCTATGTAACCCCCTGCAAAACAGTGGCAATAAAATGCCTTACTTGGGGCGATATCTAAACCTATTTATAAATGGAACTGTGTGTCTGTATGTATGTGTGTGTCCGTACCTATCGACTCCGAAACGGATGAACCAATTTTTTTGAAAATTTACACAGTTGTGATATAAGTGTTTGCGAGTGTTTTTAGCTAGGTTTTGTGTCGAGGTACCCCCGATAAATATCGAAAATCGATAATCGAAAAAATCGGGTTATAAAAGAATTTTAATCAAATTTGATACACTCATAGACATAGACATAAGAAACGAGATTCAGAAGTTTCAAGGTTGCAGTTCTTACAATAGTGCAGAAAATCGATAAGATATATATATATATATATATATATATATATATATATATATATATATGGCAAGACGTTTGTGTGTGTGTCTGTTTATCTGCAGTGATTATACAGTCTGTATTTTTTTCAGCCCTTTTATTTTAGTTTTTGCTTCGGGTTTGGCTCTAAGTAAGTATAATTGTAGTTCTTAGTCTCATCCATGATACCATTTACTCAGAGGATTTATTTAGCCTTCAAAATTCAGTTTACGACGAAAAAGACTTTTTCGATATTGATACCAGGAAATCAAAATTTGACTTACATCCATTCCTTTTTCTTTCAGTCTACGGTTTCGTTCTATCTGGAAACAACTATTGCTTTTTAGTCTTTCTTTAGTGTCTCTATGCACTGATAATTTATGTGAGTTTATATTGATTTGGCACATGTTATCGTATACTATAAACTAACTTCATTCAATGGTAGTTTTGGACCACTGATAGCGTACCTTGTTTGAGAGTCGACCTACCTGATAGGTATTGGCCTGAATCATAATTTTTCGTTTTAAAATTGATCACCTATGTCTTGAAGGAGTACAGCACATAAAACCAATATTCGTAGTTTAATAATAGACAATAACTTTTACCGTGTTTTATTTTTATAACTAATGCAAGTTTTACGTTAATCATTAATGGGTTAACTTTATATGAAGTTCAATCAGAAAGTATCGGGACTGTTGCTATGATAATGTTTTCAAGCGCGCAGGGCGAATTTTGAGTTCAAAATGTTGAGGTCAGCTTGAAGGCCACGGTTTACCTCAACAAAAATAATAATAATAATAATAATAATAATAATAATAATAATAATAATAATAATAATGAATCTATGAGACAAATGGCATTGATTCTGGCTGCAAATTTTGTAGCTGAACATGATTCTCAATGGAATAATGGAATTACGGCTGCGGAATAATTGTCTTTGGTGCATGAAAAAGCGTTTTCAATCTATGTTGAATGACGAAATCTTTTTTCAGGCTTCAGTTTTCGGCAGCTGAATTTTGTGAGGTAACACATCACTCAATAAGTCATGGACCTGACATATAGATAGCACCACTAATAAAAGATCAATATGATTTTTATAAAGTACTCGCGTTCAAATGGCACTAGTCCAAATTTCTGCTCATCAGATTATTAGTTTACAGTTATTTAAGTGAAGCTACTGTTGCAAATTTTCAAAATAATGGTAAAATCTGAATATAACATATCATGGAAAAAATTCTGTTCTATTAAAGCAATAACTTGATAAATGTTATTAGGACTCTGTTCCGTCGAATAAAACGGTTAAGAGATAGGAAGCTGAATTTAAATGCGGTCGTACAGACACAAATAATGATGAACACGCAGTTCGCCTCAAATCGGCAGTTGTCTCGGAAAACACCAAACAACTCCACAAACTCGTTTTACCCGATCGTAAATTGAAGTTGCATGAGAGAGCAGAGAAGTCGAACATTTTTTTTTTTTTTTAATCATATCACCCCGAGCAAGGCAGTAACGCCACTGATGCGCAGGGGGCTACGTAAGGGTAATAAGAATGGAAAAGAGAAAGCCGGAAACCACATCCTAAACAGGAAACAAGGGATGAGCCTCTTCACCTGTTCAATAGATGTGGGTGGAGTGTGAACCGGGCGATAGTTTAGTCTATCTACTCCAATTGAAAAAAAAAAAAAAAAAAAAAAAATAAAATAAAATAAAATAAAATAAAATAAAGGAAAAGAGTGAAAAGATTGGAAAAGAGAAAACCGGAAACCGCATCCTAAACAGGAAACAAGGGATGAGCCTCTTCACCTGTTCAATAGATGTGGGTGGAGTGTGAACCGGGCGATAGTTTAGTCTATCTACTCCAATTGAAAAAAAAAATAAAATAAAATAATAAAGGAAAAGAGTGAAAAGATTGGAAAAGAGAAAACCGGAAACCGCATCCTAAACAGGAAACAAGGGATGAGCCTCTTCACCTGTTCAATAGATGTGGGTGGAGTGTGAACCGGGCGATAGTTTAGTCTATCTACTCCAATTGAAAAAAAAATAAAATAAAATAATAAAGGAAAAGAGTGAAAAGATTGGAAAAGAGAAAACCAGAAACCGCATCCTAAACAGGAAACAAGGGATGAGCCTCTTCACCTGTTCAATAGATGTGGGTGGAGTGTGAACCGGGCGATAGTTTAGTCTATCTACTCCAATTGAAAAAAAAAAAATAAAATAATAAAGGAAAAGAGTGAAAAGATTGGAAAAGAGAAAACCGCATCCCAAACAGGAAACAAGGGATGAGCCTCTTCACCTGTTCAACAGACGTGGGCGGAGCGCGAACCGGGCGACAGTTCAATCTATCTACTCCAATTAGTTTAATCTATCTACTCGGGAACCCCTTCCTAAGCTAGAAACAAGGCGATCAACTCCACTCCCGTCCAAAAGAAGGGGGTGGAGCGTGAGACCTGGCGATAGAAGGTACTATCTACTCCAATTAAAAAAAAAGAATAAATGTAACTGAAGTTAATTAAGTTTTAACTTAGTATAAGTCAAACCTAAATTTCATAATTAAGAACAATTTACACAAAAATTAGGCAGAAAAGATAAGAACCGAAAAAGAATAAAATAAAAAATACAAATAAAAATAAGTAAATAAATAATTCAAAAAATAATAAAAAATAAGATCACACTGGCTAAACTCACCAAGTTGCAGGCTTGCTGACAGAAAAAAGTTAAGAAAATTTCAAAAATTATCTTCATTCTGTTTCTTCTATACAGTTCTGGAGAGTTCTGGAGAGATTAAGTTACCTTAAGCAAGCAGTAACAGACAGTAGTGTGATGGAGGGGGGGAATCTCCTCCAAGCCATGTGTCCAGTTAGCAAGGGAATGACAGAGAACAATAAAATAAAAAAACATGGCCGGTCTTAGAATTCCTACATCAGAAAGCAGTTTATTCACCATTTTGCATAAACATTTATCGATTAGAAAGCTGTGTTTAAAGTGCGTTTGCTCCCAATCGATCAAAAGCAACAACGCGTCTACGATTCAGAGCGTTGTTTACAACTTTTTCAATGCAACAAGAGGTTTTGCGTAAATATGTAATAATACATGAAACCTGCATCCACTATTTCACTTCGGAATCAAACTGGCCGTCGATTGAGTGGAGAGCAGCAGGTGAAAACCGTCGAAAGCGACCAAAGACACAAACAAACGCAGGCAAGTTTGGGCCTCCGAATTTTGGGAATCGCATGGTATTTTGTTCATCGATAACGTTGAGAAAGGAAGAACTATCAACAGCAAAATTTACATAGAATTATTGGTGCGTTCGTATGAATAAATAAAGAAAAAACGGCCACAAATATAAAAAAAGAGATCTTTCAACAAGACAACGTGTCATAAGTTAATCGCAACAATGGAAAAACTATTGAATAGCACTTGAATTGCTTCCACATCCACTCTATTCTCCAGATCTTGCGCCCAACGACTACTGGGTGTTTGTAGTGCTTAGACGTGTGCTCCAGGGAAAGAGATTTGGCTCTAATGAAGAAGTGATATCGGAAACTGGAGCGTATTTTACGACCAAAGACAAGTCATTCTCAAAAAAGTCATCGAATTGTTAGAGATGCGTTGGAATCAGTGTATCACCGTAGAAGGAGACTATGCTGATGAATAAAGTCGAATTTTGCATAATAGTTGCTGTTTTATTAGTTAGACCCGGGATTTATTGAATGATATGTAAATATACAGACATAGATATGCTGATCATAGAAGACCTAAGAATCTTGAACTTAAAGATAATTAAACGAATGATAATGAACATGAATTTTCATCTTATGAATTGGTTGGTTAATTTTCTGTAGATATATATCAATGTGTATGTTTTACTTAATTCAAAAACGTAAAATGTACACTTTTTCTTTTATTTCTGGAGATAATAATGTTTTAGTTATACTTAGATATATTAACATATATCTACGGGTGGATTCATTTCTTTACCCAAGAGTACTTATGCGTAAGTGAATATTCACGGCTAAACATTTCCGAGGGATAATTCACTAACCGAGTATCGAAGCTTACAGCGCCTGGTATTCCCAAGCGTTCACTCATCTTGGTACGGTGCGTGCTTAACCATGCTTAATTTCGTTAATCGTACGGGGCCGGTGTTTCAAAATAATAGCGCAATAAGCACCTACATACCACCAGTAAAGTTACTAGACAATTCTTCTTCTGTGTGCCGTGTCTCTTCAGGACGTAAGCGATGATGGCCTTCCACATCTTCCTATCCATAATAAATCTTTAAACGCTTTCTCCTGTTACTCCTTCCAAACCCCGTACTACCATTCATTCGCTCAAGCCTATGAACTATGTTACGGGTTGCTTTCTCCTGTCTCCTTCCCTCTATCTGACCTGTGAGTATCAGATTTTCCAAGCTATCCTTCTTCATTACATGTCCTAGAAACTTCAGCTGTCTTTACTTGATATTAAGTATTAGTTTGCTGTTTGTTTCCAACCATTCCAGGACTTCCTGTTAGCTGTACAGTCGATGGTATACTCAGCACTCTTTTGTACGACCACATTTCGTTTGCTTCAAGTCTTTCCTTTATTTTGGGGAAGAATTTCCAGCATTCACTGCCATATTGAAGAAAAGACATCGCATATCTACCCACAAAATGTGTGAGTCCTCATATGAGTAATAAGAGACAAGTTTGTAGTAGATTCTTAAAGGTGTAGTAAATGAAAATGTTATTGTCGGAACAGAACATTTGGCACTTTACAATAAACGAATCTATATAACGGCTGATGCATCTAAGAAAAACCTTTGAACTGCGCAATTTCATAAAACCACCAATAGACGACAGGTATAGAAACAGTTGACATAAAATAGAATTCGTGAAGAAGGAAAAGAAAGAACGCTATGTGCTTCATAAGAGCAGGATTTAAACATTTGTGCAAATTGAAACAATCTTTTTAGTTTACTTCCTGCCACCATAAATGTTTTTCTTGACTCTAGACGGAGGGCTTGGCTGGGCTGTTGAGCTACACCTACCAGAAATAGCTGATTATGGGTCGCCAGCTTTGAGATAGATTTAGTTGTCAGAGGTTATTTGAGACGCACATCGCATTTGAAAGAACATTCTTTTTTTGACAGAGAGAATTTTTGCCCACTATCACTCCTGGCTATAACAACAATTAAAGCACATATAATGTACGTATATAAACATTACATACTTTACGTGTTTCAGAAGCTTTCAAATGTTATCCTGTGTTTCTAATATATAAAACGTTAGTCTATATTCGTTAAGCAGGATTTAAACCTCTGTGCAAATTGAAACAACCTTTTTAGTTTCTTTTCTGTCATTATACGGTTAGTCTTAGATCCATTGAAGTTACAAGGTTTAACCGATTTCTATTTTTCCCTAAGATCAGTATATTTACAGTAGTGTGAACTAATATGAATCTGTTTTCGGGGTTTATGATGAAATTTGTTCGGCCTTGAAAAACATTGCGTCATCCGTGATTGCATCAGATTTTAATCAGGCCGATTCATTATTGTCTCGTCTGTCGATTTGTTCTTCTCCGCCCATTTCTAAGGTAAGCTGTGACGCTGCACGAACACAATGACAAGACATACAGAGAAATTCCAGATATTTTGGTGTCAGCCTTGCAACTGTCAGTCCTGTCAAGAAGGTGAAGGAAAAACTCGATCCTTCAGTTTAAAATCTTAAGGAAAGTGCCGTTGGAAGTGAAAGAAAAAAAAAAACGCCAAAAGACGACGTATACGTGATCAGGGAAAATGTGAAAGAGCTTATTCGTTTTGTTTCTATTAATTTTAACAAGGATGTAAGAGGAGATATAGTAATTACTCTATTAATGGAATAGTTTTCTGCTTGTGTAGGCTGTATAGAGAAACGGTGAATGTTTCAAACAAATTGTTGATTATAGCTCTCTGCTGTTACAAAAAGAGAATAAAACAAAGCCATAATAAAAAATTCATCAGAATACATTAGTAACTACTCTGGAAGCATGACATTGAATTCACATTGATCTGCTATGTCTGTTCACTACCGTCTATAGATGAGAATTATCAAATAAAGCTCAGTATTTATCTGAGCCTCTCTAAAAAAGCAGAATTTGGTACAAGGCCGATTTTTACGAGGGGCATTCCGAGTGCGTACTTTCGACCAGAATTCTCCCATTAAGATCCGCGTACTCGGGGTAGTACTCTCGTTTATTTACACAGGATGAAACGATGCTGAAGGGCAGAGTATGGCATTTTTTCCCTCATCAAGTGCTGCTAAAATTTTAACTGTCTTTTCTGATTTTAAGAGTAAGTTTACTTTTAGTTTCCATCTCCTTTAAAAAATACCTCGCGGCTCACATATTCAGCCCTTTATATTATCGGCATCATTTTATATAAATACATTTCTCTTAAGCGTGTTCATTCAACTGGCATAAAGGAGAACTAATATCACAACCTAGTCCGTTAGTATTTTATTTGTTTCCAAAATAATAATGTTGTTTCATAATACTTTATAAGTATCACTGTTTGAATTATTAAACATATTTGTTGTAATCTCCAGTTATTTCTAGTAACACAAGCTGCCTAATTAATTCTTGTAATGCCTAATTATCACCAGGATTAATTATGTTGGCTTCAAGTTTGCAACAACACTAGTAGGCATTCGTTTATCTAAGGAGATAAAAGTAGCTTTGTTTGGTGAAAATTCAGTATTTCAATGGTGAATCAGGAGTGACACCTTCAAAGCGCATGCCAGGGCGATATTATATGGAAGCCGTGCGTTGCCAAAACATTTCCCTTCTTCTCGGCCTTTGGAATGCAGGGCATTATATTTGAAGACGGCTTGGCTAAAGGAGGTGCTGGGAAGATGTCAGCCAACAACTTTCGAAACTCAACTCTGAGTTTTCCATCTGGATTTAAAAGCAAATAGAGTTGACTTAAAATAGAATTCGTGAAGAAGGCAAAGAAAGAACGCATAAGAGCAGGATTTAAACATTTGTGCAAATTGAAAAACATCTTTTTAGTTTCCTTTCTGTCACCAGAAATGTTTTTCTTGACTCTAGATGGAGGGCTTGGCTGGGCTGTTGAGCTACATCTACCAGAAATATCTGATTATGGGTCACCAGCTTTGAGATGGATTGAGTTGTCAGATGTTATTTGAGACGCACATCGCATTTGACAGAACATTTTTTTTGACAGAGAGAATATTTACCCACTATCAATCCTGGCTATAACAACAATTGAAGCATATATAATGTATGTATATAAACATTTCTTATTTTCCGTATTTTAGAAGCTTTAAAATGTTATCGTGTGATTTTAATATATAAAACGTAAATCTATATTCGTTAGATAAGGTAAATTGGTTATTTAAAATATTTTCAGTGTTTGTATTTTTACAATATTTAATGTCATATTCACAACGTTTCAGCTGTGGAACGCTGTAGCATTCTTCAGGTGATCTTTGCTGGAATATTTAATGCAATCCAATGTTTATTACAAGGAAGTAGATTATTATAATTTCACGTACGATGCATGTGAATACCTCAGAATAATTTAATTCCCATGTTTTTGTTTTCATGAATTGAACTCGCAAATCTTCCTGTCAAGTCCCTTTTAAGATCACTCATGTGTTACTTTGAAAATTAAATAATTATTAACTTAATGAAATAAGCATTCTTATAGTAATTAAATTGAAGTCACACAGTTTTTTTTTTACCTAAAATACTTCAATCGACTTCTGAATGTAGAGGGTTTTTCTTCACCATAGTCTCATATAGGGTTACCTGACATTATTAGAAGTGTAAGGGTAGTAGCGACTCCAGATTATATTCTGTTTTAAGGAAAGTCTTGACTCTTAGGAGTTTGTCAGATATGACAATCATCACACGGTTGAAACACCTAAGAGTCGGAGGTGATCTAATTTTAGTTTCAAAAATAAAAGTTATCAAATTTGGTGTGGTCCCCAGATGTTCAAACAATGTGCATCACTTTTTATGTGTTGGGATAATAAGGAACCTTTATGACCAGATTTCTACAAGCTTCCTTTTGAATTTCTAGGATAACAACGGTTACCGCACACTCACAATCTGAGATCACCTCTTTGGTATATAGTCCCTGAAATGCGGGTAATGCTAACAGCATCCCCAATTGCAAATTTACGCCTTGTTTTTTATCAAAATCTATCATCACATCGTAAATATTTGACAGCGATATATAGTGGCTGTCATGTTTCTTTTGTGTATCCTATATATATAGATATACCTATCTATCTATCTATCTATCTATCTATCTATCTATCTATCTATCTATCTATCTATCTATCTATGCATGCTAGCCTCTTACTGAATAATAATAATAGTAATAATAGTAATAGTAATAATAGTAATAGTAATAGTAATAGTAATAATAGTAATAGTAATAATAGTAATAGTAATAATAGTAATAGTAATAGTAAGTTCTTAGAAAGAATACGTATATATTTATTTTTAATTATTTATTCATTTTATTTATTTATTCATTTATTTTTCGATAACCTTATTTTCGACGAGTTTAATGAAAGAATAACAGAATATACAGTGGGCGAACAAATTATTATTTTTAAATTTCACGGCAGAAATAAACATATGTCAACTTTTTCTTTTCCATTATTTTTTTCTTAATAATTATTTTTGTTACAAGGACTAGTGATGGTAGCAACAATTTTTTTTAAACAAAATACTATCTAGTGTAGTGATGTTTTGTTTCGTTGAGCGCCTGTTACGTCCAAGTTTTTTTGTTTTTATTTTAACCTGCGATTCTCTTTGAATTTTTTTCTATTTATTTTATTTCATAATCGTGTCGCCCCAAGCAAGGCATTTTACTGCCACTGTTGTACAGGGGGCTACATAGGAGGAATGTTATTAGGAGTGAGAGGTTGCAGGGGGTGTCAGGAAGAGATTAGAAGAAAGAGAATACTGATGAGAGTGGGGGGACGAAGAAAAAAGCACGAGAGAGAGGATGTAAGTTAGTGAGACAAGAGATGACTATTGACTTTACATTTAAATTTTTGAAGATTGTAACGGTCGGGAAAGCAAGTATGCGGAAGAGAATTCCACGGGCAGGAAGTGCGAGAAAGGAAGCTGATGGAGTAGAATTTGCGTTTACAATTTATTAGTTTCACAGTAAAAGGGTGGGACCTAGTTGCTAATCTTGTGACTTAAGTTAATTCATATATAGGGGGTACCAGTAAGCTATGTTCATCGGAGCAGAAGTCGTGAAAGTCTTTGGTGAAGAGGCACAGGGAAGCCACACTGCGTCGGTGAAAAAGCGACTGTATTCTAGCTGTCAAGTCGGGATCGATCACATTACAGATTCTCCGTTGGATTCGGTCGAGAACACCTAAGTGGATAGCAAGAGCACCCAACCAGATATGGCAGCAATACTCAATGCACGGGCGGATGGTAGACTTGTATATGTGCAGGATAGTTTCGGACGGGAAAAACTACACAGAGAACTGACTTTCTTAGCAGCGGATTTTGTTAAGGATTCTATATAGTTATTCCCCTTGACTTCTGATGTGAGAGTTAATCCGAGGAGATGCAGTATTTTACTTTCAGGGAGAAAAGCATGATCCATGTTAATGGGCGGGAGGAACGATTGTCTGTGGTTGTTATTAGATAGCAGCTCACAACGGCATGGAGGTTTGCCTTTTCAGCCCCGGTAGATTTTTGATCGAGACGAGAGTAAACCGTAGTGTCTTCAGCTTATATGCCCACTTGGGATCTTATTATATCAGGGAGATCGTTAATATAGATCAGAAAAAAGTGTAGGACATAGAATAGAGCCTTGAGTGAGACCCGCATTAGTGTAATAGTATTGGGAGGCTTGTCTGTTCAATACTACCCTCATTGTACGGTTTGAAAGGAATAACTGGATTAGGTCAAACAATTGTACAGTTATACCATAGCCCTGCAGGTTGCATAGAACGCCAGCATGCCAGACTGTCAAACGCTTTGGAGATGTCAAGGGCTACAGTCCGGGCTACGCCGTTTTTGTTGAGGGCTTGGTGTATATACTCAGTGATGGTCGTGAGCATATCAGCAGTAGACCTGGTGAAGCGGAAGCCATACTCTTTGTCGGAGAAGAGTCTGTGGGCTGTGATATGTTGTACCACATCTGGGTTGATGATGGCTTCGAACACTTTGCCAAAGATCAGTAGGAGACTGATAGGGCAATACTTAGCGGAGGCAGAGAGTTCTCCAATATTTTTATATATAGGAACCACGGAAGAGGATTTCCAGCAGGAAGGAAAGACATTTTGTTTTACTATTCTAACATAAAGATTAATTTATCTTCGTATATTATTTAATTTATCTGTTTCTTCTTTAAATGATCTTAATAGAATCATTAACTAGTTTTCTTATTATCCATATTTCCCTTTGTCGATATTCCGAAAAAACATTTTCTTAAACTAATAAAATGTTTCCTTAAAAACAAAAAACAAAAACAGAACAAAACAACAGGAAAAATACGATGAAAAGAGTTTCATTATAATTTCTACGATATTCTTTCTTAGAAAGAATACATATGTATTTATATATTTACTTTTATTTATTTATTTTATTTTTTATTTAATTATTTTATTTTGATAAATCTATTTTCCACGACTTTAATGAAAAAAATAACTGAATATACAGTGGACAAACAAATTATTTTTCTTTAAAATCTCACAGTTGTAATAAACTTAAGCGTATGGCAACTTTTCTTTTCCATTAAGTTTGTTTTATTTTTTCTTTACAATTATTTTTGTTTCAAGGACTAGTGATGGTAGCAACAATTTTTGTTTAACAAAATATTCTAGTATAGTGATGTTTTGTCTCGCTGAGCGGCTGCTACGCCCAAGTTTTTTAATTGTTTTTTTTTTAAACCAGCGTCTTTCTCTTTAAATTCCAGTCTCGTCTGTGTCAGCTGTCATTTGGCAACCCATTTAGGAGAAGGAAAACTCCGAACAACAAACTGCAACTAAAGGTGTTAATCGTGCCGAGGAGTGACTGGCTACTGCGTTATGAGGTCACAAACGACCTCCTACAGGCTTTGAACAACATACCTGCCAACTTGGGGTGGACTTTTGAAACCGTGCGTCACACGTGGGAAAATATGAGAATTACAAGTAGAAATAAAAGGTCCAGTATGGCTCTTCCAGTGGATAAACAGGAAGCCCGTCTCTCAGGAGGGAACCTAACTTAGGTCGGAAAATCTGCTATAGGAACATACTCCTACACAAAGAATGAATCTTCAGGTCCCAACAACCAGGATAATCCTAATGATGGCCCTGAAAATTTTCCAGCTAGATCTATAACCGTATATTTAAGCAAATAGAGAAGTACATTGACGAAAATAAATTAGCCAATGTACGAAGATACCTCATGCAAAATAACCGATTGAAAGAGGCTAAAATTAATGAGATAAAAAGAATTGCAACCAGAATAGACGAATCAACAAAATATGAAAGGGAACAAGAATCAGAAAAAAAAGTAGTAACATCACACAAGCCACAGGTTATAATGTAGAAACCGTAATACACACAAATCACTGTGAAGATAACGCTGTAAGTTTACAAGTGCTGGAAAGGTGTGATCTAAGTCAGTTAAAGACGGCAATAAAACGAGTTCAAAACACATTGAACACAATTATTTTACGGAAAACAAGAAGGGTATACAAGAAGCCAAGGAAGAAATAAAGAATCATATAAGACAGATACAATGAGACACTCAAATTAATTTTGGATGAAGGAGACACTCATATAAATCTCAGTGAAGCAATATATGCATCAGCAACAGCTGCAACAAAAAACTGATCATCGAATTAAAAACAAGAAAGTCTCGCAGACATGACGATTCAGCTTGGAAAAGAAAAATAGTAAAAGAAATCAAACAACTTGGAAGTACTCGATGAACTGACAAGAGGAATAAATGTAAGAACAAAAAAGGATGAAAAGTCGAAAGACGATACAACATTAGAAATGAAAATGAAGTCCTATCAACTAAGGAAAAAATAAAGCAAGCAATACAACTAAAGGATCAAAGAATAAGACGCTATGAGAAAAGATCAAGTTTCTACAGACAAAACAAGATTTTTCAAACCGATGCAAAGAAATTTTACAGGGAAATAGGTAAAAAAAAATTGAAGTGACAGTGTCCTACAAAATGGAAAAAGTTATACAGTTCTAGGAAAAAATATGACCTTGCCCTAAAGAATATAACAAAGAAGTAGATTGGATTGCGCAAGAGATAGAACGAATGATAAATAAACCCGAACAGATATGGGTAGGAATCACAGAAGTTAAATGTGCACTGAAAAAGCACACAACTGGAAATTTCCAGGATAAAATTCCTAACCTTTGGTTATATTCTTTAAATACAACACATAAAAAACTAACCAAAGCACTTCAAGAAATGGGTGACAATCCCACTAAAATTCCTGCATGGATGACCAAAGGAATTGCATTTCTTCTACCCAAGAATAGTGACACAAACAACCTGAAAAACTACAGACCAATTACATGGATTCTGACAACATACAAACTATTAACATCTATTTTAAGAAAACAGATATATTTCTTCATGCAAAGAAATGACATGCTACCGCCTAAACAAAAAGGGTGCAAACGTGGCTGTTTCGGATGTAAAGACCAATTTCTTATTAACAGGATGATCTTGAAAAACTACTACAATGCAAAGAAAAATCTTAGTTCTGCCTGGATAGATTATCTTAAGGTATTCAATAGTGTACTACATTCCTGGATCTTAAAGACTTTAAATATACGCAAGGTATCACCTGTCATCATCCATTTCATCAAACAATATATGTCGATATGGAAAACAACCCTTTACCCCAATCATATAAATGGAGCCTATAAATCTGGTGAAATAAACATCAAAAGAGGTATATTTCAAGGTGACTCTTTGTATCCCTTACTATTTTGCATATCAGTATTAGCACTAACCAGTCAACTTAACAAGACAGAATGCGGCTATAAAATAGCTCAAAAGAAAATAAGCCATCTATTTTACATGGATGACTTAAAGTTGTATGTTAAGTATGATAATCAGCTGGAAGGTCTTCTGCAAACTGTAAAATGCTTCAGTGAAGTCATTGGAATGAAATTCAGTTTGAATAAATGTGCTAAATCTACAGATTTACATGGATCGGTACAACAAACATTCTCAATTAGCTTAGACCTTGCTGTAACAATGAAAGATTTAGAGCCAGAAGAAGCTTATCAATACCTAGGTGTAAATGAGAGTGAAGAAAATCATCATAAAAAAGAAAGAAAGAGAGCGTAAAGAGTACTATAGAAGGCTATGACTGATATTAAAAACTGAGTTGAATTCTCAAAACAGAATTATGCCCATGAATAGCCTTTCCATCCCAGTTGTCCAATATAGTTTCAACATCTTGAACTGGTCTCTAAAAGACATTAGACGAATGGATTCTAAAACAAGAAAGCTTCTTTCTAAGCATAAGATGCATCATCCAAAGGCTGATGTAGACCGTCTATACATACCCCGTAAAGAAGGTGGAAGAGGTCTTATTCAGCTAGAATTGTCATACAAGACAACAACTGTTGGCTTACTAACATACACAGAAACAACAAAGGACTGGAAGATTCAATTAGTCAAGCAACATGAAGAAAGAAAAAATATTCAATAATAAAAGAAGGCAATAAATACAAACAAGATTTGCATTTCATAGATTCTGTAAAAAATCAAAACAGAAGCCAAGAACCAACTATTGCGGCAAAAATATGAAAATGAAAGCCAAAGATAAAGCTCTTGAACAGATGAAACAACGCTGGCAAGATAAACCTCTGCATGACCAATATCCAGAACGTGCCAATAAATCCAATGTTGATAAAGTTAATACTCATCGATGGTTACGTGCTTCTGGATTAAAGTCCGAGACTTTAGGCTTTATTCTTGCAGCGCAAGACCAAAGTCTTTTCACTAGAAACTTTCAGGCAATTATTATAGATAATAATATGGATCCAAAATGCAGGATCTGTGATACATACCAAAAAACAATAGACTATCTAATCTGTGGATGTTTTGTACTTGCCCCAAATGAATATAAAAATCACCACAATAGAGCGGGGTAATATTTACATTAGACAATTTGCAAACACTATGGAAAATATGTAAGCAAACACTGGTATGAAAATCACCCAGCTCCCGTTACAGAAATAGAAGATGTCACCATTCTATGGGATTATACCATCTACACAGTCAAATTGAAGCAAACAGGCTGGACATTATTGTTAAAAATCAGAAAGAAAAAGGATGCCTATTGATATCGCTTGTCCAGCGGATTGTAACATAGCAAACAAGGAATTCGAAAAACTGTCAAAATATAAAGACCTGGAAATTGAAATAGAAAAAATATGGAAATTGAAAGCAAGAATCGTGCAGTGATAGTAGGTGCACTTGGATCGATAAAAAATGGAACAAAATAACACATTGAAAGAATCTCTGGAAACCCCAGTTTAAGAGATATACAAAAGAGGTCTTGTTAAGTAACGCCCACACACTAAGGAAAACTTTGTCTATGTAACGCTAGGGATGTTAGGGGAGATAGAAAAACATGAGATGGAGCCATAACAACAGAACACGACCTGCGTTAGGTCTCCTCGCAGACATGGTAGGTAGTGCAACCATAGCAGAAATCGAAATATGAGGAAAAATGACATAATAATAATACTAATAACAAAAACTGTCAAAATATAAAGACCTGGAAATTGAAATAGAAAAAATGTGGAGATTGAAAAGAAGTATCATACCAGTGATGGTAGGTGCGCTTGGAGTGATGAAAAATGGAACTATAAAAAGACTTTGAACATTGAAAGAATACCTGGAAAACCCAGCTTGAGAGATATGCAGAGAATTGTTTTGTTAGATACAGCCCACACACTGGAGAGAACTTTGTCTATGTGACCATAATAATCAAGGGAATGCAGTCTAGAGAGTTAGATGTACAGATAAGGAGAAATATGATTATAGCTATTGATAGCCATGACTGGGTTCTCTTGCATTTGCACCCATATGTATGTATATAGTGCAGTATATATATATATATATATATATTGTCATCCACATTTTGTTTCGCTGTATCACAGTTCATTAGTGTGCCTCGACATCCAGCCAGGATCAAACACGACCCATTTGATGTCTGTCTGAATGAAAATTCTAAGCTATCGGTGCATGTTTGAGAAAGAAAAAAACATTTTAGCGTGTTAAATATACGCGGTGTATATACACGCCAGTAGCCGCAGAAGTCGTTACTGTTTGTAAAATTTTCTCCTCTAGAGCGCTCTGTCATAACGAAAGCATAGTCATCCGAGCACAAGCCTGTTTCTCTGTATCACAGCTCATCAGTATATATATATATATATATATATATATATATATATATATATATATATATATATTGTTAAATATAGCAGGTTTATTTTTACTTGAAATTAAAACCCAAATACGATGTTTAGAACATCTCCTGATTAAACATTATAGACATTCATAGTCTGGTATGTTTAACAGTATATGTTTTGCAAATTCTCTGCTGAGCCGATGCACAATATATATATATATATATATATATATATATATATATATATATATAATCATCCACATACAAGCCTTTTCGTTGTATCACATCTGATCAGTGTGACTAGACATCCATCCGGGATCAAAACTCGACCAATTTGGTATCAGTTGGAGTGCCTAATCCTAACCCATCGGCGCATTTATATATATATATATATTAATGCATGTTTCATTAAATTATATTAAAATGTTTTGTCTATTTATTTTATATAAATTGTTTTCATATTCTCTGATAAGATTAATAGCATTATCATTAAATGAAAAAGAAAATTACAATATTGAAACATAGTTTTTAATAATCCAATCTGAGCTTTCGGCTTATATAACCCATTTTCAAAGATGTTAATTACATTATATATTTAAACACGGACAAACCATAATGACAAACTGTTTTTGGTTACATGGAAGATTTCCAAGCAACAACAAACTCGTGCATTTAAGGCCTTGGAAGGAAATGTCGCATCATAGCTTATGACGTGAAAACAAGAAATATTAAGTAGGGGTAGCCATTGGAATAAACCAGTGGCTTCTGTTATTAATTATAGCCATTTAAGGATATTTGTGGAGATTTCATAGTTTATTTTGTTTAGGTGAGGGTTCAATTGTTTTATGTACATAGCTTCAAGATTTGTTTAGTTTTTGTTTATTTTTTTCATGTTTAAGTATAGCTGTGTTTTCAAATAACGTTTTTTCCGGAATTGTGTATGTGGGCAGGCGTGTTGTTTTAAATGCCTGGAAATGTTAGATTTATCGTTCAAGTGTAGTGTCAAGCGTCGTGAAAGCGAGTTTGTGCTGTGACCAACATAAATATTATTTAATGCCTGGCTACATACACAATCCCAAAAGTGATGTTTTGGTTTCGGTACGTGTTGTTTTTAAAGGAAGTTAAGTGCATATCGCCTGAAGAAGAACATGTATTCGTATGTGTATGCACGTTATCTAGTAAATATATATATATATATATATATATATATATATATATATATATATATTCAGTCATATGTACCATGCAACCATGTACCAACGATTTATAAAATTGTAAGTGTTAGATAAGCGTCAACGTATGACTTGATTCTTTTAATTTCATCAGTTAACTTTTGAATTCATGTGAAGAATTATATTTAAGTTACTTTGTTAATGATCAAAGTTTTTCAGTCAGAAAACATAGTCGGGACATTACTACAGCTGTAAAATTTAGCCTAGTAATCATTTTCAGCATTGTCTGATTGCCACGCAGCCGTTTGCTGCGCGTCCGATCACGCTGGGATGTGTTCACCGATTTCTCTAAAACTTAGCAAAATTGAACTTTGTCTGATTGCCAGGGAGCCGGTTGCTGCGTGTCCGATTAGGCCGGCGCGTGGTCACTGATTTTTTTCCAAACTTAGCGAACATTAACAACTCTGCTGGAGTCGGCTGCTACGCGTCCGATCACGCCGTTTGTTCCTATATGCAGCAGGGAAAATGAGCAGTGTTTCGTAGCCACTGAAGTTTCATATCATATTGATATGAGCAACCGAAGAATATCCCGCTAAATATCAGTCAGACTACAAGCCGCTATAGTACAGATTGTAGATATCTTTTATCAAGACGAAGAGAGGAATACCACATAATTTATAGTACAAAGAGCATTCTGATATGGTAACGGTACATCAATCAAAGCATTTTATTTGTAATCTATTTCCATCGGTGGTATAGTATTTAGTAGTTGCTTAAATATTGCATTCATAAAACAAGTGAACTTTGTCTGATGAATCTTTCTTTCCTTATAATGTAAGGCATTGGTCCTTTTTGTTGATTAAGCGTTTGCATCAGAATAAATTCTGGGAAACCAAATAAGCGATGGATTTTTGTGAATATTTCGATAACAACAGGATTTTTACAAGTATATTTATCTATACGCCAAGCTCCATTCTGAGCGTTAGTGAAAATACGGTGCGCTCCTTAATGGAAATAATTTTCTACATTTATACTGCTTTACGTTAGAAACATATGCGATGTCATTAACCTAAAGAATTTTCTTGGAGAAAAGAAAATGCAAAAATAATTATTTTGCTAATTTACGCCTCAAAGACTGTTCTGAATTGCATCAAGGCATTAAATACTGTATTTAACCACTCAGTTCTCAGCAGAATGTTTAAATATATCATGGTACCAGTTATTTTTTTATTCTTGATGGAATAAGGGTTATTTTACTGGCATAGCCAGTTGTTCCGATTCTGCGTAAATAGACAAAGTCTCCTGGCAGCAATTCATTCACTTATGTAGAAATTAACCTTTCTTTTACTCTTGCCAATAATTATTTTAAACATCTTCAGCTATTCTTGACATGCATGATAACAATAATATTTAAGGAACAATGGAATAGTATCAAAGGTCAACTTAGAATAAACATGTCCATTGCGATAATGTATAATTATTTATAATCTTTCAGAAATACAGAGTTCAATTTGCTATAATTTTACATAATATGTATAATGAGTAACAATGTGAGTACACATGAACGATAAATATGAATTGTATGAATTGAGTACAGATAACCCTAAGAACTCTCACATTAACATAACTTGGATATTGTAGTTCTCCTCCCTTTCTTTATTATAGGTCTGTTTGGATGGTCTATTAGGTTAATTAGTAGAATAGAGTTGTATCGGCTTTTCTATGGATTCTCACAATGGACATGTTTATTATAAGTTGACTTTTGAAACTATTTCTAAGCAATTGTTCCTTAAATATTTTTGTAATCATTCATGATTATATAATAATAGCTGAAGATATATGATGTAGGACCTCTTTTATTAGTTGAAATCTAATACTAGAGATTCTAGTTTACCTTAGTTTGGAGCTAAACGGAATGATGTCTTTCCAAAAGACATAACTACGAAGTAAACATTGCAGACAACAGCAAATTTCGAAGTATGTTGTGTGCAAAATGACCATCTCTTTCCGTGAGACGCGCTCAAAATAGTCCTGGAAGTAATCGTTTCATATATGAACCGTAAAAATTCCGATTAAATTAAAACATATTATTACTTCTTCAGATATTATTCCATTCTTATTATATTTTAAAACGTATTTACTTATTTTCTCTTTAGGGATTTTTATCTGAAGATCCAAACAATAATTCTAGAATTGACAATAATCAATTTAGAATGAAAATAAAAAATAAGCCGTCAATCAAAACTTGAAATCTAATGCCTATTCTTTTTCAGAAATCGTACTTAGCATTGCCGCTGCCACACATATTGGGCGATCATATTTATCGGTAACAGTCAATCAAATATGATTATATAAACAGACATCGTTTTCACTGACCAACATTTATTATTTAGATTCATTAGTAAACGCAGAACCAAGTTTTGAAAATGCAGGGGTTGCTATGGATTAATATCACATAGGAATAGATAAACATAACTACCTAAAATGTCGAAGAAAGGGAAGGAGAGAAAGGAAAATAAACTAAATGATGTAAGAGTGTTTTATAATGTCATGTCGTTTGTCAGAAATTTTGAAAATAAATTATCTAGACCTAAAAGATGCTGAAGGAGAAATTGTTCAAAAGGCTATCAGAAGTATCTGATACTTTTTAATGCAATTTAAATTCTAGTTTGAGATTCTATGCTAATTTTGCCGTACATTTTAATCTGAATTTACTATGAAATTAAATACGAAGGTTACAAGATAGTTTCCTTATAACAAACCTGTAGTTGAAATTTTATTTCCGTGTGAATTTTTAAAGTAAGTACTAAGACTTTTGGATATACTTTTTGGTGCAGTAGAGATCGGCTCGGAACGAGAAATCAGGGATCCGAGTTCGAATTCCAGTTGAATTCATTGCATTCACTTACGCACAAATATTCTTGGGAGAGGTATTAATCCGTCTCTTCCCCCCAGTTATGGGTAAAATAACAGAACAGTTTGGGTTCTATAGCCTTGGCTGGTAACCAGTCTACCGCAGAAAGTAATTGCAATCTACTTCTATCCAGTCAGTCATGTTTCTTTGGAGACATGATCGCCCAAGCGCGAATCACGTATGGCACTTAACTGACTGACTAAGAAATTTACTTGAGGAAAAAATTAATAATAATCATAAATAAGTGAAACAACTATATACATAGATATGCCGCTCTCTTATTAACGAGAAACACAAGGTGGTAGAAAGGGTGGGAATTCAAGTAACTGACTACCGCCAACGAAATCTGTGTTTGTAATCGAATATTAAAAAACATATTCCTCTTTCAACGTTATTGCGAAATCAAGATAAACACGCAAAAAAGATGCAAACTACGGTCGGCGGGGGCTTGTTGGCTAAAGCAGCTACCCGATTTTAACTTCATGCGAGTGAGTCAGGTTTTTAGCGTCCTTAAGGCGAATTGGCATGGTAAAGGACGCGTTCCAGAAGATGAGCAAAATACTAACACACAAAAAAATCTCAATAGAAACGAAGAAAAGAGTGCTGGACTGCTACGTGATGTCATTTCTTCAATACGGCTGTGAATGCTGGACAATATCATCGAAAATGAGGACAAAACTGGAAGCGGCCGAAATGTGGTTCTACAGAAGGATGCTACGGATATCGTGGACTGAGCATACAAGCAAAGACGAGGTGTTAGAAAGAATGGCAAGAAAAAGGAAATTGATGCAGAGCAACAGGAAGAGACAACTGAAGTTCCTGGGAATGAGGAAGGAGAGTCTGGAAAACCTGATACTGACTGGACAGATAGAAGGAAGGAGAGACAGAGGAAGGCAGCGGATAACATATTTGCAGGGCCTGATGACGGAACGGGGGTTGCCAGGAGCAACAGGAGCAAACATACTAAGAGCCACAAGAGATAGGGAGACGTGGAGAGCCATGATCGCCTACGTCCTGAAGGGACAGGGCACATAGAAGAAGAAGGATGAAAAATAAACGCTAACAAAGGGAGGAATAGATCTTGTCGTCGAGTTAACGGCCGGCTAACTCGAGGTAGTTTCTCAATAAAACTCCCTGGAAATGCAGTCAACTATAACTCCCAACAATATAATAGCGTTTAATAAACAAAATATGAAACCTAACGGCTTGAAGGGTATTAAATCTACCGGAATTATCTCCTCAATCGATAAGAACGACTTGCGCAACAGATATCCCCAGACCGTCATCCAGCGACTGCTACCATAAGCAGGATAAATAGGGCAACACTGCTTGGGAGTGAATCTTCGTCCGGCAAGGGAAGACAAGTGTGACAGGTGTCACCTGACTGTCATCCAAAAACAAATAATTTTTGGGATATGGCACGTTAGGACATTAATTTACAGTAAAAGGTTATAAAATATAAAGCAAGAAATAGGCAGAATAAATATTAACATCTTAGGCATATGCGAGACTTAGTAGAAAAAGATAACGCAGAATCATATATGCATGCGAGAAAAAAATGAAAGAGGAGTATGATTGACACTAAACCATGACATGAGGAAATCATTTTGTGATAATGTCAATTATTTGAAAATACTGTTGTGGCTAAAGCAACAAGGAAGCCTTACAACATAGATGTGTACGCACCAACAGCATAAAACACAGAAGAAGAAATTGAAAACTTATACTCTAAGTCAGATAACGCAAACATCCTTTGCAAATCGCAAGGAATTATAATTCTCATGAGAGATTTTAATGCCAAACTAGTCAACAACCGAGATGAGAAAATAGTTGGCAAACTCAGAAAAATAATTTTCAATGAACGCAGAGGAAAATTGGTCCAATTATGAACAACGAATGGCCAGGTAATAGCCAACACCTGGCTTCAAGGACACGAACACGAATATGGATATAGCTAAGCCTAAGAGGAAAAACAAAAAAACGGATTGACTATAATTATCAAGAATAGATTCAGGAATATAGTTTTATATTGGAAAATATATTTTAGTGCCGACTGTGAAAGCAATTACCTCCCATTGATATATAAGGCTAGAGTGAAACTACCGAACTTGATAAAATACTAAGACAGGCTTCAAAACACATTACGCTAAAGTTTTGAATGACCCGGATGTGAAATAAAAAATATATAGACAGTGGAAAAAGCTGAAACGATGAGAAGAAGAAAAAGGGTAACTCGAATTAGGACATTTTAAGAGAAGTTTTAGCTAACCTCAGGAATCAAGACCATTAAAAAAAAAACAGACAAAAACAATAAAATAAAGTGAATGAATTATAGACGAAAATGTTGACGACTATCAAAGAGTTAAAATCTATGCTAAGACACGAAATAGAAGATAGGACTTTAAAGAAAGACCAAGGGAAGGCAGACTAAAGAGGAATGATTGAATGAAATAAAACAAACAGGTATAAAAAAACATAGAGAGAACAGGACAACAGACATGTTCATCAACAGGATGGAACGCTGATCCCGGAGGAAGAAAAATACTCTAGAGGTAGAAAGAACATACCGGAGAATTCCTCAATAATGAAAGAGAAAAACGAGCAATATATAGAAATATTGACGGACGGGAAATGATAAAAACTGAATGGGATTCTTCATTGGTCAAACTGAAATAAATAAGAGCGGCAGAGCCAGAAAGAACTGTAATAAAATTGCTAGAAGGCTTGGATCAAGTCGGTCTAAAATATAGGGCAGAAATAATCATTGAAATGTATGACAATGGTGATATACTGAAAGATCTAAGTAGACCTATCTTCATAGTACTGTCTGAGAAGCCAGGTGAAAAAGAATGCTAACTCTATCGGACTTAGTGAGCCATACTACGAAAATTATAATCAGAATTTTGAGGAATAAAGCGCGCACCAGAACCGGATTGAAAATAGAACAGAAACAATGTGGTTTCGTTAAGGATGTCATCAGAATGTTATCAGAATAAGCAAGATAAATTCAGAAAGGCGTTTAACTGCTTTCTATAGATTACGCAAAGGCGACCATTAAGTACGTCAAAGACCTGTAGGAACTGCCCGGCAACCATGACTAAAATAAGGATATAAGCATGAACCTATATTTGCAGAAAACTGCCTGTAAATGGATATAAAAGAAGGTCAGCAGATAAGAAATAAATGAAGTGGGGGTAAGTCAAGGTTGTATCTTCTATACGGACTTATTTAACCTAAACAGCAAGGCAATCCAGAGAGAATTAGAAGTCCTACGAACATTCATAATTGGTTGCCACAATCTTAACGACATAAGAAATGCAGTGAAAATTTATTAATCGAACTTTGTAGAGGAGTTGAAAAGTTTTGAGCCAGTTTCTGATTTCAGGCATAGGATTATTATAGATATATGCGATGAAATGTAATATTAATAGTAGTTTTACGTTTTGATGCACCAGTTTGTATATAAAAAGAATAAAATACGGAAAATACTTATTTTTCAAAGTATTTACAATCTTATACATCATCATCTTCAGGGGCCAATTACTATGGCAAAAATCATTTTAAATGACAGTTGTAATCTTGTATAACCTGTTCTTTTTTTTTTTTTTAATCATATCACCCCGAGCAAGGCAGTAACGCCACTGATGCGCAGGGGGCTACGTAAGGGTAAAAAGAATGGAAAAGAGAAAGCCGAAAACCGCATCCTAAACAGGAAACAGGGGATGAGCCTCTTCACCTGTTCAATAGATGTGGGTGGAGTGTGAACCGGGCGATAGTTTAGTCTATCTACTCCAATTGAAAAAAAAAATAAAATAATAAAGGAAAAGAGTGAAAAGATTGGAAAAGAGAAAACCGGAAACCGCATCCTAAACAGGAAACAAGGGATGAGCCTCTTCACCTGTTCAATAGATGTGGGTGGAGTGTGAACCGGGCGATAGTTTAGTCTATCTACTCCAATTGAAAAAAAAAATAAAATAATAAAGGAAAAGAGTGAAAAGATTGGAAAAGAGAAAACCGGAAACCGCATCCTAAACAGGAAACAAGGGATGAGCCTCTTCACCTGTTCAATAGATGTGGGTGGAGTGTGAACCGGGCGATAGTTTAGTCTATCTACTCCAATGTTCTGTTATAAATATTTTGAACGTCCATTAATGCGCTCAGTTATAATTTACTAGCAGTAAATCCCGTCGTTGCTCGGGTGTAATGAATGCTTTAAAACTAATCCATGGTCTTGGAGCTCAGACTCTTTAGACGTTGGCACGAAAGACTAAAAAACAATAGTTGTTTCCAGTTAAAGCGAAACCGTAGACTGAAAGAAAAAATGAATGGATGTAACTCAAATTTTGATTGCCCGATATCAATATCAAATAAGTTTTTTTCGTCGTTTTTAAGGCTACATAAGTCCTCTGAGTAAATGATATCATGGCTGAGACTACGAACTACAATTATACTTACTTAGAGCTAAGCTCGAAGCAAAAACGAAAAATAAAAGGGCTGAAAAAATACAGACATACAGGCAGATAAACAGACACACACACAAACATCTTGCCTTTTATATATATATATATATATATATATATATATATATATATATATATTATTGATTCTCTGCACTATTGTAAGAATTGTAATCTTGAAACATCTGAATATCGTTTCTTATGTCTTTGTCTATGAGTGTATCAAATTTGATTGAAATCGGACCACTCCTTCTATAACCAGATTTTTTCGATTATCGATTTTCGGTATTTATCGGAGGTACCTCGACACAAAACCTAGCTAAGAACACTTGCAGACTCTTATGGTACAACTGTGTAAATTTTCAAGAAAATAGGTTCAGCCGTTTCGGAGTCTATAGATAACGGGCACACACACACAGACACACACACAGACACACACACACACACACACACATATACACACAGACAAAGTTCCATTCATAAATAATTTTAGATTTAGATTTTAAAAATTAGCTGTTAAAGGCATGATTTTTATTTTCATATTTTTATCTAATGGCGGTAACTTTGATTTGCATAATTATAATTTTTTATATAACTATAATTTTAAAAATATTGCTTTTATAGACATTTTAAAACATTTTTGGTATACTCATGACTAACATTATTTAGTGTTGGTTGTATGAATTTTATGAAATTGAAAGTACCTGGGAAAAGAAAAAAAAGAAATAAGTCAACGACAACTTCCAAGAACTTAAAATGATTAAAATAAAAATAAATATAACATGTCAAGATTATTCAAACAGACATGCATGAATAAAGATATGCTGCTTAAAAATGCACCTTCACCATTTTGTACGCGAATTGCTTCTTTTTTTTTCTTTTTTTTTTTACAATGAAGCAAAATGCCTATGCCAATAATCAATAATAAAAAAACAACTGCAGTTAGTTTCTAAAAAGAGAAATATTCAACCAATATTCGAATCGTTTTGGAGCAGTGGATATCGACTCGAAATTCCAGTTGAATTCCTTGCATACACTTACGCACAACTACCCTTGGGAAAGGTATTAACCCGTCTCTTCTATCAAGTTATGGGTTAAATAATAGGACAGATTGGGTACTATAGCCTTGGTTGGCAACCAGTCTACCTCAGAAATCAATGGCAAACTACTGCGGTATTATCTTCTGCCCCGTCAGTTATGTCTCTTTCCAGACATGTTCACCGAATGTGTGTATCACGTATGTCACTTCACTGACTGATAAAGAATTACTTCAGATAAATTTTTGAATGTTCTTTCAGTAACCCTTAAAATAGTTATGTAATGTGAAGCTATTTTAATCATTAATTAAATTAATGAGAAATAATGAGAAGAATGCATCACAATTGGCTACGTGATATTGATTTGTGGAAGCCTAACATAATATGTGCGACAATGGTAAAGAGTCTGTACGCATATCATGACAGGCGCACCGAAGTAATAATCCAGGCTTCAGACAAATTCACAAAATATTAGTGTGAATTAGAATGTTGAAATAAACATTACAGATGGAATTTGTTATATAAATCTTTTTATAATTGGAAGCTCAACATATGACGTGTTTTTCCTGAGTTTGCCCAAAGTTTTACTCCCGCATCAGTAAGAAACCCGTCGTGGCGGACAAACATAAACTTGCTGCTGACCTTGAATGGGATCTACACTCTGTGGTGAATTGGGGCAAGAAGTGGCTTGTCAATTTCAATGCGTACTAAGACTAAGCTGTTGTCTGTCAATCATCACAGGCAACCTCTCCTGCCTTCCCTAAGCATGGACCAAACGAGTCGCACTGAGAGCAATACACTGCGCCTCCTCGGCCTTACCCTCTCTTCTGATCTCAAATGGAACCTCTACATTGAGTCCATAGCACAATCCACTGCTAAGAAGGTTGGGTCAATGTGTCGCGCCAGGATGTTTTTCCCGCCTGAATCCATCCTGCATATATACAAATCAACCATTCATCCGTGCATGGAATACTGCTGCCATATATGGTCAGGCTCCCTGCTGTTCATCTCAGTGTTCTCGACAGGCTCCAAAGGAGAATCAGTAATGTGATAGGTACCGACTTGGCGGCTCGACTACAGCCACATTCCCACCGACGAGATGCGGCTTCCCTTTGTCTGTTCTGTAAACACTTTGATGGCTTCTGCTCCAACGAACTTCAGTCACTGGTGCCTCTGCAACAGGTGTTTACTCGTACAACCAGATTGGCAACTGGGTCCCACCCATTCACAGTTAAATTAATCAAATGCAGACGACAATTCTACGCCTGCAGCTTCTTCTTTCGCACTTACCGCCCGTGGAAATCGCTTCGATATTCTTGCTTTCCTGACGACTACAACCTCCAGGAATTTAAATGCAATGTCAATACTCATCTCTTAACCACTTGACGCTAGTTTTCTTCACCAACCCATATATCCTTTCCTTTCTCTCAACCTTTGCAACTGTCATCACACCTGTATTCCCATCCTTCTCTTGCTCCTTTCTAACTGGTTCGTCTTCCTTTCTCTCAACCTTTGCAACTGTCATCACACCTGTATTCCCATCCTTCTCTTGCTCCTTTCTAACTGGTTCGTCTTCCTTTCTCTCAACCTTTGCAACTGTCATCACACCTGTATTCCCATCCTTCTCTTGCTCCTTTCTAACTGGTTCGTCTTCCTCTTCACTTTCTTCTACTTAATCTTTTTACTCTTATATAGACCCCTGCACATCAGTGGCATTACCGCCTTGCTCCGGGTGATACGATTAATATATATATATATATATATATATATATATGAACAATTGTTTAAAGGTACAAAATTTGTATACTATTTCAAAAACGAGAAATTTATTGACAGTTGCTAAAGCCCTTTCGTCCAACAAGAATTTTACATACAGCTGGTTCCAATAGTCATTTAAGATTTTGGAATCAGTCTGTATATCTTTACGTAACCCTTCTTTTTGCCGACAGAAGGATTTCGTGAAGTCTCTACATTTGTTAGGGGATATTCTCTTTAACTGTCCCTCGCTAATTATTTATAAGCAATTTCTCCTTCTCTCGTTATATGTATATATATTTATGTATATATTTATTTTAACGTGAAACTCCCTTTTTGCTCTTTATTTTCGTTTATTTTTGTTCTTTTCGTTTGATTTATATTTCCAACGGTTTTCTCCTGATGAGATGTTGGACAAAAGAGCCTTAGAAATCGTCAATAATATTTTGTTTTGAAAATAGTATATATATATATATATATATATATATATTTAGTATATCGAGGCAGCAAGTAATTTTCTAAACATATGCTATTAAATATAAGAGACAATGAATGTCTATTATGTTTAATCATGGATAATTATTTATTGGTTTTCTTCTAAGCTTTCGGCACACATGAGCCATCTTCAGATATGTAGTTTAAACTGAAATATTATAAAATCCACCATCACCGACGATTTTATTTTGTGTTGACATAAAACTCTGCTTGGCAACGGCAATAGTTACCAAAAATAATAAACGGAGTTCTTAAGTTTACGATGCGGTTTTATGACGTCACACCGCGGCATAGCCCGAAATGACAACAAAATGTAGTCAAATGCAATGTAATATGTTAAGCTTAGAAGAAAACCAATAAATAATTATTCAAATGTTGGAGAATTTTTGTCTTTATTTTCAACTGAAATTAAAGCAAAAATACGACGTTTAGAACGGCTCATGATTAAACATAATAGACATTCATTGTCTCTTATATTTAATAGCATATGTTTAGAAAATATATATATATATATATATATATATATATATATATATATTATTAATTAAAGTTTAGAAATTGTACAAGTTTTTTGTATATTTCTGCAATGTTCTAAACTACAATTTACAATAAATGTTCACAGCTCTATATTATAAATCGAGCGCTGTTTTAAATTAATGTTTTGGACATTGCAAATTTGTTTCCGTTCCATCTTCACTCGGATATATATATATATATATATATATATATGGATGTTACAGGGGTTTCAACGAGAGCCAAGTGTATATTTCAAATATAAATAGAAACGACAAGTGTTTCTTGGAAAGCGAAAAAAGATTCCCTCGCGAGAATAACATGCGAACTACTACTACACACAAACAAAACGATGACTAACAAACACTGCCTGAAGACGGTCGCAAGACCAGAAAATACGTGCAGCAGAATAGAAATAAAAAAATAAAATTAGAATACATTATATATATATATATATATATATATATATACCCAAAGTCGAAACGACCATATGATTGTTGAGGACATTTTTTTAGTCATTTCACCCCAAGCAAGGCATTCTACTGAAAAGGTCAAAAGTTAAACACCTACCTCAGCGTCAAATTACATGAATTTATGAAACTTAAGTAGTGACTCGAGTTATATATATATATATATATATATATATATATATATATATATATATATATATATGAACTGAGAAACAGACACATAGATTAAGGTGAACATAAGAATGAACACTATATGGTGACAGTATTACGCTTGAATTTGGTATTCAGAATTACACCTATTGAGCACTTGTTCTCTTTGATTACCGTATATACTCGGATATTGTCCGATATTTGTTATGAGTTTCTGAAGCAAACAATAGAAGATCGCACAATAGATAGTTAATAATTTACAAGAGGATATATCTAGTGTCTTTTCGGTGACCGATTGCCTTTTAGATAGGTATTTTTTTTCTGGAGGGCCTAAAATCATTGCAAAAGATTAGTCTTAGTAAGCTTTCTCCTGTTACACCTCGCAACCCACGTTCCGTCATCCGTCTGATCAGACCCTTCAAATATGTTATCCGCTGTCTTCCTCTGTCACGGTTTCCTTCTATCTAGCCTGTCAGTATCAGGTTCTCCAAGCCTTCCTTCCTCATTGCATGTCACAGGAACTTTAGTTGTCTCTTTCTGATGCTCACTGTTAATTTTCTTTTCGTTGCCATTCTTTCCAACACCTCATAGTTGCTCGCATGCTCAGTCCACGATTTCTGCAGCATCCTTCTGTAGAACCACATTTCCGCTGCTTGTAGTTCTTTCCTCATTTTCGATTATATTGTCCAGCATTCACTGTCGTAGTGAAAAAGAGACATCACATAGCATTCTAGCACTCTCTTCTTTGTTTCTAGGGAGATTTTCCTGTGTCTTAGTACCTTACTCAGCTTCTGGAAAGTGTTCTTTGCCATGCCAATTCGCCTTCGGATCTCTGTGTCGCACTTTTCATCTCCTGTTAGAACACTTGCTAGGTATTTACATTTTTGTACTTGCTTGATTCTGGTATCCTCCCCACCCTGCATTTGGCATTTGGTGTTGTTCTTTTTGCTGATGATCATGCATTAAAATCTTATCTATTTTAAAAGAATTAAAGAGTTCAAGATGTCAAGAAAATCTTAGTGAATACGACGAAATAGCTGCTGCATGTCAAAATATATATATATCAACCTGCACGCATAATTATTTTCAGAGAAATATTTAGCTTGGCAGAATAGTGTAACATCGAAGACGCCTAAAATAGCGAATCATGTCTTCCAGAACCTTAAGCAATGTATTAAATATAAAAAGAACTATTTCAACTAGTATATAATATCACATAACTTACATGTAAATGGGTTACGGTTTTATCAAGTTGAGACGCCGGTCATTAGCTCGATGGTTTATTACAAGGAAACACCAGGTACTGTAAACGTGGATGCACAGGTGATGTAATGAAAAATAGCACGGAATTTAATAAATGGATGCCGAGTTCCAATTCTAATCGGGTTTGGTATATTCACACGTACAAATATCTTGGAAAATTTACCTTTTTTTTTCATTTGTCTAGAAACGTAATATATAATCCGAAATTCGATTCTTTTTAGAGAACTATCTATGATTAAAGTGTCCATAGTTGAATTAGTAAGTATGGTGAGTTCCAGAAGTTTTGGTCATGCCTGCGTTCATCGTGAGCAAGCAGGTAAAACATGGTGAGAAAGTTGAGTATCACCCCTTTGTTCACATTAAAATGAACTCGCCTGATGTGTACATATAATCTTGCCTATACAGAGAACGGCAGTAGGAGTTGAGTACTTGCAAACTTGTTGATCCGTAAGTTAGTTTTTTTCCCACCCCCGCATCCGGCCTTGTGTCACAATTGTATTATATACAATAAATAAAGAGTAGTTGATTCATAAGTTGGTGTAAAGTTAGTTGGAGTTGTTTGGATACAATTTCACTATAAGACTGTATATATTGATTTCTACTAATAGTATACCTGAATTGACTAACCCGTGTTCCAGTTGTATATTTTCGTTCAATAAAACTTAAATTTTCTATCTCAATATCCATTTTTGTATATTTATTATTTTGTGTGGTTTCTCAACCGGAATCCACAACAGAAAGTAACTGATTTATTTGATGAAACAATGTATTAAATCTGCAGTCAGTCATTTTTATATTATGACGTAAAATGATGCTGCATAGTTGCCATATACTACACTGAGCACGTGAGATCCATTGTTTAATAATATCTTCTTTTTTAGTCGGCGCTTTTCTTTTAAACAATTTAATTCTAATATCAATATTTTATCATTTGAGTGATGTAAAATTGCCTAATTTTATACTATAATATTACGAGGAAGTTTGTCAGAGGCACTGTAGTTATATCTGATTTGACGTTTAAATTGCTCTTTGTTGAGAAAGATGGCAAATAATTCGTTCAATTAGTTATAGATTAAAGAGAAAGAGCGTTTATCACTCTAACAGGTTACCCTAATATTAAAGCTTCATTGAAGAAAAAGAAGAATGAAGTTCTTGCATTTTTACTTTCAGTGTTCACTGAATTTTATTACCAACGTTTCTATAATTTGTGACTAATTGTTCGTAATTCAAGGAGAGATGACGCGTCTATCTGACATCATATTAATATGTAACAATGAAAGTTTGACTTTAAAGTAGATGCCTCCACTATTTTTCGATTCCGAGGTTTTAAAAGGAATTTTGAAAATTTCATTTTAGCTTCAATTGAAAGCTAAATGATTAAATTTGCTATTTTCATTAAGCAAATTACTCTGATGTATTTCAAATAGAAATTATATTGATTCTAATCTCACATTTTTAGCATTTTCCATTAAATCATTAACATCGGACATTTTTGATTTCTGGAAATATTTGTAAAAAATTTCATTCTTGGTTTTAAAAATCTTGCAAATATAAAAATATATGTCTGTAACACGTAATTCAGGAAAATCAGCAAATTTAAATTTAAATGAATCTGATGTTTACCAAGTATTTCATGGTTATAGCACAAAACGTCGAATACAAGCATTCCTTAATCATGAAGATCATGATTTTCTGACGGATTAATTCATTCTTGATAGCTTGACACGTTGAATAGCTAAGTATTGTTGACATAAATGTTTTGTGAAGTATGAATTAACAAAGTAAAACCTACTTTAATGTTTGGAAGAAATAATTCTCAAAGTCTGTTGAGACGTAAACACGATAAAACACAGAAATGAATAACGAGACCGCAAAGAATTGCACAATATCTAAAGTTTATTGTTTTGTCCAGAAGGTCTGGATAATCCTGAACACACGTGACCTTTTAATAATAATTTCATTCATGGAAGACCATACTTAGAAAAACGGGATGTTTAAAAATTAAAAGAAAAATTAAAATATTGGTGTTTTGCATTTAGCTTTTCAATTATATATACGTTTGATTTAATAAAAATATCAGATGAAAATTAATATTCATGCAGAATTAAACAGCAGATATTTTATAAATTATTATATTTTACATTCAAGAAAGAAGAAAATTGTTCTTGTGAAAATTAATAATTTATATACGCAAATGTGTTCTTAATAAATCTTGTTTATAAAAGCAATAACATATTTTCTAATTAGATAATGCTATAGATTTAATGATTTTTTTACGATTTGGAGCATATTTTCAAGAAATAATTAGTTGGTTAAAAACATTCTCCAAGGAATCTTGTTTTTAACTAATACAAATAATTTTAATTATGTAATTTCACGAAATTAATGAAATTAAATGTGGAGGGAGGGTAACTCATGCAAAGAATTGGCAAGATTTTTCTAAAATGAAATTAAGAAAATAATTTAATTTATTTGTTGATAAGTCCTGAAGTAATTAAAATCAAAAATTATTATTTGATTTATTCAAGAATTTCAAATTAGTGTATTTTGTTCATGAAAAAATCGCCAAAGAACTAATTTTAATGATTACGTAACCCGCTGACGTAAAGAAATAAACAAAGTTTCGAACGAGCTTGAAAGGATTAAAAATTCCAAATTATAATAATAAAATATGTGGCTTTCGCTCTTATTAATAATGTACATATTTTGAATATAAAACTTTGTTTTTTTTTACTTGCTGAAGGTACCTACTTTAAAACTTATCGTAAACCTACTAACAAAAACGATCTAATTAATTTCTATTCCCACCACAATCAAAAATTAAATTTTAAGATTAGATATAGAATTCTACCCAAGAGCTAAGTATCTAAGTAAAGAATAGAAATATGTTGTGAAAAAATATAGACTTCTTCACAACCCACATCATTTGATTTTCACTAATAGATAAAAAATGACCTTAAGAAATTCAGGAATACAATAATTTAAACAACACCAATCGCCCTTCGAACAAAAGCAATACAAAATTCATAATCCTACATGTAAAATAAAGCTTTTCAAATTGTTTTTTATTTTAACATTCTGCCGAACTCCGATATATATTTGATCGATATTTTATCCTAAATTAACCAGGAGATAAGATCGGTATGACGCCGGTATATTCCATGAAAGATCATTTAAATTGGTATATCACACTGCATTTTCTAGTTATTTATTAGGACCTTGAATAATTTCCCACTGATTTTTCATGAAAATAATGTTTTATTTACAAAAAATAGAAAGAGACATGTTATTGAAGGTATTGTCCATGGCTAGCCACTATTTTTTCCATCTTTCTGGCAGCATTTGAATTACATGGAAAAATCACACGCCTTTTGCGGCTAACCGCAATCGACCCATTTTTTTTTTTTTTTTTGCATCTTCATGAGTTTGAAGGTGTTGTTCAGGCATCTATCGGAACAAGTGATAATCGTACGGGGCAATAGCTGGTGAACACGGCAGGTGGGATACAACTTCGCATTTAAGCATTTCCAAGTAGTTTTTCACCCGTTTTGCAAAATGTGGCCTATCGTTGTCAAGTAGGAAGTAAACTATTAGCCACTTTTTACTGTGAAACCAATAAAATGCAAACGCAAATTCTACTCCAACAGCTTCTTTTCTCGCACATCATGCCTTGGAATTCCCTTACATTTACTTGCTTCCCAGACAGCTACAATCTCCAAGAATTTAGATGAGTCAATAATCATCTTCTATCTCACTAACATGCATCCTTTTTTTCATACTTCTTTCTCCGTCCACTCTACTCTCATCAGTATTCTCATCCTTCTCTTACCCAATTCCTGACACCCTAATAACCTGTCTCTTTTACTCATAACGTTCCTCCTATGTAAGCCTCTGCAAAACTGTGGCAGTAAACTGCCTTGCTTGGGGTTAAATGATTATAAAAAAAAACTGTCGTGTCTCTGCTCGTATGGGCACCGGTTTTACTTCAACTACCTACTCAAACACATCAACTGTAGTCGATAGCGATTTCCCGTGTTCAGTCGGTTTGAGCAGCTCATGTAAACTAAAATGTGCTGATCCCATCAAATGCAGATCAGAAGCTTGGAATCATGAATATTCGGCTTTACTGCCGATGTTAATGCATGGTCGGGCTTACGCCACGATCTTCTACGCTTAAGGTTACTGTAGCGTATACAGTTTTGATCGCCGGTCACGAGATAACGCAAAAAACGTTTCCTTTTCTGCTGTTGAAGTAACTGTTCACATGTGACAAGACGCCGATTGATGTTTATCGGGTTCACCTTGTACGGCATCCAATGACCTTGATTTTGAATCATTCCTAATGATTTAAAACGTTTCGAAATTGGTTTGGGATCAACTCCTAATGATTCTGCAGGTTCAGCTTGCGTCTCACATAGGTCTTCATGAAGTAATGCCTCCAGTTCTTCATCTTCAAACTTTTTCGGTGCGCCAGAGCATTCTTTATCTCGCAATATCACAATCATTGTTTTTGAAGCGTTCAAAACCAATCTCTGCATGCTGTTTCTGACATAGCATGGTAGCCGTAAAATCTCAACAAGAATTCTGTGTGCTTCAGCTGCAGATTTCTGTTGAATAATATACTGCAGTAAAATCTCCCGCAAATATACTGACATATTTAACGCTACAAAAAATGACATAGACTGGATTTTAAGCTTGTGTATATTACTTGCTTATATATGCGTTACCATCTGAAACTATCCGCCCGAAGTTCTAGGAAGGCCATCTGTTGGAAAACAGTGGGAATTTATTCAAGGTCTTAATATAAGAAAAATAGTATGAGAAAAATAAGTTAAATGCAACTGGAGTGTTTATGAATATTTATTTACAATAACGTGAAAATTATAAGAACTGTGAAACCTGTAAAGTTGCTTGAAATAAGTACCATTGAAAACTCTAATTTCATCTTAAATGTCTTTTTCTTATATCTTTAGTTGCGCGGTGTATATATATTAAAAAAAAACAACGTTATTATACACAGTGCTTAACATAAGTTTTCGTATGTATAGTTTTTAGCATTGTATTTTATTTTATATTTCAGATACACACTGGCTGATACATAGGGTGACAGAACATTTACATCATTATTGTTAATGAGAATCTTAACGCCGATAAGTATCATAATATGCTGCAAGGAGAACTTTTTCCATTCCTGCTAAAAGAGGATGGTAACTTTTCATGGATCTCCATCTCATTTTGATATTCAAGTACGTCAGTGATAAGCAGTTTCCATGTGCTTGGAATTTTTGGCACCGTTTTCTTGAGAAGCCTCTCAGATCCCCAAACCATATCCCCCTTGAGCTTTACTTTTGCCGGCCTTTGCAGTCCATGGTGAATCAAGAAAAGACACGAAATATAAATCATCTCAGGCGACGTATTATCAACGCAATTATAAGCACAACTCTAGCTGTTCTTGAACGTGTCCTTCAGCAGTGGTGGACACATATTGAGGCGTATTTTCGACAGAATGGTAGTCCCGTAAACAATATTATATAAATAAAATGCCTTTCCTAATACTAATTTTTTTCTATGCATGTGAACTTATGACAAACGATACTATATATATATATATATATAAATTTATATACCAAGAAAGGAAAAATGTATGATATAGTGGAGCAAGTTCATAGGCAACGCATTTCACCCTATAGGACTCATCGGATTAAACAATAACCATAGTTACATGATATGCTACGTTAATGATTAAATTTATCCAATAGCTAGAATAGAACGTGTATCTATATAAGAGTGTATACTGAGATCAAAACTTAATTTATCTTTAAGCCAGAAGAATGAGTTCAAGATGGAAACAGACTGTCGACACTCTTTTTGACATCTATGCTCACACTAATATATTCTGCATAAATTTAATTGAACTTCTAGACTAAGTTCTTTTACAGTGAAAGCAATGAACTATAACCGCCACTTCTACTCCGTCAGCTTCTTTTCTCACGCTTCTCACCTTTGGAATTGCTTTTCGTGTATTTATTTCTCTGACAGCAACAAAATTAAAGAATTTAAATGAAATGTCAATTGCCATCTCTTATCTCTTTGACTTGCATCCTTTCCCTGACAACCCTTGTATCATGTTCTTCTCCCTTTCCACTCTACTCTCATGCAGCTCTCTTCACACCATTGTTTTCATCCTTCTCTTACCCATTTTCTGACACTATCTGTAACTTGTTCCTATTTCTCATTCTCATCACTCTTCTCTTTTGTAAACCCCCTGTGCACCAGTGGCAGTACTGCCTTGCTTGGGATGGGTGAAATCATTATAACTTATATATATATATACATATATAAGTATATGTTATAATGATTTCAGAATGAAATATATATATATATATATATATATATATATATATATATATACTACAAAAGCCAAAGTCAGGACCCCTTAGAGAAGATAAACCTTTGTAATATTAACACCACTCTTACATCAAATATCACGTACTCTATGCCACAAACTGGGATCTAATTTAAAGTTTTATAGAAAAAAAGTGTATTCCTAAATTTAAAATTAATTTTGAATATATAAAATTAGATTAATTATAAAAACTGAGTTTAAATTTTAAAATGTTCTATCGTTGTACAATTAAATAAAAAAGATAGGTCCAATAAATGGTAACTACCATTCCCATTTCATCGCATCTAATCCTATTCTTCCCCACCCTTACACTTTCTCCCTATCATCTTTTACTAAACCCGAAAAAAAAATCAAGCCATTAGGCCATTAAAGCTAGACAATATTTTTAATGTTAAATCTGTCTACAAAATTCCCGACAAGTTCGTTAATCAACTCTATCCTCCACACATTCCCTTTTTTCAAACTTCTAACGAACAATTTACAATACTTATTCCCTTATCACTAACCCCTCCTACATCCCACACACAACTCACCAAATATAAGAAAAGAAACCTTCCATTCCTTTCCACACCACCTGAAAAGACATTGTCATTTCAATATCGAAACAAAATGTACACTTTGTAGTGGATAAAGATTTGTACATGTTCTAAACTATAATTTATAATAAATATTCGGAGCTCTATATTATATATCGAGCACTGTTTTATATTAATGTTTTGAGCGTATAAACATTTTCTAAATAATCCTAAATTACATGAAATATTATTAATTTTAATAAATGTACTATTATTGACATATAAAAAGGATTATTATACAAAAGGTGTTAAGACAAATTCATTCATTGTTACAACGTTTGTGACTTTTACCTTTTATAAACACCAATAACAATGTATATACATATTGACAAATCTTACTTGGAATGATATGCAAAAAATATATTACCGCCAAATTATTTTCATCAACTTTTGACCATAAGCATTTTTACAAATTCATGGAGAAACAAATATGTTAACATATATCTTCGTGCATATGTAAATGCGTGTGTGTTCCAAATTGTTCTGGTATATTTAAATAGTTGTAGTTTTTGTTCACATTAATAAAATCTTACTCTAAAGCTTCCTTTAAAGAATTTTATAGCACGCGTCTGTATCACAGTGTTTTTTTTTTTTTGAAGATGGATTAAAATTTCAAGATACGATCAGATTAACATGCCATTTTGTTGGGAACATAAGTGGTTATATCAGCGCCATTTGCAGAGATAATCTTTCTCATCGAAATAAAAATGTAATCCCTTTCTGTAGTTCAAGTCTTTAGAAACACACTAGAACTACTTGATCCTACCGACTATCGACCTATTAGCCTTCAATTTTTCTTGGGCGAAGTTCTGAGAGCTCTTACTAACCCCGAATCGGTTAAGAATTTCAGATCGCAAGCTATATAGAGTCCACTTCTCTAGGTGAAGTGCTGATATATTAAGGATTATTTATGAAAGAGTTTTAGATAAGAATGTAGCTTAGGCTGTATTTTGGATATCCCGAAGGCATTTGACGGGGTTTGATATGCTAGTATTCTTCACAAATTGAAAGGTTATAGACAGTATTTGAGAACAGATTCAGTCTATTTCAACAAATTGTTAAATGAACGCTGTCATGTATGGCCACTCTTCTATATCTTTTTGCATAAATACTGGTGTCTCCCAGAGTTCCATCCTTGAATCAACATTGTTTCTAATTTACATAAAACAAATCCTAATGTCATCAGTTCTGAATTCGTTATCTATGCAGATGATACAACTATTTACTTCTGTTTTAATAGAATGTTTGATACATTCAATCTAATAGGAACCTGATCTAAAAAATGACCAACAATCTTTATTTAAATGTGGCAAGGAGTGTGTTGTTAATTTTAACGCCTTAAAAACGAAACTGTTCTATTTAATCGTTTGATAGAAAGCTTTTTGACAATCAGCATAACGATGCTAACCTCCAGGAGAGTAATTTATTGCAGTTTCCCGAACTGAAGCTTTCAGTTGACATCAAGTGGAAATAATATATTTAATCAATTGCTAATATGCAGCTAAGAAACTTAGTTCATTCTGTCGTGTTAGACTGGTTTTACCACCGGAGGCACTTTTTACATATTAATAAGCCTGCCATTCATCATGGTTTTCAATATTGCTGCTACATCTGGTCTTGTCCTTCTGCTATATTATTAGAGATTCTTGATAAATCTAAAGAAGAATCTGCGATGTTATTGGTCATGACACAACATTTCTGCTTCAGCGCATTTTCCATCGCCGTTACATAGCTTCCCTACACTTTTTCTATAAAAAGCTTTATGATAATTATTTTGATGAACATTCTACTCTGATGCCAAACTTTATAAATTTAAGCACACTTCTAGATTCGTGGAAGGATCTTATCTTACAGTTAAAATGGTTAGATATAACCCTAAGGTTTCTGCTAATCTTTTTCTCTCATATATGTTGCTTGTAGAATCCTCTTCCCGTTTCTTACATTGGCAGTTAAATTTGATCTCCAAAAAATTCAAATATAATGTAAAAACTTCTCTACCTGTCTTTTTAATACATATTCTCTCTCTTTATAATATTTTCTCATATTATGTAACCCCGTACATCCTAGTAGCTTTATTGCCTAGCTTGCGATGACATGATAAAAAAAACATAAATATTTCAATTATGAGAAACAGCCTCAGTATATTAACCATATCTAGGAATTCAAAAAGCAGCTGCCTTTCAGAAAGTTCCATCCTATTTACTATAACACTTACACACCATTTAAATTATCAGAATCAAAACACTTAAGCATAGCTAATAGATTATTCCTTTCGAAGGAACAAGCATTTAGACAATTCCTACGTTTAGTAAATATTCGAAAATATATCTGGTTCATATAAAAGTAAATAAAATATGAATTATTTTAAACTTAGTATAAACTTGACAAATAGAATTATACATACATATATATGTTAATCATTATGGGGTGTTTGATTTTCTTTTCTTTCAGCCGGTTGTATTTTAGTTACCTTGGTCTATAGGTCACACTGGCTATTCATTTTACTCTCCCGTATTTACTAGCCTTCCCACGCAAGGCCAGATGTAACAGATGGTCATTTTATAGTGGGTATTCCCGGCCATATAGCCGGGCCAAAAAGTGCCTGTCTATTTTTTCCCAGTCGTGATTTTATCCTTCTGCGGAACCACGACTGGTTTTGTGCTCTCTGCTCAGAAGCAGAGAGCGCCCTCTACCCGATGACAGAGGGCTAACAGTGTCATAGAAAAGTCAGGCGAATGCATAAGACTTTTCTATGACACTGTCTCCCACCTCCGCATTGCTACCACTTTCTGACCAAAAAGTTAAAAATTATTATTTTTTTTTAGCTTACTGGCAGAACTATGTGTGTTTTGGGATGGATTGAACTGCATAAATATTCTTAAAAGAAAGTCATTTTTGCTTAATTTTAAACATTTCATGCTTAATTGAACAATTGACTCCCTTTTTTATCAGAAATTTATTTTAGCAAGTCACTACCCTAAGTATTTTTCTTTCTTTTTTTAATTGGAGTAGATAGACCAAACTATCGGCCGGTTCACACTTCACCCACGTCTAGTGAACAGGTGAAGAGCCTCATCCCTTGTTCCCTGTTTAGGATTTGGGTTCCGGCTTTCTCTTTTCTCCCCTTAGACCTCACTACTGGTGTATACGTTGTTTTTCATGCGATGCGCTTGGCTGGTGGCAAGGTCTCATCATTGTGAGGGTACCGGGTTGGCAGTTTTCTGGTTGCTGCTTCCGACTGGTAATTAGGAGCCCTAACTCTCCCGTAGCGTCAAGAGCTGCTGCTCTGATCAACAGTTGCATAATACCGGGGTTCTTGTAGTTTCAAGTCGCGCAAGGATAGGTGTCCCTGCAAGCGCTTTCGGTGGGCAACCCCGAGGCCACACTTTGATGCAACCCGAGCCAGTTTCCATCCCAGCGCATATCGATGATAATGACCGCCTGCATCCTCGACTCAAGGTTTCTGCCTACCAACAAATTTTAACATGATAAACGAAATCAGAAATATCCCTAAACCAGTCAAACTCAAATCACCAACATCTCTTAACATTTCTTTTACTAACATCCATGACATCCGTATTAACTTTTCTAGCGTAGAAGCTTTCCTCCGTGAAAAGTCCCTGACATCCTAGCGCTCTGTGAGACTTACCTCAACTCATCAATTCCCTTCTCTGTCGATCCCTGGTTATCATTCCCTCTTAAGGAAGCATTCTACTGTCCGCATGCATGGGATTGGGGTCTACGTTAGTGAGCACCTAACTGTAGCCAGAGTGACTTCACTCGAATCCACCGCCTACCAACATGTATGTCTCCGTTTATCACTTCTAAGTCCGGTTAGCTACCTTTTCTTCGTTTACCGTTCCCCTTTTTCTTCCGACTGCTCTCTACTAGACTGCATTTCTGATAATATAGATAAGGCTACTTCCTACCACCCATTCGCTCACATATTTGTGTTCGGAGACCTTAACACCCATCATGCTGAGTGGCTTAAAAACTCTGTTACTGATTCAGCAGTCATCCACGCCATGAACTTTGCTATTTCCCAATCCCTTACGCAAGTAGTGGACTTCCCCGCACGCTTTCCAAGCACTCTGGGCACGCCGCTCTATTGGGTATATGCTTTACCTTCTGCCAGGTCTCGCAGCTTTGCCCTCTCGGCAACTCCGACCATGCTGTTGTCTCAATATTTCTCTCCTCTCTCATACCTCCCAGGAGCCTCCTACTTATAGCACCACCTACTGCTACCAAAGAGCTGACTGGGACACCTTCCGCAACTTCATTTGCGACGTCGCTTGGAGGAAAGTGTTCGATCTCCCAGTTGAGGACTACCTCTGAGATTTCGTCCTGGGTGAAAGCTGGCATTGATGCCTTTATACTTACCAGGATGTTTCGTCTCAAACCTCATTCCTCTTGGTTTTCTCCTGCCTGTTCGGCCACGATTGCCCACAGGAATCATTACTTTCGACTATTTCAGAGACAGTCATCTGACCACAGCATGCGCCTATTCCTGTCTGCTCGTAATGATTGCTAGAAAATCCTGAATGACGCCAAGCGTTTGTTTGCTGAGAGAATGAGACAGCACATAGCTGACCGCAAGTTCGGCTCCAAAGACTATAGGCGATTATGCAGTCAGGTGCTGAACAATAGTAAATCCTCTATCCCTCCTTTAATCAACGAATTCGATGTCCTTACATCATCAGCGGACAAGGCTGAGTGCTTTTCTCGCAGATTCTCATCCAACTCCACGTTTGACTCATCTGCAGTACACTCATGCGACTTCTCTATCAGAACTGATGCTAAACTCTCTGATATATACATTACCCCGACAGTATTATCCAGTGTAATAGAAAAACTTGGGCCCCACAAGGCTAGCGGCGGTGATGGAACCCTGGTGATGGAACCCTGGTGTTTGTCCTTAAGAAATGTGCCCCTGAACTCTCCTATGTCCTCTCTAAACTCTATAACAACTGCCTCTCTGCTTCCTGTTTTCCTGCATGCTGGAAATCTTCTTCTGTTATTGCTGTATTTAAGAACCCTGGTGAATCTTTGGATTCATTCTATCAGCCTTCTACCTATTTTCGGGAATGTGTTGGAGGCCATTTGTAATGCTGAAATAGCTCAGCATTTCACTGCCCATAAACTCTTCTCTGACAGGCAGTAGGGCTTCCGCTTTGCCAGGTCTACGGCCGACATGCTAACGACCATTACGGAATACATGTTTCAGGCTCACGAGGAGTCCGGTGAGGCTCGGGCTGTTGCTCTGGACATCTCCAAGGCTTTTGACAGGGTTTGCCACGCTGGCCTTCTATGCAAGCTATGGGGTTACGGTATTCCCGGACGATTGCATGATCTGATCTAATCTTTTCTACATAACCGTATAATGAAGGTTGTTCTGAATGGGAATGTCTCCACACCCTACTGTACAAACGCTGATGTCCCTCAGGGCTCTATCCTAGCCCCCTTGCACTTCTTTATTTTCATAAATGATCTCCCAGACGAGATCAAGAGCCAGGTAGGCATCTATGCAGATGACACCACAATTTATTCCCGCATCAGTAAGAATCCAGGCTTGACGGACAAACATAATCTTGCTGCTGATTTTAAGTGGTGGACTGGGGTAAGAAGTGGCTTATAAGTTTCAATCCGTGTAAGACGAAGCTGCTGTCTCTCAATCATCACAGGCAACCTCTGCTGCCTCCCATAAGCATGGACCAAGGGAGTCCTTCCGAAGGCAATACTCTGCGCCTCCTCGGTCTTACCCTCTCTTCTGATCTCAAGTGGAACCACTACATTGAGTCAATAGCTAAATCTACTGCTAGGAAGGTTGGGTCACTGTGTCGGGCCAGGAAGTTTTTCCCACCTGAAACAATCCTGCATATATACAAATCAACCATTCGTTCGTGCATGGAGTACTGCTGGCATGTATAATCAGGGGCCCCTGCAGTTTATCTCCGTATTCTTAACAGGCTCCAAAGGAGATAGGTACGGACTTAGCGGCTCGATTACAACCACTTTCCAACCGACGAGAAGTGGCTTACATTTGTCTATTCTATAAATACTTCCATGGCTTTTGCTCAAAATGCTTGAGTTACTCGTGCCTCGGCAACAGGTGTTAACTAGTTTTTTGGTTTTTTTTTTTAATCATTTCACCCCGAGCAAGGCGGAAACGCCATTGATGTGCAGGGGGCTACAAAAATGTAAAAAGATTAATTAGAAAAGAGTGAGGAGTACAAACTAGTAAGAAAGGAACAATAGAAAGCTGAGAAAGCAGGTGCGATGAGAGATACATGGGCGGAGAGAACGTGAAGGTTATACGGGGGTGGGGAGAGTGCTAGAGTCTAGTAGTTAGTAGATGAGTATTGATATTGCATTTAAATTTCTGGAGGTTGTAGCCGTCAGGAAGCAAGAATACGGGAGCGAGTTCCACAGGCGGGAAGTGCG